>QLOH01000770.1:0-436225 GCA_026901365.1 Sesbania bispinosa | reverse complement strand
TATTATTGTGGAACAGTAAACTATGAAGTTAATTGGAACAACATTTCAACTGAATTGGTTAAAATTATATATGCCCTGGTCTCCTTTTAATTTTGCAGGATAGTGACAGACATTCCAGGAACAACAGATGCCACATTTGGTAGGTTTCATTTTAATTTATTGAACTAGTGAAATGCACATGGACAGACCCTAATCTCATGCTTGTTTGTCCCTCGATCCCTCAAATATATATAGGGAATGAGTTGGCAAGCTATGAAATACCAAAGCCAAATATAGGGATCCACAGGTTTGTGTTTGTCCTTTTCAAGCAAAAACGTTGGAAGTGTGTTACTATTCCTCCACCTTCAAGGGATCACTTCAACACACGGAATTTCTCAGCTCAGAACGACCTTGGCCTCCCTGTGGCTGCTGTCTACTTCAATGCACGGAGGGAAACAGCTCCAAGAAAGCGCTAGCTAGCTAGCTAGCTATACACCTACCTGCTCTATGCATATGGCCAGTAAAAGCAAATCGCTTATGATTTCCATTCATGTGGGCCGGGGGACTACATCAGTGCTAATTAACTAGCTAGGAATTATCTTTCACGTGCCTTCAAGTGAAGTGATATTAACTTGCATTTTGTATTTTTAATTAGTCTAGTATGTTTTCTTGATAAACAAAAAAAATGGAATTTAATGAAATTTAGATGGACATGTAACTTTGGTGTAGCTACTAATATATATGAGTTTGATGAAAAATATTTGTAATGGTGGGTGTGGCAACTAATTAATACGACTTTGGTGAAAAATTAAATTAGCGTAACCTTTTGGTGCATGTATTACACCATATTTTATCTTTGTAATTTAGGGTTTAGTTTCACTTCTTTTTCTTTAGTCGTTTCCTTTTTACTTGATCACTATATATTTCTTCTTTTTAATTAGTATATAGGAGTGGAAAAAAGTTAGGGTATATCGATCGGATATTTTAAAATTTGAACTTAATTTATTAATTTTTCAAACCTAAACCCTGAATTTGAGTGTTTATTTATATGTATTTTTCTAATGTACGTATAATCTAACATTTCTAAAAGTTTGAAGTCTGACATGAAAATCTATTTAAAAAATTGCTGTATAGTAAAGGCCTTTTTATAGGCCATAACTAAATATACTTTTAAATCAAGTTTTTATGTAACATAATATGTTAAAATCTATAAATAGGTTAGTAAGTTTAAAATTTTAAGATATTAATTATAATAAAAATGTAATATAATAATAATAAATAAAAATATTGTTATATTTTTATATTCACTTAAATATGTGCTAATAGGCTTTTAGATAGATTAAAGCATTAGCCAATTAGGTCTTTAATTAAATAAGTTTTGACCTACTTTAAAGACTAATTAAAACATATATGTTGTTTTGAAGGTCATCCCCTACTAAAACATATATGTTGTTTAAGGGGCTAAAGTGTGCAATTCATCTCCTACGTACTAACACACTTAGCTGAAATCATTCTTGACTTAAGCGTCAAAGTAGTTTTGCAGGTCACCCCCACCTTTTACAATTGTATTCATTATATTACTCCAAGAAGAAATTTCCTATTACTATTGTTTTGTTTATGGAAATAGAGAGAAGAGAAATGAGAAGGAGAGAAGTGGAAAGGTGAGAAATATGGGAGAGATAAGGGTGATTTAATAATTGTTTGGTATGAGGAAAATAGATGAGAAATAGAAGAAAGATGTGAAGGTGAGTTGTTTGGTTTGATCGAAGAAAGAGAAATAGAGAGTTTTTTAATACCTGTTGCCTAGAAAATCGATTTTCCTTGTCCAAAAAATCGATTTTCTGCACCAAATTAAGGTTGATTTCTCCTCTTTTCTCATCTGTATTGCGTAGAAATGATTTCGGAGTGGGGCATACTGCTTTTTCCCATTTCCTTGCTGGACCAAACACAGTTCCAGGTGCACTTCACTCCTATTTCATGGGACCCATTTCACTTTCTATGGTAATTCCCTATCACCAAGCAAGGGCTACCTCTCTTAGAGAACTATGTCGAATCGTCTTGATGCATCTTAGTCGTATAATTCAGCTTGAAAAGCTTGAAAGAAATGTATCCAAATACTGATTACATAGGAGATATGTTTGAAAGTGTACTAAATGAACATAAGGGTTAACCGATGGTTTAATTCTTCAAAAATTGAAAATAAAATAATTTAGTCCTTATTGCACAGTTTTATTACAGATTTTACTCACTACAAGAAAACGGATTTTTAGACGCGAAACTGTAGCGACGGCCATGACGGCCTAGCCTTTGCGACACAATGTTACAATTTTATAAAATTTAATATAAATATTTAAAATGATGAATAATTATAATTTAATGATTTGATAAAAAAATTATTAAACCAAACTCTCTATTTAGTATAGGGGAGATAATGGGAAAATTGAGTGGAGGGAGAGGGAATAAGGTGAAAAAATAATCTCTGTCTATTTAGTATGAGAGAAATTAGAGAGGATAGAAATTTAAAGTCGTGAGTCTCATTCAAAAGAATTTTCCCTTCAAGAGAGGAGAAATAAAGTGAAATTTCACTCTTATATTTTATTTCACTTTAATTTTCTTTTATTTCTCTCATACCAAATAATATGAGAGAAATAACACTTTATTTCCACTCTATTTCACTATTATTTCTCTCTTACCAAACAACTCAAGATTCTTCATTTTTCTTATTTCTCTCTATTCCATTTCTCTTCATCCTATTTCTTTTTACTCTACCAATCACACCCTTAATATAATTTATAATGATATATGTTTATTCCAATCCTCTTTCTTTCCACATAAATAATTTTGATCTTGATCTTGATCTTGAATCTTCATCATTTCCTTTTTAATTTTACAAAGTTAATATACAATTTAGTCCCTGAAGTGTCATGTTATTTTACTTTTAGTCCCTGAGAGTTCTCTGTGTGTACAAACTAGTCCCTGAAAGTCTAAAATTGCTTACTTATTAGTCCCTTTGTTAAACTCCGTTAGTTTAATGAAGAGTTAATATATAATTTAGTACTTAAAAGTGTCACGTTGTTTATTTAGTCCCTGAAAATTTATCCGTATACAAATTAGTCATCCGTATAACATGACTTTTTTACAACCCAAATCTCTATTCTTCTCTCCATTATTTTATCCCCAATTTTATAACCCTAATCTCTATTATTGTACGTCTAATATTATCTCAAAAATCCCAAATCAAACAAACCCAAAGAGACAATGAAAACTGCAATGAATCGGGCAACAAGTGGAAGTGTCTATGGTGATGAAAATGACGTGATGAACCTATGTGCAAGAATGGAAAGAATAAAAGAAAATGGTTCTTGATGTGTTCTTTCTTTGGGGTCAACTATTTTTATGTTTAAGTTGTGTTTTTAAAAGTGGTTTCTTACTCTTTTTTTGTGTATTTTATGCAGAAAGATAATCTTGATTGTTGATACTTTGAATGAAAGTTTATTGTGAGGAAGAAAATTGATTAGGGTTTTGTGCATAGAAGACTTATATGAGAGGTTGATTGGGAGTAAATTTATAAGAGATTGAGTGAAAGGATGAAATTAAAAATCGGGGTTTTATTTTGGGGGATTTTGCTCCCCTAATCATATTCAAGGTACGCATCTTACGTGTCACTTAACAGTATAAATGTGCAGTTAATTTGCCAACTCAGCACTTCTATTTTATTAAACGAGTTAATATATAATTTAGTTACTGAAAGTGTTGCGTTATTTACTTTTAGTTCCTGAAAGTTTATCCGTGTACAAATTAATCCCCGATAATCTAAAATTACTCACTTATTAGTCCTTCCATTAAACTCCATCAGTCTAAAGTTAAGAGGGTGGCTAATAAATAAGTAATTTTAGATTTTTGAGAACTAATTTATACACAAATAAACTTTCTTGAATTAAAAATAAATATTCCAACTTCACGACTAAATTATATATTATCTCAATTTTATAACACAATCAAAGCAACTAAACCAAATAATATATATGTTGAAAGAAATTGATCGACAACAAATCTATCCTATTCTTATTGGGTATGGTTAACTGATGGCTCAGACTGCAGAGACGTGAATTACCCAAGGAGGCCCCAAATAAGGCCAGTCGACAGTCGTCATTGGTCAAGTAAGTAGGACTGTACAGCACTGACTGACACTGACACTGTTCTTGAGTGGAAAGGAAATGATAGGGGAAGGTGGATGATTCCGATTTGGTACAAACGGAGGAAAGTTTATCTTTCCCAGGATCTTGCGTTTAATTATTGAGAAATGTTTTATCCTCCTAACTTTTACTCCTATAAATCCTTCTAATACTATATAAAGCAAGTATTAAATGCTTTTTCTATTATCAAGATATTAAATGCATTTGTTTTATATTTAACACTTACTTTATATAGTATTAGGAGGATTTATAGGAAGAAAAGTTAGGAGGATATAGTATTTCTCTTAATTATTTACTAGTAGGTAACGTATGATTTATGTTATCTTTACTCTCCACGGATAAAATATTAGTTATTATAATATTTATATATTAGGAGAATATATTTTAATATAATAATAATAATAATAATAATAAAATTAACATATAAAAAAGTTGTAGGAATAAGATTGTCTCTTGTAGTTCATTAAAAAAATTACTCTTATAATAAAATAAATTATAGGAACGAATAATTAGTGAAAATGATTTAATATAATAAAAAAGAAAACAAAGTGGGATAGAAATTAAAGAAAACGACAAAAGCAAGATTCTCCCGTGAAGAATACCTATTATTCATTGCATAAAAAATTATTACTAAATTGAGAATAAAAAAAACTAAAAAAAGACCCAAAAAATGGAAATTTGAAAACACGACACATGTACTGCGAGAACAATTTTAATATAGAGTGAACAAAAATAGATAAAATGGTAGGAAAGAGACTATCTCACGTGAACAATACCCGCAGTTCATAAAAAGAGCATTTCATGATGAAACATATTAATAAAAATAAATAATGAGTGAAAATGTTTTAATATCATAATAAAAAAAATGAAAGTGTGGTAAAAAATAACAGAAAAAGGAAAACGACAGGATTAAGACTGTCTTCCGTGGATGATACATGTGATTTATAAAAATTCACTTTACTAACGTGATAATAAAGAAAAATGAAATTATAAGTGAATGATTAATTAAAAACAAACAAAAAGGAGAAAAAAACACTACAATAAAAGCTAAATAAATTATATATGATTTTGATAAAAAAATGAAAAGAAAGTAAAAAGGATGATACATCTTTTGTCATCGTCCATTTCTGATTTTTTATCACATAAAAACACATTAAATGTAATATAATAATAATAAAAAAAGAAAATTAATGTGTGAGAAAAATAAAATGGTAGGAACAAGACTGTCTCCCCTTGAGAATACCCACAGTTCATAAATAATTTCTTTTATAATGAAACATATTAATAAAAACGAATAATGAGAAAAATATTTTAATATCATAATAAAAAAAAGAAAGTGAAGGTGACATAAAAAATAAAAGAAAAAAGAAAACGACATAATCAAGACTACCTCCCGTGGAGGATTTCCGTGATTCATAAAAAAGCACTACAATATAAGCTAAATAAATGGAGATATAATTTTGATAAAAAATAAAAAAAGTAAAAAGGATAATAAATAAAAAAGAAAATTAATGTGTGAGAAAAAATAAAATGGTAGGAACAGGAGTGTCTACCGTGGAGAATACCCGCAGTTCATAAAATTTTTTTTATGAGGAAACATATTAATAAAAACGAATAATGAGAGAAAATATTTTAATATCACAGTAAAAAAAGAAAATGAAAGTGAGATCAAAAAAATAAAAGAAAAAGAAAACGACATGATTAATACTGCATCCCGTGGAGGATTCCCGTGATTCATAAAAAAAATCACTAATATAGAAGCTAAATAAATGGAGATATAAATTTGATAAAAATAAAAAGAGAGTAAAAAGGATAATAAAAAGAGAAAATTAATGTGTGAGAAAAAAATAAAATGGTAGGAACAGGACTGTCTCCCCTGGAGAATACCCACAACTTATAAAAAAATTATTTTATAATGAAACATATTAATAAAAACAAATAATAAGAGAAAATATTTTAATATCATAATAAAAAAAGAAAATGAAAGTGAAATAAAAAATAAAGGAAAAAAGAAAACGACAGGATTAAGAGCACCTCCCATGGAGGATTCCTGTGATTCATAAAAAAAACACTACAATAGAAGCTAAATAAATGGAGATATAATTTTGATAAGAAATAAAAAGAAAGTAAAAAAGATAATAAAAAAGAAAATTAATGTGTGAGAAAAAATAAAATGGTAGAAATATGTCTATCTCCTGTGGAGAATACTCGCAGCTCATAAAAAAAAATTTATGTAATGAAACATATTAATAAAAACGATTAATGAGAGAAAATATTTTAATATCATAATATAAAATGAAAGTGAAAGTGAGATAAAAAATTAAAAGAAAAAAAGAAAACGACAGAATTAAGACTTCCTCCCGGGAGTATTCTCGTGATTCATTAAAAAAACACTATAATATAAGCTAAATAAATGAAGATGTAATTTTGATAAAAAATAAAAAGAAAGTAAAAAGGATAATAAAAAAAGTAAATTAATGTGTGAGAAAAAATAAAATGGTAGAAACAAGACTATCTCCCGTGGAGAATACCGCTGCTCATAAAAAAATACTTTTATAATAAAACATATTAATAAAACGAATAATGAGAGAAAATATTTTAATGTCATAATAAAAAAGGAAAATGAAAGTGAGATAAAAAACTAAATAAAAAAGAAAACGATAAGATTCAGACTGCCTCCCGGGAAGTATTCCCGTGATTTATTAAAAAACACTACAATAGAAGCTAAATAAATGGAGATATAATTTTGATAAAAATAAAAAAAAAGTAAAAAGGATAACCAAAAGGAAATTAACGTGTGAGAAAAAATAAAATGGTAGGAACAGGACTGTCTCTCGTGGAGAATCCCCGCAACTCATAAAACATTTCTTATGTAATGAAACATATTAATTAAAATGAATAATGAAAGAAAATATTTTAATATCATAATAAAAAATAAAAATGAATGTGAGGTAAAAAATAAAAGAAAAAAGAAATCGACGAGATTAAGACAGCCTCCTGGGGAGGAATCCCGTGATTCATTAAAAAAAAAAACAATAGAAGCTAAATAAATGGAAATATAATTTTGATAAAAAAAGTAAAAAGGATAATAAAAAGGAAACTAATGCGTGAGAAAAAATAAAACGGTAGGAACAAGACTGTCTCCCGTGGAGAATACCCGCAGCTCATAAAAAAATTTCGTATGTAATGAAACATATTAATAAAAATGAATAATGAGAGAAAATATTTTAATATCATAATAAGAGATGAAAATGAAAGTGAGATAAAAAATAAAAGAAAAAAAATGACAGGGTTAAGACAGCCTCCAGGGAGGATTCCCGTGATTCATTAAAAAGCACTACAATAGAAGCTAAATAAATGGAAATATAATTTTGATAAAAAAATAAAAAGAAAGTAAAAAGGATAATAAAAAAAAGAAAATTAATATGTGAGAAAAAAATAAAATGGTAGGAACAGGACTATCTCCCGTGGAGGATACTCGCAGCTCATAAAATTTTTTTTATAATAAAACATATTAATAAAAATGAATAATGATATATTAATATCATAATAAAAAAATGAAAGCGGGATAAAAAAATGAAAACAAAACAGAATTAAGACTGCCTCCCGTTTAGGATACCCGTGATTCATTAAAAAAACACTACAATAGAAGCTATATAAATAGAGATATAATTTTGATAAAAAATAATAAGAAATAAAAAGGATAATGAAAAAAGAAAATTATTGTGTGAGAAAAAATAGAATGGTAGGAACATGATGTCTCCCGTGAAGAATAGGGGTGTTCGCGGATTGGATTGGATTGATTTTGAGGGAAAAATCATCTAATCCAATAATTTCGGTTTTCTTATCTAATCATCCCATCGGTTTTGATTTTTTTCCAAATCCAATCCAATCCAATCCAATTTTAATCGGTTTGGATTGGATTAGATTTCGGTTTCTCAAATAAATTAAAAAATGAAGTTATGAAAGCAAAATTATGATAAAAACATGCAATTATCTTATCTTATTCTATATCATACAAATTACTCAATAGTTTTCAATCTCATTATTGAATGTTATTTGTTAAATATAGTTAAACAATAATAATTTTTTTACATCATCACAGAAAATAATATCAATAATGATAAGATATCAATATGTTCATAAAAATTTGAATCGGTTTGGATTGGATTGGATTGGATTGGTTCTCATAGGCAAATCCGAAATCCAATCCAATCCAATTAAAAATTTCGGTTTTTTGCGGTTTGCGGTTTTTTGTTTCCGGTTATTTCGGTTTGCGGGTTTTTGGATCGGTTGTTGCGGTTCCAATTGAATTGGATTGGATTTGAACACCCCTAGTGAAGAATACCCGCAGTTCATAAAAAAATTTCTTGTGGAAGAAAACATATTAATAAAAACGAATAATGAGAAAAAAAATTTAATATCATAATAAAAGATGAAAATGAAAGTGAGATAAAAAATAAAAGAAAAAAGAAAACGATAAGATTAAGACAACCTCCCGGGAGGATTCTTGTGATTCATTAAAAAAATACTACAATAGAAGCTAAATAAATGGAGATATAATTTTGAGAAAAAATAAAAAGAATTAAGAAGGGTAATATAAAAAAGAAAATTAATGTGTGAGAAAAAATAAAACTGTAGGAACAGGACTATCTCCCGTGGAGAATACCCGCAGCTCATAAAAAAATTCTTTTAGAATGAAACTTATTAATAAAAACGAATAATGAGAGAAAATATTTTAATATCACAATAAAAAAAAGAAAACGAAAGTGAGATAAAAAAATGAAAAAAGAAAAACGACAGGATTAAGACTGCTTCTCGTGGAGGATACCCGTGATTCATTAAAAAAAACACTATAATAGAAGCTAAATAAATGGAGATATAATTTTGATAAAAAAAAAGTAAAAGGATAATAAAAAATTAATGTGTGAGAAAAAATAAAATGGTAGGAACAGAACGGTCTCCCGTGCATAATCTCATAAAAAATTCTTTTATAATGAAACATATTAATAAAAAGGAATAATGAGAGAACATATTTTAATATCATAATAAAACAAGAAAACAAGAGTGAGATAAAAAAAAGTAAAGAAAAAAGAAAACGACAGAAACATTACAATAAAAGGTAAATAAATGGAAATATAATTTTGATAAAAAAATAAAAAGAAAGTAAAAATAATGATGTGATGTTTTTGAGAGGGAAAGAAATTGAGTGATAATGTGACATGTGGTAAATAAATGAAGATATAATTTTGATAAAAAAAAAAAGAAAAAAGGTTGATTTGATGTTTTTGGGAAGGAAAGAAATTGAGTGAGAATGTGACATGTGGTAAATAAATGGAGATATAATTTTAATAAAAAATAAAAATAAAAAGAATAATGTGATGTTTTTGAGAGAGAAAAAATTTAGTGAGTAGTTGACATGTGACAAGGATGCCCAAAGAGCAAGAGAAAGAAAGAATAAATTATCAATCAATTTACTATAATTACTATAATTATTATAATTAAAGTTGTTTACATCTGGGACACGTGTCAACTATTAACAAAAAAAAATTCCCACCCAACTTTTGTTCTTTTACCTTTTTTTACACGTGTCAACCATTGAAAAAAAAATTCCGCCCAATTTTTGTTCTTTTCTCTTTCCTTTTTTTTTTTTTTCAATTTCATACTTCGGTTTACTTTAACGTTTTTTCTCTTTGATTTTTTTTTAATTTTTTCTAATATACTATATAAAAATAAAACTCCTACTTATCACATATCATCTTCTCAATCAATCTCTTTCCGGGCCAAAAAATCACATCATCCTTTTTACTTTCTTTCTAGTTTTTTTTCAAAATTATATCTTTATTTATTTAGTTTCTATTATAGTATTTTTTTTATGAATCACATATATCCTCCACGAGAGACAGTCTTTATCCTGCCATTTTCTTTTTTCTTTTATTTTTATCTCACTTTCATTTTCTTTTTTATTACGATATTAAAATATTTTCTCTCATTATTCGTTTTTATTAATATGTTTTTTTATAAAGAAATTTTTTTATCGACTGCGGGTATTCTCCACGGGAGACAGTCCTGTTCCTACCATTTTATTTTTTTTCTCCCAAAAACATCACATTATCCTTTTTATTTTTTATCAAAATTATATCCCTATTTATTTAGCTTCTATTGTAGTATTTTTTTATGAATACTGGATATCTTCCACGGGAGGCGGTCTTAATCCTGTCGTTTTCTTTTTTCTTTCTCCTTTTATTTTTTTATCTCACTTTCATTTTATTTTTTATTATGATATTTACATATTTTCTCTAATTAAAAATTTTTATTAATATGTTTCATTATAAAATAATTTTTTTATGAACGACAGGTATTCTCCACGGGAGACACTCCTGTTCCTACCATTTTATTTTTTCTCCCCAAAACATCAAATCATCCTTTTTATTTATTTTTTAATTTTTTTATCAAAATTATATCTCCATTTATTTAGCTTCTATTGTAGTGTTTTTCTTATGAATCTTGGGTATCCTCCACGGGATGCCGTCTTAATCCCGTCGTTTTCTTTTTTCTTTTATTTTTTATCTCACTTCATTTCTTTTTTTATTATGATATTAAAATACTTTCTCTCATTATTCATTTTTATAAATATTTTTCTAATCCTGTCGTTTTATTTTTTCTTTTATTTTTTATCTCACTTTCATTTCCTTTTTTATGATATTAAAATATTTTCTCTCATTATTGGTTTTTATTAATATGTTTCACTATAAAAGAAATTTTTTACAAACCGCGGGTATTCTCCACAGGAGATAGTCCTGTTCCTACCATTTTATTTTTTCTCTCAGAAACATCACATCATCCTTTTTTACTTTCTTTTTTATTTTTTTACCAAAAATATATCTCCATTTATTTAGCTTCTATTGTAATGTTTTTTTATTAATCACAGGTATCTTCTACGAGAGGCAGTCTTAATCTTGTCGCTTTCTTTTTCTTTTATTTTTTTATCTCACTTTCATTTTTTTATTATGATAATAATATATTTTCTCTCATTATTCGTTTTTATTAATATGTTTCATCATAAAAGAACTTTTTTATAATGAACAGCGGGTATTCTCCACGGGAGACACTCATGTTCCTAACATTTTATTTTTTCAGACATTAATTTTTCTTTTTTTATCATCATCATCATCATCATCATTATAATATTACATTTAATGTACATCGACACATTTATTATATTTTCTAATGTGTGTTTTTACGTAATAAAAAATCAGAAATGGACGATGACAAAAACTGTATCATCCTTTTTACTTTCTTTCCATTTTTTTTATCAAAACTATATCTACAAAAACCATAGTGTTTTTTAGGAATCACGGGAATTCTCCAATGGAGGTGGTCTTAATCCTATCATTTTCTTTTTTTGTTTTATTTTTTATCTCACTTTCATTTTCTTTTTTTAGTATGATATTAAAATATTTTCTCATTATTCGTTTTTAGTAATATGTTTCATTATAAAAGAAATTTAATATGAACTGTGGGTATTCTCCACGGGAGACAGTCCTGTTCCTACCATTTTATTTTTTCTCACACATTCATTTTCTCTTTTTATTATCCTTTTTCTTTCTTTTTATTTTTTTTGTCAAAATTATATCTCAATTTATTTAGCTTCTATTGTAGTGTTTTTTATGAATCACGGGAATCCTCCACGGGAGGCGGTCTTAATTAATCCTGTCATTTTCTTTTTTCTTTTATTTTTTTATCTCACTTTCATTTTCTTTTTTTATTATGATATTAAAATATTTCCTCTCATTATTCGTTTTTGTTAATATGTTTCACTATAAAAGAAATTTTTTATGTACTGCAAGTATTTTTCTCGGTAGACAGTCCTGTTCCAACCATTTTCTTTTTTTATTATCCTTTTTACTTTCTTTTTATTTTTTTAACAAAATAATATCTCCATTTATTTAACTTCTATTGTAGTGTTTTTTTATGAATCACGGGAATCCTCCACGGGAGACAGTCTTAATCCTGTCGTTTTCTTTTTTCTTTTATTTTTTTTATCTCACTTTTATTTTCTTTTTTTCATTATGATATTAAAATATTTTCTCTCATTATACGTTTTTATTAATATGTTCCATTACACAAGAATTTTTTTATGAACTGTGGGTATTCTCCACGGGAGACAGTCCTATTCCTACCATTTATTTTTTTCTCACACATTAATTTTCTTTTTTTTATCCTTTTTTACTTTTTTTATTTTTTATCAAAATAATGTCTCCATTTATTTAGCTTCTATTGTAGTATTTTTTTATGAATCACGAGAATCCTTCACGGGAAGGAGTCTTAATCCTGTCGTTTTTTTTTCTTTTATTTTTTTTCTCACTTTCATTTTTTTTATTATGATATTAATATTTTTTCTCTCATTATTCATTTTTATTAATATGTTTCATTACAAAAGAATTTTTTTTATGAACTCTGGGTATTCTCCACAGGAGACACTTTTGCTCCTACCATTTTATTTTTTTTATCACACATTAATTTTCTTTTTTATTATCCTTTTTACTTTCTTTTTATTTTTTTTTATCAAAATTATATTTACATTTATTTAGCTTCTATTGTAGTTTTTTTTATGAATCACGAGAATCCTCCACGGGATACGGTCTTAATCCTGTCATTTCTTTTTTGTTCTTTTATTTTATTATCTCACTTTCTTTTTCTTTTTTCAGTATGATATTAAAATTTTGACCTCTCATTATTCATTTTTATTAACATGTTTCATTATAAAAGAAATTTTTTTATGAACTGCGGGTATTCTCCATGGAAGACATTTTTGTTCCTACCATTTTATTTTTTTCTCACACATTAATTTTCTTTTTTTATTATCCTTTTTAGTTTCTTTTTATTTTTTATCAAAATTATATCTCTATTTATTTAGCTTCTATTGTAGTGTTTTTTTAATCACGAGAATCCTCCACGAGCGGCAGTCTTAATCATGTCGTTTTCTTTTTTCACTAATTATTTGTTACTATAATTTGTTTTAGTATAAGAGTAATTTTTTAATGAACCACGGGAGTCAGTCTTGCTCTTATCATTTTTTCTTTTTTTCTCATACATTAATTTTATTTTTTATTATTATATTAAAACATATTCTCTTAATATATAAGTATTTATGATAGCTAATATGTTATCCCGTGCGAAGCACGGACAACATAAATCATACCATCTATTTACCCGTGCGAAGGCACGGATCACTTACTAGTTAGTAATGAAAGTAAATTGAGGGAGAAAAAGAGACGGGAGATAGAATTCACCAGCCAAAAGACACATGTATAGATTGTAAATATATTAATAGTAGTAATAAATAGATAAATAGATAAATAGATGTTTGGAATTTTGTTAAGGAAACTTTTAATTCTGGTATCTTCTCTAAGGAAGCAGTTAAGACTTTAATTGTTCTAATCTCAAAGGTAGATAGACCAAATTCTTTTAAAGAGTTTAGACCAATTAGTCTTTGTAACTGCCTTTATAAAATTGCTTCTAAGGTTTTAGTCAATAGACTCAGGCCAATTCTTCAAAGGATTGTTAGCCCTTTTCAAGCTAGCTTTATTCCTGGTAGGAGTACAACAGGTAATGCTATTATACTACATGAATTAGTTCATAGCATGAAAAAATCAAAAAGTAAAAAGGGAAATGTAATTTTTAAGTTAGACCTTGAAAAGGCTTATGATAGGGTTGATTAGAATTTTTAAAAAAACATTCTACATGAATATCAATTTCCTAATTGTATTATTTCACTAATCATGAGTGCCATCTCTGAAAACTCAATATCTCTTATGTGGAATGGTATTAAGTGTGATCCATTTAGTCCTAAAAGGGGTCTTAGACAGGGGGGTCCTCTATCCCCCTACCTTTTTGTTCTTTGCATGGAAAAATTAAGTGAAATGCTATGTGATGTAGTTTTAAGTAATTGTATTGTTCCAATAAAATTAAACCCTGATTCACCTGCCATTTCACATTTGTTTTTTGCTTATGATGTTCTTATTTGTTGTAAGGCTAAAGTTTCAAATATTAGGTTTTTATCCAATTTAATTGAAGAATTCTGTTTGATATCAGGTTTCAAAATTAATTTGGAGAATCAAGAGCTATTTGCACTCAATCTATTCCTATGAAAAAACAGCAGCAAATATCTTCCGTGTCTGGAGTAAGATTAACTGGTTCACTAGAAAGATATCTTGGTTTCAATAATTTTAATTCAAGAGTCACAAAATCAGATTTTCAGGGATTTATGGATAAAATTAATAGTAGACTGGCTTCTTGGAAGGGAAGACTTTTAAACAAAGCTGGAAGACTCACTTTAGTGAACTCTGTTCTCAATTCTATACCTATATATACAATGCAACTACAATGGCTTTTTGAAAGTATATGTGATGATCTTGACAAGGCAACAAGAAATTTTTTGTGGAAGGGAAACACTGATTCAGGTGTAAATTTAGTAAACTGGAATACTATCACAAATCCAAAAAGCTCAGGAGGTCTTGGTATTAGAAGAGCAAGGTTACAAAATATTTCTTTACTAGGCAAGCTTGTTTTGGATGTTTTACACAAGGAGGAATCAAAGATGTGGGTTAAGATGCTATGCTCAAAGTATGGTGGAGGTCATCATGTTTTTAAGAGCTCAAAACACTCATCTATCATCTGGAAATCTATCCAGAAGTCTGCTGCAGTTCTCAAGGATGGTTTTATTGTGAGATTTGGGGAGGGAAATTCTAATTTCCTCTTTGATCATTGGCTGCCATCTGGTCCTATAAGTAGAGATCTGGATTTCATAAGCATGATTATTGCAGAATCAGAATCAAAATCCTCCACACACCTTTTTTTTCATGGAATTGGATTTGGAAGATGAATTGCCGTGAACAAATTAAGTTCTTATTTTGGTTGTTAGCCAATGACAGAGTCCCTACAAAATTACTTCTCAAGCAAAGAAATATCACTGCTTCTACACTATGTATGTCTTGTAACCTTGAAGATGAATCAGCTTTTCATTGCTTTAGAACATGTTTATTGCCAAAAGGCTTATGGAGTAACTTGGGTTTTGATAGATATGAGGATTTTCATACCAAGAATAATTTGCAGGATTGGCTATACTGGTCTTACAGAAAATTTGGGGTCAGATTCATTGCTGCAATTTGGGAGATTTGGAAAGCAAGAAACCAAACTGTTTTTTAAGGTGTTTTTACTACAACTGTTCAACTTATTCACAGGGTGAATTCTTTAACAAGATCCTTTCAAGAAGTTTTCAGTTTGGATGGAAAGCTCCCAAAGGAAGATAGAAGATTGATACAGTGGATTGCTCCACCAAATGATTATGTGGCAGTTAATCTTGATGGAAGCCTTTTTGCAGATACTGGAAAGGTAGGCTATGGGGGTTTAATTCGAAACAACAGTGGCAACCTTATTAAAGGTTTCTATGGGAAAGTGGATACAAAGATTGTTGTATTTGCAGAGCTGACAACAGTCTTTTATGGATTGCAATTAGCCTGGGAGGAGGGCTTCAAGAAAGTAATGTGCTAGTCAGATTCTATAACGACCTTAACTTTGATAAAAAACCAGAATCAAAGATTTCATCCCTTAGCTGGTATTATTCAGAGTATTAAGTCATTAATGGAAAAGCCATGGGATTTACATATTCATCACATACATAGGGAGAGAAATAGATGTGCAGATTATCTTGCTAAGAAGGGAGCTATTGTTGGGAATAATTTTTCTGTTTTCATAGAATTAGATAGTCCTCTTGATGAGTTATTGCTAGCTGATGCTAGGGGGATTGTGTACTTAGGGGTAGTTTAAGGTAGGTTTTTGTGTGTATTCTTTCTATTTTCTTTTAATTCATTCCTTTACAAAAAAAAAAGATTTTGTCTCCTTTCTTTTTCTTTACAATTTCTTTAGGAGAAAGGAAGATTTTTTTAACCATTATATATAAAATTTCTAAATAAATTAATTTTACTAGCTAGATAACAAAATAATAAAATGAATTGAAATATTTATTTGCATATATATTTTTTTATTTTATATTAAATCAAATAAAAATGAATGTCTTACTTTTTTTTATTAGATGATACCAATCAAGGGGATTATGACTTCAACACATCTTATTTTCTTTTTGATTAAAATCTTTATATGAGTTCATGAAAGATTAGGTCAATTTAATTTTTAAAATAAAGAAATCAATAAAATAGTTGTTCAAAAGATATCTATCAAATTATTCCTCTTGTTTGTTAATGATTGATTAAAATAATTTTTTAAGGACTAATTTGATATTTATGATGATCTTTCAAGGATTAATTTCACATTAGATTCTAACAAGAAAACATAAAAAGATAAATTGGTACTTAAAAGATCATCATCATAATTGTCAAATTAATTTTTGAATGATTATTTTAATTAATTCTTAACTAACAGAAGGTTTAACTTGATCGATATTATTATTTTTTAGAGACTAATTTATTAATTTTTTCTTTCAAAAACTAAGTTGCGTAACTTCTAGTTTTTTGGGAACCAAAGTGATGTATTAGTCTTTTTTTTATCTTATTTTTTGTACCAAATAATTTCTACAATAATAAGTATAGGTATGGCTATATAAAGAATTCACACTATCATACACTATATCCAGCTGTGTGTCAGTGAATTTATTAATTAACTAAAGTTAGACTTCTTAGTGATGATTAAATTAGAAGGCTAATAATTTAACAATATACAATTAAATGATAATATAATGAAGTTTCATACTAACATTATCGATAAAGTGTACCTTATGAAAAAACTAAATAAAGTATAATTAATAATTATTGAGAGAGTAAGGATGATATAATTGGACCTAGATCCAATTAATACCCGTAAAAAATACCAGTTAGGGTAATTACTTGTCAAATTGGTCGGGTTTGAATTTGAATAATTATTCACATTTTTAATGGATACGAGTACGGGTACTATGGTACCCATCCCTACTTTATATATTTATATATATACATATAATTAGTTTAATTTTATATAATATAATTAATTTAATTTAAATATATATTTATATATATATAATTAGTTTAATTTTATATAATATAATTAATTTAGTTTAAATATATGTTTATATTATTAATTAATATATTAATTATTATTTTTTTTTTTCTAGAAAAAATAATTAATATTAGTATATATTAATAGTCACGAAAAAAAAGTAATATATGTTACTAATTAAATTAACCTAAATGTTAAATTTGGATGCATATATGAATTATTTTACATTTTGCGCTACAATTGTTTTTTAATTATTTTTTATTTTTTAATTAATTTATTATATTTATAGTTAATAAAAATGTGAGTAATGAGTGTGAGTACAAGTAATTAAGTACCCATCAGTTAGGGCACGAGTATTAGAATCGCTACCCACATAGGCATGAGTATTATTTTAAAACATGGGTATAACCGTATAGGGACGAGTACTATAGTATATATAGTACCCTAGCCACTATGATCGCTAATTGAGAGTAAATTATATTTTTTATTCCGGTAAAACACGTTTGATTTAATTTTTTTTCCTGTATTTTTTATTGGCTTAATTGCTTTTTTTGTCCCCCTATTATCATCAATCCGCGATTTTTGTCCCCCTACTTTTTTTCGCGATTTTGGTCCCCATATTATTACAAATTCACGATTTTGGTCCCTCTAACACATAGATTTTGAAAATAGGGGGACCAAACTTTTGAACTAAATCGCGAATTTGGAATAATAGGGGACCAAAATCGCGAAAAAAAAGTAGGAGGACCAAAATCGCGGAGTGATAATAGTAGGGGATCAAAAGTGCAATTAAGCCTTTTTTATTTTATTCATTACAAAATAAAAATTTTTAAGGTTGATATTTGACACCCTTATACCGACAAGATAACCTTGATGCACATATTTTGTGAAGACTAATATATATATATATATATATTTATTTGTAAGGACTAAAACTAAGGGAGTATATTTTACAGCAACCAAAATGTCACTTTTTATTATTTTCTGGCCATCAAAATAAATTTTTGTTTTACATGATGAAAATCAAATTAAGTATGTTTTAGAGGTATTGATACCCTAATTATATATTGATGATGGAATTGAAAAAGATTTGGCTAAATAGTAGAGAATAAAAAAAGTCCAAACAAAAGAATTTAATACCACGCCATTTAATTTCATTAGCTCTATTTCATTTCATCCCTTTTATCAATATATTCAAACATAGCAAATTATAAAATAAATAAAAATAACAAGGTCGACTGTATATCCTTCAATTCAACCGATCTAGTTACCCGAAAACGTACAACTCTGTTTCAAATGATAATATTGATCAAACGAAGACGTGGGCATGATTTCGTCAGCCTTGGCATATTTAGAGCATCTTGCAGATGGGAAATAAAAGAAGGAAAGGAAGGAGTTGAATCTGCTCACTTGTTCTTTCAAGTAATAAAAGACTATAATTTAATTTATATAATAACATGGAATAAAATGTACCAAAAAAGAGAGGGAAGGGAGGGAAAGTAGCAGAGTAATTTAAACTGTGTTCTGTTGATTTGGTCAGCCACCCTAGCTAATTAAATCTCCATCAAATAAAATGACCACACACCAACTTGATCCAATACATACATGTCACTAACGCTGAAACTGGAAATGAAATTGAGCTTTCATTTTCTCATAATCCATGAATCCCAAGAAGGGTAGCCTAAGATATTCCCGCAAAGATGTTGGCTCTGTAATCAGTAGAACGTTATTGGTGTTCCCTGCCTTACAAGCTGGAATAGCGCTAGAGATATGAGATGTGGGAAGCAAACAATTGGCCAAAAGTGCAATATTCCCTGTGGAAGTGAAGTAGCTTTCCCAGTAATGAGGTGGTGGAAGTGGAACTGCATCCAAGTCAATCTCAAATAGATCTTCATCCTCTTCCATTCCTAAATTTTGGGAAAAAATTTCTTTGTGCTCTTCCAAACCTTTAACTGAAGAACTCATGATAATGGACTTTGTCTTGTTGTATATATACTAAAATTATATATCATTTCGGAATGTAACATATATATAGGGGCAATTTGGATGTTCAGGTGGATGGTGGCAAGTAGAACGCTCTCCAACAAATCTGCAACGGTCAAACAGGATTCATGAATGGGTGATAATTAATTTTCAGATCAGCAACTCCTCCTAGCTAGCTGCTCCACCTTAATTCAACGCTCGTGCTGCTGACATATATATGTGCCTATTTTTGTCGAATCAAATTGAGTAACATTTGATTCACTTTCACCAAAATCATAACATGGAGTCAAACTTAGAGCTACCTACCCAACAGAAATAGAAAAATATTCACATAATCTCACTTTTGTAATAAAATAGTAACAATTAGCATCACGAGATTAAAGAATTGAAAAAAAAAAAAAAAAATCACTATAACAACCAACAAACTTGTGAACAATCTCGCCTTCAAGCTTGCCATATAGCCTAAATAATGGTTGGAAGAGTTTCGCGCCACATGGATCAAACAATGTGGAAGCAAACTTAATATTGGTCTACCCGTGGACCAAACAATGTGGAAACAACTTCGGCAGGAGAGGTTAAACAACAACTTATTAAAAAATACTTACTATGAACTAGTACTAAAGTTGGGAACTCATTCCCAGACCACGTTTATGAAAGAAACCAAACTTCTTTTTACTCATAGCAAATACATGTTGGTAAATTAATAATCTCGTGAAAAAGTCCTTTCTTTCTACTATTAAGCCATCACAATTATATATACCGTATTAATGAGGTCTTTCAGAATGAACATTTTTAGATTTGCATGTGTTTTTTATGACCGAAAAATGAAGCTATGACATTTTAAATTAATTCATATTTAAATTGTATTATTTTAGTCATCATAAAATAACTCAAAAAATGTTATAAAAAAAACTAAAAAATTCATGTGTTTTTAATCCTTAAAAGCATCTTAATAAGGGATAAAAAACAAACTATTTTTATTAAGTAAAAAGCTAAAAAAAATTCAGATAAAAACTAATAATTTATATCAGGTTTTCAAGACAAGATATATATTTAAGCCAAATTTTTATCTTGATTTTAGGCCTCGATTGGGCCCCTCTCACCATGAGCCTTCTCCAATATGCCAGCCCTCCTTGGGTCTTTTACCCAAAAAAAAGAGAGCCCTCTTTTTTTTGTTCGAAAAAAAGAAAGCCAATTGTTATTGACACAACCCTTTTTCTGTTATAGATACCACTCTCATTTTTTTTTTTCCTTCCTTCTTCAATATGCCATCGCTCCATGGGTCCTCTAGATGGCCTTTGTTTTTCCCACTAGCATTTTTGCTATTCCCACCCCCACCATTTTTGTCTTCCCAGACTACCCCCTCATCCCCCTTTTCCCAGCCCCCCACCCCCACTCCCACTGTCCCGCCCCCCTTTCCGGCTTCCCCTTCCTCTTCCACTTTCCCCTTTCCCTTTACCCCCTTCCCCCTCCCCTTGTCCCCCCTTTCCCAAGCCCCCCACCCCTACTGTCCCGCCCCTTCCCCTTCCCCCTTTCCCCCGTTTTTCCCCCTACGGGCACAATTGTTCGGGAATGGTTCCTGGACAATTATGTCTGTAGGTCATTTAAAAAAAAACTTACGGAAACAGTTGTCCGGGAATGGTCATTGGACAATTGTGTCAGTAAGCATATATTTACGGATTGTCCGGGAATAGTTCCAGACACCATAATATGGAATTAGTTCTCGGATGATGTTGTCCGTAAATCAATTAATTACAGTGTAGTTTAGGATTTTATAATTTTTCAAAAAATAAAGGGGGTGAGAATAGCAAAAACCATGGTGGGAAAAACAAAGGCCCTCCTAGATTTGAGACTGTGGCCTGGTTTTCAATATTCACTTTTTACAAAAAGGGGAATTACTATTCACACCTCCTTTTTCTGCTATACATACCACTCTAATTTTTTATTTTTTGATTTCCCTTCCTTACCCTTTTCTCTTTCCACCTTTTTCCCTTCTCTCTTTGTATTTTGTAGGGGTGTTCGCAGATTGGATTAGATCGATTTTGAGGGAAAAATCATCCAATCCAATAATTTCGGTTTTCTCATTTAATCATCTAATTAGTTTTGATTTTTTTCCAAATCCAATCCAATCCAATCAGTTTGGATTGGATTGAATTTCAATTTCTCAAATAAACTAAAAAATGAAGTTATGAAAGCAAAATTATGATAAAAATATACAATTATTTTATTTTATCCTATAACATACAAATTGCTTAATAGCTTCAAATCCCATTATTGAATGTTATTCGTTAAATATAGTTGCACAATAAAATTTTTTTTACATCATCACAGAAAAGTAATATCAATAATGATAATATATCAAAATGTTCGAAAAACTTTGGATCGATTTGGATTGGTTCTAATTGGCATATCCGAAATCAAATCCAATCCAATTAAAAATTTCGGTTTTTTACGGTTTGCAGTTCTTTTGGTTTGCAGTTATTTCGATTTGCGATTTTTTGGATCGGTTGTTGCGATTCCAATTTGATTGGATTGGATTTAAATACCCATAGTATTTTGCATCCAGATCCTCTCCCGTGCCTTCCACCTTTGTAGCAACAAATAGCTAAAAAAATCACTAGGTAATAAAAATTCGTAGCTAATCTATTGCTATTTCGTAGCTAAATGTTGCTACAGAGGCAACACAATTGCATGGGATTTCGACACTTGTATTTTTGCCCCTTCTGCTACTTACTTGCCTGCGGCCTGCACGCCACCATCACCATTCACCCATCAACTTTATTCTATATAGTTTTATAAATTTTATAACTAAATTATATATTATAAAAAATATATTATATTATTTTATATTATTATAATATTTTATAAGACACATAAAATTATAAAAGTTTATATATGTATTTTAAAAATTTTTTAAATTTTATGTATGATAAAATTATATATAATAAAATAATATTTATTATATATATATATCATTTAATTATAAAATATAAAATTTATATATAAATATAATTTATAAAAAATTTAATTATATAAAATATATACTTAGACTCAACGACATCCGTCCTAAGATGATTTAGGGTTTAACCTCTAATTAATTATGTGAATTTGGTTAACTTTTGAAAATATTTATTTTACTCTATGAAATTGATAAGGAAATTAACTCTAAATTATATGATAATAACCGTATTTTTTAGGGTTAAATATGTTTATAGTCCATGAAATATGACTTGAATTTAGTCTTAGTGTCTAAAGTTTAAAATCGTTGGTTTGGGTTAGGGATGTCAAATCAATGGGGCGAGGGCCTGTAGTGCTACCCACATCCATACCCGTTAAAATTAACGGGCACCCATGCGGGTAGCGGGTATCTATGAATAACATTAATATTTAAAAATTCAAAATTTATAGAAAGAAACAGAGAAGATATATCATAATATCATTTAATATTAATATTATATAATATAAATTGACATGATATAATTTCATTACGTGTTAATATATTAAAAATATCATTAAGAAAAAGTAAAAAATAAATTTTATATCATAATAAAATATTAAAAACTCTAATATTTTAATATATTTAATAGAAAATATATTTTAATTAATATACAGGCACCCGCGGGGCGGGTAGTAGTATAATATTCGTTCCAACCTATTTAATAAATATGCGGGTACCTATTGCGGGCATATCCACAGGTATCTGCAGGTGTAGGTTTTTTTTACATCCATAGTTTGAGTTTATTATGTTCTGAAATCACGCAAGTTTAGTCTACTCTTTGATACTGTTAACTTTGATGTTAACGTCTTGGCAAACGAACTTCTTTGTGAGCTTGTCCAACCACCTTTAATAAAAATGATTTGGCAATTGAATAACATCTCAGCTTATTCAGTCAGATTTCTTTAGGGTTTTATTGAATGTAATGAAAATGTTAATTTAAAATAAAAATTACAATTACCATTACTTAGTTGAAGTTATAAAAAGAAACCATAGTATGTGTTTACCAATTGTCAACTCATTTTCATTAAAGGTGACGAGATTGACAAATAAATCCGCTTGTCGCGTCAACACCAAAGTTAACCGTGTTAAGGGAAATAATTAAACTTGGGTGATTTCAAAATATAGGGATTATATAAAAAAAATATAGGGAACCCAAACCAACAATTGTAACCAAACTAAATTCGGGTGGGACTACATATTTAACCTAATTTTTTAAACACATTTTTAAATTAAAAAAATATTTATTATAATACACACGTAATGAAGTGCCCCGAATCAACATATTTATTATATTTCCTAATGTGTGTTTTTATGTAATAAAAAATCAGAAATGGATGATGACAAAAAACGTATCATCCTTTTTACTTTCTTTTCATTTTTTTTTATCAAAATCATATCTTCATTTATTTAGCTTCTATTGTAGTGTTTTTTCTTCTTTTTATTTATTTTTAATTAATCATTCACTCATAATATCATTATTCTTCATTCTCACGTTAGTAAAGTTATTTTTTATGAATCACAAATATCATTCACGGGAGACAGTTTTAATCATGTCGTTTTCTTTTTCTTTTATTTTTTATCACACTTTCGTTTTCTTTTTTATTATGATATTAAAGTATTTTCTCTCATTATTTCTTTTTATCAATATGTTTCATTATGAAAGAATCTTTTATGAACTGCGAGCATTCTCCACAGGAGACAGTCTCGTTCTTACCATTTTATCTATTCTATTTACTCTATATTAAAATTGTTCCCACAGTACGTGTATTGTGTTTTCAAACTTCTTTTTTTTTTTGTTTTTTTATTCTCATGATTTTTTATGCAATGAATAACAGGTATCCTCCATGGGAGAGTCTTGCTTTTGTCGTTTTCTTTTATTTCTATCGCACTTTGTTTTCTTTTTTTTATTATATTAAATCATTTTCACTAATTATTCGTTCATAAATTTGTTTTATTATAAGAGTAATATTTTTAATAAACACGGGAGTCAGTCCTTACTCTTACCATTTTTTTCTTTTTTTCTTATACATTAATATTCTTTTTTTATTATTATATTAAAACATATTCTCTTATTATATAAGTATTTATTAATAGCTAATATTTTATCTAGTGCGAAGCACGGACAACATAAATCATACCATCAATTTATACGCAATGAAGCGCCCCAAATCATACACTCGATACTTGATAGACAGGTTCTTTAAGTGTGAGGAAGATGCCAAGTAGCCAACCGTATGTCAACGGGGCGGGGGCGGATAGTGCCTACCCGTATACATATCCATTAAAATTAACGGGTATCCGCGGGTATTCACGAGTATCCATTAATGTTTAAGAATTTAAATTTTATAAAAAGAAAGAGATGAAATGTTATATAATATATTATAGTATCATAATATATATATATATAAATAAAAATAATCATTATATAATACACTTACGTTTTAATATATTAAAAATATCATAAAATAATGTAAAATAAATTATATCTCATCATAAAATAATAAAAATTCTAATATTTAAATATATTTAATAAAAAAATATATTTTAATGCGTACGTGAGTACTCACGGAGTGGATAATATAATATCTATTCCCACCCCACTATATAAATATACGGGTATCATTATGAATATATGAAAGTACGGATTTTTTTTAAAGATCCTAAGTGAAGGGGAGTCAACAGAAGTCCTAAAGAGTTTGACAAAGCCATTCCCTCACTTAATAGAAATATAAATGATGGATGCTACATTGAGTCTCTATTAGTGTGCACCACCGGTGGTGAAAAAAAATGACCCATAGCTGTGGGTATCTAGCCGATTATTAGTATTAGTAATAATAAAAAAAGACAGGAAATAAATTTTAGGAAATTGTTTTATTGAGTTAAACAGAACCTAATTACTTTCTCCCCTGAGCTATTTTCTCTCAGCTAGCAATCTTCTTTCGCCTGCTCCATCCCCTGTGAGTGGTTGTGGTTGTCCGTTCGGCAATTTTTTCCGGTGAAGGTGTAGTTGACGATTCGGCGAACGGGATAAACTAAGCTTCGGGAAATTGGATAGTGAAGATTTCGTTCGGCTAGTTCTACAAGACTATTGGGGGTTGTAATATGTCACTCTTCAAACATTAGCCTATGCTGTTTCTAATTTCTTCTTTGGCATGTATAATACCTTTGGGTGTGAACTTTGATATTTCGTTTTTGACAAGTCTTTATATTACGTAACTTCATGCCCATTCAGCCACTAATTTGGTCCATATCTATTTTAACAAAAATAGCCAAATCACAAGGTTAACAAACTAGATCCAACGATTAAATAGAAAAACGGTCAGAAATTCTCTTTCATAACTAATTGCCTCTACGAGAACAGAAATGGAATATTTACAAGTTTTTATTCAAGATTCCGCTGCCAGTAACCGGTCTTCCATTTGAGCCGTCAATTATTATGTTCTTTTATCTAACGGTTGTTAACTTGTGTAGCACCGGTGGTACACGAGTTTTTTTAACTCACCGTAGACGTCGCCAATAGAAATACTCTCCAGTCTCCACTCTACTATTTCTAATTCTATGTCCTCTCTAGGGTTACCACCGCAACTGGTAGCAATGGAGGACCAAGACGGTGCCGTTTCGAAACCGGTTGCGGTCATCTCTTGCATAGCTATGGCCTTGCTCTACGTTGCCACCCTATACGCTCCCACTGTCCTCCTTCGTCTCCCACCTCCTTCTTCTCTCAACACATTCATGATTCGACGCTTCCTTTGCGCCCTCATTTCCACCACTCTCTCCCTCTTCCTCTCCTCTCTCATCCTCCCCGTATGTATTGAGTAAAATTAACCTCATTTAAATTTAATAATCACTGTACAATGCATTATTTAATTCCCTCTTATGTTAATTATCAGCATCATCATACTATTTTACCATGTGGAGCAGGTGCGGACTAAGGAACTGCCATACATGTTTGGTGTATGTTATGCATCCGAGTGATCACATTGTTGAGTATCAATCACATTCACAGGTTCAAATTCAATTGAGGGATCATAGAATAGAAATGCTTTTTTTTTTTTTGGTTTTCTTGTGTGGTGATGTCAAAATTATGCTCTTGTTATGGAATGCAGATTGGGAAAACAGGGTCACTCGTTCCTAAATTTTCCTTGCTGAAATACGGTTTTCTGTATGAAACAGTGGCAGGCTGTGGTCTTTCCTCTTTCGTTGACCTCTCTAATGTATGCTGGCTCTTTATTCCTCAAGTCTCTTTTGTTGCTGGCTTCTTTGAGGCAGCACACAGCTTCTGGTGGTGGCCTTTTCCTTTGATTCCTGTAAATATGCCTTGCTCAGGTTTAATGGCCGGTTTGTCTGCCATTTTATCCAATGTTTGGTGTGGCGAAACTATGTTGTGGTTAGTATCATTATCGCCATGTTGAGCTTTTAACCTTTAATTCTCCAATGCTTATATGAAAAATTGAAGGCACAGAAATCAATACTGTTATTTCCTGGCTTGGGAATGCAGCTTAGTGATTTGTGTTTTATGGGTTATCTCACATGCAATATGGGAATGTTTTGTTATGATATACTGAACAGGCACCCCTTACTGAGGAGCTGGTGTTTAGGGCGTGCATGATACCTTTACTTCTCTGTGGAGGATTAAAGCATACAGTGTCATACTTCTTTGCCCCATTTTCTTCAGCTTGGGTAAGTTCTTAGATGTCAATGTCTAGAAGATGTATATGGTGGTCTAAGGTGTACGGTAGAATTTTCTATTCTTTTATGTGAATGAGAATCTTTTGGGCTCTCGCATTTAATAAAATGTTCAGGAGAAGTCATCTAACATCCATTGTAAAACTGTTAGGGATTTGAACAATGGCATCCTAACAAATTTTATTAGAGCTCAAGTTCTTTCTGCCTTTTGAAGTGCTACTTTTAGTGATAAATTGTCAATAAACTGCTGTAAGACAATTAGAAGGGGATGTAATGTTTCATTTTTTATTGATGTGTGGTGGAGAAACATTATATATACAGAGGATATTCCTTTGATACCTTTTATTTACCTGAGTGAATCTGTACTCTGAGGTCTGAGCAATTAACTTGCTGCATTTATATTTTAAACAAGTGGACACAAAAAAGTATTAAATACTAAGCGATAACTGGTAAGGCTATTGGAACCCTCACAAAAAGGAAGGATACTGGAGAAACTTCCATACGCACTCACATTACACACACTCCTTTTCAACTGTGTTTTTTTAAGATGTAAGCATATACACAGTTTTGGAAGTTTCTTCACACTTGGGTTGAAATTATTGCATATTTTGGGTAGATGATATTATAGCATATTTTGCATAGCAAATATGCAAGATAGAGAGGTTTTGATCGCTAGCCTAAAATCCCTTGCCATATTCAACAAGCTTCGATTTGGATGTAGAGTGAAGGAAATAGTAAGTAAATATCATTGTCCTTTTCAAATGCAAGGATTAATAAGAGGTATTACTGCATGATTTCTTTGCAGCACATTTAAATCATTTCATGGAGATTACACCCAAGCAAAACTACAGATTAAGGAAGTGCTGTTATGGTTATAGGTAGGGTGAATGTTTACATTATTTTCAAGTTGCTGGATTTTGTATATCAAAGTCTTACTAGAAGGCTTGCCATCTCTCTTATTGAAGAGTTTGAGATTTTGGGGCATTTCAAGAATGTAAACTTAGTATTGTTGGATAATAATCCTCTCACCGCAAAATGAATTGTGTTCTACACTCTACAGGTCTCCAGCTTGGCCTACACTGTTGTCTTTGGGTCATATGCATCTTTCTTTCATTCGAACTGGTATGTGATGTTTGATCCATGGTTATGCTATTGGTCATGGCTATGATATATTTGGTCTGATTTCTATTCAATGATAATGGAATGTGCTTTGAAACACATTTAGATAGACTTGGCGGTGCATAAAATAATGATTGGATTGGACAATGATATTATATATAACTTCATTACATAATAGAAATTGAGAGTTAAATGGCTCTGATTCAATCTACACTTCAGACAGCAGTAAATGCAATCTTAGGTTTAAAAGATGATGGATCTTTTCTATAATTATATTGTTTCCAAATGAAAAACGTTAGTATTAAATCTACAGATTAATGGATCTACCTTTCCTTTTTTTGTTTAAATTGACCTTAACAGTAAAAAAATACAATAAATTTAGTTATTAATTTTTTTTTGTGGATAAATGTCAATTGAAGCAGTTGCCGTGGATAATTTAATCATTCTCTTGAGTCTTCATTTAACCCTCTTCTTTGATCTATATGGCTGGCTGTAGTTAGCAATTGGATAAGTTCTAAAAAACTACTTTTTTTTTTTGGGGATTTCTCAGTTCTAATGACAAGTCAAGTTGGTCCTTCTGTGTTTTAGTGGCCTGGTCTTCCTTTTCTGTCTCTTATGTGTTTTTTTGGCTTGTGCTTTGCAGGACATCTTGTAGCTCCATTGGTTGCTCATATATATTGTAATTTTATGGGACTTCCTGTGTTGTATTCTCAGAGAAGTGGTATGTTTGTTAAGTTTCGCATGGAGTAAATTGCAAAATGTGAAATACTACTTGATTATCTACTTCTATGATTACAATATATCAAACTGCTTTGATCATTAACATTTCTCTTATGTTTTTCATTCCAAGCCATTGCTTTTAATTTTCTGTCTTTTGTCTATAAATTATTCTCACTTACTCTGGCTCAGAAATGTACTGCCGTTTGTTATATAATGGATTTGGAAGTTTAGTTTTCAGTTGGACTTCTAACTGGAGGTTTGAGTTATGAATTTTTAAATTTTTAGAAGTGATGTAAGTTGTACTATTAATTAATAGTCCTTCATAACTCCTTTCATTATGAATTATTTACAAAAAGATATGAAGAAAAGAAGGGAGAAAGTAGAACACACACGTTACAATTTTTAGCAATCTTCAATTGCTGCTACATGTTGGTACTAAATTTTATGTGGGATCAGTGTAGAATATAAGCTATTAGTAAAAAACAAAGTACCGCATCATTGAAGTAATCAGGACATTTCACATGCGATTAACAAAATTTTAACTATTAAGTACATATGTGGCATCTCACGGTTAGCTGAAATTTTACATTTGTAGTGAATCAAGTTTTAAATCATTATTTGTATTGTTCTTTGAGTGAAAGTATGTTTTAACTATGGATTTCTCTAGTATGAAGGTTGAAATGTAGTGCTTGATGCTTCATAGGCCTTCCTCTTGAGATCCCTCACTCTTCATCAGGCCTGGGATTATGCATGTACAGGATAAAGAAAGTAGAGGGAATGGGTAGGGTGGGGGTTAAAACAGTGCTAGTTAGTACGAGTAGCTGTACTCATTGTCTGCTCATTTTTTGTCATGGAACTATGGACGGCGGTTTATGGCTTTACCATTCATTTCCATGTAGATGTCATTTTGGACTTATTCGTTTGTTTCTGTTTCTGTTTCAGGGATTGTAAGTATAGCATTCATAATGGGATTCCTGGGCTTCTTGTGGCTGCTTTTCCCAATGACGGGCCCAGAATTGTATAATGATAGAATAGATAATTGCAGTTGTTGGCAAGGGTATTGCTCATGGATAAAAAATACTAAAGTCATAGATGTAAATGTTAGTTTGGGGGTGGGGGTGGGGGTGGAGTAAGGTAGAGAACAAAGAATGGATTCTTTAAGAATTTTTAGTTATCTTTATTTGATTATGTTTGATTCTTATTCGAGCTGTAGTAGTATTGTCAAGTTGCTATGTAAAAGAAGATTTACTCATTTTAAGTTTTAACGTGAAATTGCTTAAGTTAAAATTTTCCAAAAGGCTTGTAAGTCTGGACATAATAAAGTGAGAGTAGTTTTTAAATCGTCAAATGTCTTCTCTCTTCGCGAGAAACGACAACTAACAAAATACTCTATCTTGATAGCATTGCTGTGTTTTCAAAGGGGTATTTGTTTACTAGCCTTGGAGGCTATCCAAGCCTTTTCCTAAGCTTCAGAAATTGTTAAGTTTCTTCATGTGCATGAAATTGAAGGAGATGTTGCTGTATATCATAACATTGTTCTTAGAAATGGGCCTTTTTTTAACACCGGATTGGAGTCACTTCTTTTTCCTTTTCAAAATTGCATGACCCCCTAACATCGCATCCTTTTCTTTGGAGTAATGATAGGTTTACATTATCTTTTTTTTTTTTCCTATAAAATGACAGACATAAAGAAGAGTGGTTTGAATTTTTTTACTTATTTCAGACATGACTCAAAATTATGACCCATTTTTAGTTTTTACACATCTTGTGAAGGTTCTATTATACTTGTTCCATCTGCAAAAGTATCATTACTATTGTTTTTATGGCTGGAGTGGTCCTTAAGTGGGGTCCACTATTATAGAATTATCCCTAACTATATACACAATTTTTAGCTAAATTACTGGAGCCAGTCACTAACTTCTCTACCTTATTGACCAAGTAGTAGGAAAAAAGGACCAGTGCAACACTTTAAATCGCGACCGTATAGGTGGATCCCATTAGTACAATTTGACCTTCTAAACAAACTTTGAATCCCATAGTGGCTTATGCCGTATGCACGGTGCATCCCAATCTCCTTTGGGGTTAGAACTTAGAACTACCTTATATTCACAATGTGACATGAGACAATTAAAAACTCCAATATGATACCCAAATTAATTTCAAACCTTTGCCTTCTTTGAAATTCCTTTTAAGTAACTTTCAATTTTGCTTGTAACAAACCATTTTCTTTTTCAGAAAGCTAAAAATGTTTATGTAGAAAGACAAAGTATAATTTTCTCCTTTGTTTTTAAATTAATTTTCTTCATCAAACAAGTCCTAACTCCATAGTATATAGTCTTAGATATGGTTATGATGGCCGAATCTACAGGCTGCAGATACTCTGTAACAAAGAGAATATAATTTCAACAAACATTTAATACAAGTAAGTTAAATCCAAGAGGAGCAGTGGTGAGCGTAGGGACATGTTGGTCCTCCTCTGAGTCACCTCTTGGTTTAGCCATATGGTTCTGTTATACTTCAACTCAACATTACTATTTGTTAATTCATTCATTGTTTTGCAGATATATATATATATATATATAATATATATATATATATATATATATATATATATATTTTTCAGTATCTTTCGTCATTATTTGTTATATCTATAGATTTTTTGCTGACTTGTGGGTCTTCAGAGGGAATCTCAGTCATCATGCCACGGTCCTTAATTCTATATCAAAATTGACATTCTGAGCTGCTGACCTGGTTTGGTGACCTTAAGAGGTCAGTTTCAGTTAGATGCAGGGTTACAGCCAGAAAATTTGTGAATTTCTCTTCAATTTTGATTAGACATTCTATTCTATATTTTAATTTCTTTGAAGATAAAAATAATTGTGTCACGTTGCTTAAAATGACACACACACACACACTCAATAGCATTTTCTGAACGGATATGATTCCTCTGCGTTCCTACTAATGGCTCAAATTTGTTAAAATTATATTTATAACTTTTATCATAGAATTAAATAATTGTTAAATTAAGACTTAAACTCTGATAAAAGTATTGTTAATTAAAACTTAAATTCCGTGCATTATTTTATAACACAATCTCAATCCTTTTCAACACACAGTCAACTCAACCACATTGGTATGCTTTGAGGCATTGACAATGTCATGTCCCAGAGTTACGATATTTTGTTTGTGGGTTACCTCTTTGTTTCTTCTTCTTCTTCTTCACCCACTCTAATGAATCCTCATTGACTTGACTTTCCTGAGTAGATCCTCTCTTCAAACAGAATCTGAATGATAAGCCATCCCCATCATCCTTCCTATTCAAATTCAATTTTTATTTTCATCAAAATGTAAATAAGACATTTCCCCTACAAACCAAGGTTATTTTTTATTTTTTGTAAAATTGAGCTGATATACTAATGACACCATGAGTCTTGAATCTTGATCATCACTTTGCTCTGCTTCAAGGAAGAGGTTCATATATGCTTTAATATCAACTTACCATTTTTACTAATTGGGAGTAATACTAATTATATGTTAGTGTATAATTTATCATAATCAAAGAGAGAGAGAGAGAGGGAGAAGTCTAGGCAGTGGAAATGAGAATAAACATATAATAACTTTATATATTCCTTTCTAGCAGATAGGCTTTGATACATGATGCAACCTTGTAGTTGAGAAATTCATATCTAAAACCCCCCAAAAAAGAAGATATGATTAAACATGGAAATGGAAGTAATAGTGCCCTGGTAGAAAGGATTGCTAGTATTGTCCTATGGAACAGAGACTACAACTACTACTGCTCACATTGGTTTTACACAAAAAGGAAAGAAAAATACAGTAACTAGTGGGGTCAAGATGCTTCTTATCACTAAGGAGATTAATTGCTGGAACTGGAAGGGTTTTGACTGGAAGTTGAGCTAAGGCTCAGGTCAAGAATGGTATTTGGAGCATTGCCTTTCTGATTACCCTTTGAGAGCTTCTGTTTCAGCTCAGAGAGCAGTGCCTGATTCTCTTGGTTAAGAAGCTGAGCTTTCTTCCTCAGCCTCTCATTCTCTTTCATTATGTAACAGTTCTGCAAGTACAGCTTTGAGTTCAACCTTTCCATGATTCTTAACCAAATATCAGAACTTTCTGCAGTCACCCCTGAAACCACAAAACAAAACAAATCAGTATCAAACAAACAGGTTCTTTAGATAATAATACTATTAACTGTTCCCCAAAATATAATAAAGTAAGGGAATGTGAGCATGAAAATAAAATGAGAAAGAAAAAAAAAAAAACAGAACCACCTTAATAACTGATTTGATCACAAAATGGTAAAAAATGAAAATTATATTGCTTTGGTTTGCTTTATGAATTGCTTTGGTAGATATAATTATGACACTTAAACGAAGAAGCCAATAACAACAGGGAAAGGCATAGTGGGTGGAGACCAGAACAATTGAGTCGTTTTTGGACCACCCTGTCAAATAAATAGAGCATATGGGGTTGTCTGAAGGAGATTACAGGGGAATCCAAACCCAAGAGGGAAGAAAAAAAATGGTTTCTTTCGGCTATCCCAAGAGGGAAGAAAAGGATAAAGTTTCCTACGTAAAAGAGACAAGCTTCCTACCAAGATCTTCTGTGTGTTTGTATGTCTATGTATAAACACAGTCCTGATGTTGAAAACATATAACAAGCATTCAAAGGAATTTTTAATCCCATCACAAGTGCCAAAAGTTGCCAAAAGTAAAATGAAAAAAAAAAAAAAACTTAATCAAAACTAATAAGAATGGGAGGTTATAGCTAGAGAAAGACAAAGAAACCATTGAGGTTGAGGGTGTCTTTTTAAATTATAATAATAATAAAAAAGGGAAAAATATATGAAATAGAATCCACTGAGAAAAAGGTTTGACAGGCAAAAATTCCTTCCACAAAAGTGAAACTATGATACGTAAACCTCTGAGGTAGAAGATGCAAACTAGAGACAGAGGAAAGGTGATGTGGCCTGAAATATCTGGAATCAAAGTAAAACCAAATAGTAATTTGCATTACCCTCAAATGGGTCTCAAACTACACCATATTTCTTAATGAAAAGGAAAACAAAAACATAAGAGAGAGTTTTAGAGAAAGAAAGAAAGAGGTGGGGTCCTCCTGTCTTCTCTCTTGAACTTTTCGAAAAGGATCACCTTTTGAAGAAGTTGGCTCAACTCAAGAGACTAGCAAAGTCAGGATGGATGGTAGAAGAAGAAGTATGGGGGAAATAGAGATTGAGACTAGAGAAGTAGAAGTGAGGGAGAAAGGGAACATGAAGGTGTTAATTTATAGAGGAAAATGGGAAGAAGAGCAGGGACACAAAGGATGAAAAGAGGGTGGGGGACGTGCCCCTCCCCTCTCTGACACAACAATCATGCATGTGTAAGCATGGAAGGCGGCCGGTTAGTAGCCTAAAAGATTTTATGTTTCGGTTCTATGATGATGGTTATGGCGTCATGTGAATGATGATGGTTTTACCTTTCCTTTTTATTATTTTTGGGGTACATTCTTGCATATATATACCACTACTATTACATTATATTATTGTGCTTAGTTAACACTTTACTTGTTGATGGATGATAGGATAAAGTATGTATGTAAAATAAAGTTAGTTAGCAATTGCTACTTTGCTAGCCTAGCTATCAACTAATTTCCAACAACTTTACTTGATTTCATAGGAGATATATTTATTTAGCATTATTTTATATGGGGTTGTTGTATGGATACTTACTTGCTTACTTTGTGTGCAGAAGGGCACAGTGGGAATAAAAATTGGCATAATGAACATGAGAGGAACAATAATGGGGGCTTTCAGTTAGGGTTTCTAAAATGATGATGGGCTAGGCCGTCCCAAGATTTGCAATGATGGTTTGGATTGGGTCCAAAACCACCATCTTCCCCTACCATCAATTACTCTTTTGTTTTATTTATGCTGCTATTTTTAGGCCTCCATAATTTTCACTTTCGTTTTTGTAATTTTCATGTGTTGGGAAGTGTTGGTAGTAATCATTCTCCTTGCCGTAATGTTATTCTTCCTTTTGTTGAAAATGGCGATTTTTGTGCATTGAGACTGCCACTTGTTTGTGGACTTTGTCTCCACTACACGGCACTATATACTTTGTGTGTTTCCCCTTCACTAAATTATATCTGTCATTTTACATTTGTGTGTCAAGTATATCACGAAATTTTGTTTGTGTATGTAGGAATATAAAGAGATGCTTGCCAAGAATTGCTCAAGATACATTCTTTTTCTTTGTTTTTATTTGCTTAGGAGAGTGCTTTTTAACAAACCAAATGTGAAATCATTAAAAGGGTTCCACAAAAAAGGCAAAAAGAAAAAAAAAAAAAAGGGGGATGGGAAGTGTGTTATGCATTGCCATTATACTGAAGCAAGCTTGTTTTAGTACTATAAGTTATCCATTCACATTATTTAGATGCCCAAAATGACTCATCTCACTCAACAATTAGCCTGTGACTAATGAACTAATTAAAGAGGGCGTTTTTGAACCATCAATGGTATTTTGTTTTACGTTATTATAATGATGATAATTATTATTATTATTATTAGGAGCAAGGGAAGTAAGTATGTTAAGTAAAGCACTCATTTTTTTCTTGCCAAATTCAGGAGATGAGCTTGAAATAATTGTTGGGTTGGATGAGAGTTGGGGCCATCCCTCATGGATTATGAGTGGCATAACGTGAAACATCATAGTTGACAGATGGTATTTTGGATGTGTCTAATTTCCTTCTGTGAGTGAAATTGTCAACCAGTTCATGGGTGTCCCCTCCTTTGGGGGGCTCCTCCGTTTCAATCCCCTGTTTAGGACGTTGCTTGCATCAATCTCTGTTATCTAATTATGGGGATTGGGCTAGCTATTCCTGAAATTACCAATTTGCTCCTTAACTCTGTTATATTCAATCAAAATTGTTTTTATCATTGCAGAGGATCAATTTCCATCTAATTGAGAAAAATGTTACACATTTATACAATCTTTTCAACATATTTATGAATGTCATGTAAATTTCACCAAATATTCTAAGTCTATTCTTAACTATTCTAAGTCTATTCCTAACTAGTGAAATTCATTTGAAATTTATTCAAAGCAATAAAAAGTATATTAAAAATTTGTTATTAAGATTTCATCAACAACCGAATAAAATATTGTAGTGCACGTATGCATCATCGCTCAAAAGCCATTAAACACGTGTATTTTATAACACAACTAATAATAGCTTCTAATTAGATGTGGATTTTGAACATTTTAAAATGTGTACTCAAAGAAAGTGATGTTGTTGCTGAGGAAGCATGTTTTACAATTTTAAGTTTCATATATTTTTATTAGATGAATGTCATATATAAATTTCATTAAACATTCTAAGTCTATTCTTAACTAGTGAACTTCATATAAAATTTATAAAAGTATATTAAAAATGTTATTAAGATTCCCCCAACAACCAAAGATGTGTTGTAATGCACACCTTGATCATCGTTCAAAAGCCCTTAAATGTGTGTATTTTATAACAAAGCTAATTGTAACTTCCGATGGAATGTGGATGCTAAATATGAAAAAAAAAGTGTATTCAAATACATTAGCATTCTTGCTGAGTGAAACGTACTTTACAATTTTAAGTTTCATAAATAAAGATTTTGTTCAATACTAAAGAGAAACAAGGCAATGTTTTCAATTTTTATTTTTAATCATATACACGTTTAAAAATAAACTTGTACTCAAAGACATTGATGTTGTTGCTGAGTGAAGCATGTTTTACAATTTTAAGTTTCATATTTTTTTATTAGATGAATGTCATATATAAATTTCATTAAACATTCTAAGTCTATTCTTAACTAGTGAACTTCATATAAAATTTATAAAAAGTATATTAAAAATGTTATAAGATTCCCCCAACAACCAAAGATGTGTTGTAATGCACACCTGATCATCGTTCAAAGCCCTTAAATGTGTGTATTTTATAACAAAGCTAATTGTAGCTTCTGATGGAATGTGGATGCTAAATATGAAAAAAAAAATGTATTCAAATACATTAGCGTTTTTGCTGAGTGAAATGTACTTTATAATTTTAAGTTACATAAATAAAGATTTTGTTTGAAAACTAAAAGAAACAAGGCAAGGTTTTCAATTTTTATTTCTAATCATATCCACGTTTAGAAAGAAACGTGTACTCAAAGACATTGATGTTGTTGCCGAGTGAAGCATGTTTTTACAATTTTAAGTTTCATATTTTTTTATTAGATGAATGTCATATATAAATTTCATTAAATATTCTAAATATATTCTTACCTAAATGAACTTCATATAAAATTTATAAAAAGTATATTAAAAATGTTATTAAGATTCCCCCAACAATTAAAGATGTGTTGTAATGCACGCCTAGATCATCGTTCAAAAGCCCTTAAACGTGTGTATTTTATAACAAAGCTAATTGTAGCTTCTGATGGAATGTGGATGCTAAATTTGAAAAAAAAAGTGTATTCAAATACATTAGCGTTCTTGCTGAGTGAAACGTATTTTACAATTTTAAGATTCATAAATAAAGATTTTGTTCAAATACTAAAGAGAAACAAGGCAAGGTTTTCAATTTTTATTTCTAATCATATCCACGTTTAGAAAGAAACGTGTACTCAAAGACATTGATGATATTGCTGAGTGAAACATATTTTACAATTTTAAGTTTAATAATTTTTTATTAGATGAATGTCATATATAAATTTCATTAAACATTCTAAGTCTATTATTAACTAGTGAACTTCATTTGAAATTTATTCAAAACAATAAAAGTATATTAAGATTTTGTTATTAAGATTCCATCAACAACTGAATAAGATACTGTACTGCATGTATGGATCATCGCTCAAAACCACTAAACGCGTGTATTTTATAACACAACTAATAATAGCTTCTAATTTGATGTGGATTTTGAACATTTTAAAACGTGTACTCAAAGAAATTGATGTTGTTGCTGAGTGAAGCATGTTTTACAATTTTAAGTTCATATTTTTTATTAAATGAATGTCATATATAAATTTCATTAAACATTCTAAGTTCATTCTTAACTAGTGAACTTCATTTGACATTTATTCAAAACAATAAAAAATATATTAAAAATTTGTTATTAAAATTCCACCAACAACTGAAAAAGATTGTAGTGCACGTATGGATCATCGCTCAAAACCACTAAATGCGTGTATTTTATAACACAACTAATAATAACTTCTAATTAAATGTGGATTTTGAACATTTTAAAAATGTGTACTCAAAGAAATTGATGTTGTTGCTGAGTGAAGCTTGTTTTACAATTTTAAGTTTCATATTTTTTTATTAGATGAATGTCATATATAAATTCATTAAACATTCGAAGTCTATTCTTAACTACTGAACTTCATATAAAATTTACTTAAAACAATAAAAAGTATATTAAAAATGTTATTAAGATTCCCCCAATAACCAAAGATGTGTTGTAATGCATGCCTAGATCATCGTTCAAAAGCCCTTAAACGTGTGTATTTTATAACAAAGCTAATTGTAGCTTCTAAGGAATGTGGATGCTAAATATGAAAAAAAAAACTGTTTTCAAATACATTAGCGTTCTTGCTGAGTGAAACATACTTTATAATTTTAAGTTTCATAAATAAAGATTTTGTTTGAATACTAAAAGAGAAACAAGGCAAGGTTTCAATTTTTATTTCTAATCATATCCACGTTAGAAAGAAACATGTACTCAAAGACATTGTTGTTGTTGTCGAGTGAAGCATGTTTTACAATTTTAAGTTTCATATATTTTTATTAGATGAATGTCATATATAAATTGCATTAAACATTCTATATATATTCTTAACTAGTGACTTCATATAAAATTTATAAAAAGTATATTAAAAATGTTATTAAGATTCCCCCGACAACCCAAGATGTGTTGTAATGCACGCCTAGATCATCGTTCAAAAGCCCTTAAACGTGTGTATTTATAACAAAGCTAATTGTAACTTCTGATGGAATGTGGATGCCTAATATGACAAAAAAGTGTATTCAAATACATTAGCGTTCTTGCTGAGTGAAACGTACTTTACAATTTTAAGTTTCATAAATAAAGATTTTGTTCAAATACTAAAAGAGAACAAGGCAAGGTTTTCAATTTTTATTTCTAATCATATCCACGTTTAGAAAGAAACGTGTACTTGAAGACATTGATGTTGTTGCTGAGTGAAGCATGTTTTACAATTTTAAGTTTCATATTTTTTATTAGATCAATGTCATATATAAATTTCATTAAACATTCTAAGTCTATTCCTTAACTAGTGAACTTCATATAAAATTTATTTAAAACAATAAAAAGTATATTAAAAATGTTATTAAGATTCCCCCAACAACCAAAGATGTGTTGTAGTGCACGCCTAGATCACCATTCAAAAGGCTTTAAACGTGTGTATTTTATAACTAAGCTAATAGTAGTTTTTGATGGAACGTGGATGTTAAATATGAAAAAAAAGTGTATTCAAATACACTAGTGTTGTTGCTGAGTGAAACGTACTTTACAATTTTAAGTTTCATAAATGAAGATTTTGTTCCAATACTAAAAGAGAAACAAGGCAAGGTTTTCAATTTTTTATTTCTAATCATATCCACGTTTAGAAAGAAACGTGTACTTGAAGACATTGATGTTGTTGCTGAGTGAAGCATGTTTTTACAATTTTAAGTTTCATATTTTTTTATTAGATCAATGTCATATATAAATTTCATTAAACATTCTAAGTCTATTCTTAACTAGTGAACTTCATATAAAATTTATTTAAAACAATAAAAAGTATATTAAAAATGTTATTAAGATTCCCCCAACAACCAAAGATGTGTTGTAGTGCACGCCTAGATCACCGTTCAAAAGGCTTTAAACGTGTGTATTTTATAACACAACTAATAATAACTTCTAATTAAATGTGGATTTTGAACATTTTAAAAATGTGTACTCAAAGAAATTGATGTTGTTGCTGAGTGAAGCTTGTTTTACAATTTTAAGTTTCATATTTTTTTTATTAGATGAATGTCATATATAAATTTCATTAAACATTCAAAGTCTATTCTTAACTACTGAACTTCATATAAAATTTACTTAAAACAATAAAAAGTATATTAAAAATGTTATTAAGATTCCCCCAATAACCAAAGATGTGTTGTAATGCATGCCTAGATCATCGTTTCAAAAGCCCTTAAACGTGTGTATTTTATAACAAAGCTAATTGTAGCTTCTAAAGGAATGTGGATGCTAAATATGAAAAAAAAAACTGTTTTCAAATACATTAGCGTTCTTGCTGAGTGAAACATACTTTATAATTTTAAGTTTCATAAATAAAGATTTTGTTTGAATACTAAAAGAGAAACAAGGCAAGGTTTCAATTTTTATTTCTAATCATATCCACGTTTAGAAAGAAACATGTACTCAAAGACATTGATGTTGTTGTCGAGTGAAGCATGTTTTACAATTTTAAGTTTCATATATTTTTATTAGATGAATGTCATATATAAATTGCATTAAACATTCTATATATATTCTTAACTAGTGAACTTCATATAAAATTTATAAAAAGTATATTAAAAATGTTATTAAGATTCCCCCGACAACCAAGATGTGTTGTAATGCACGCCTAGATCATCGTTCAAAAGCCCTTAAACGTGTGTATTTTATAACAAAGCTAATTGTAACTTCTGATGGAATGTGGATGCTAAATATGACAAAAAAGTGTATTCAAATACATTAGCGTTCTTGCTGAGTGAAACGTACTTTACAATTTTAAGTTTCATAAATAAAGATTTGTTCAAATACTAAAAGAGAAACAAGGCAAGGTTTTCAATTTTTATTTCTAATCATATCCACGTTTAGAAAGAAACGTGTACTTGAAGACATTGATGTTGTTGCTGAGTGAAGCATGTTTTACAATTTTAAGTTTCATATTTTTTTATTAGATCAATGTCATATATAAATTTCATTAAACATTCTAAGTCTATTCTTAACTAGTGAACTTCATATAAAATTTATTTAAAACAATAAAAAGTATATTAAAAATGTTATTAAGATTCCCCCAACAACCAAAGATGTGTTGTAGTGCACGCCTAGATCACCATTCAAAGGCTTTAAACGTGTGTATTTTATAACTAAGCTAATAGTAGCTTTTGATGGAACGTGGATGTTAAATATGAAAAAAAAAGTGTATTCAAATACACTAGTGTTGTTGCTGAGTGAAACGTACTTTACAATTTTAAGTTTCATAAATGAAGATTTTGTTCCAATACTAAAAGAGAAACAAGGCAAGGTTTTCAATTTTTATTTCTAATCATATCCACGTTTAGAAAGAAACGTGTACTTGAAGACATTGATGTTGTTGCTGAGTGAAGCATGTTTTACAATTTTAAGTTTCATATTTTTTTATTAGATCAATGTCATATATAAATTTCATTAAACATTCTAAGTCTATTCTTAACTAGTGAACTTCATATAAAATTTATTTAAAACAATAAAAAGTATATTAAAAATGTTATTAAGATTCCCCCAACAACCAAAGATGTGTTGTAGTGCACGCCTAGATCACCGTTCAAAAGGCTTTAAACGTGTGTATTTTATAACTAAGCTAATAGTAGCTTTTGATGGAACGTGGATGTTAAATATGAAAAAAAAAAGTGTATTCAAATACACTAGTGTTGTTGCTGAGTGAAACGTACTTTACAATTTTAAGTTTCATAAATGAAGATTTTGTTCCAATACTAAAAGAGAAACAAGGCAATATTTTCAATTTTTATTTCTAATCATATCCACGTTTAGAAAGAAACGTGTACTCAAAGACATTGATGTTGTTGCTGAGTGAAACATGTTTTTACAATTTTAAGTTTTATATTTTTTTATTAGATGAATGTCATATATAAATTTCATTAAACATTCTAAGTTTATTCTTAACTAGTGAACTTCATATAAAATTTTTAAAAGTATATTAAAAATGTTATTAAGATTCCCCAAACAACCAAAAATGTGTTGTAGTGCACGCCTAGATCACCGTTCAAAAGCCCTTAAACGTGTGTATTTTATAACTAAGCTAATAGTAGCTTTTGATGGAACATGGATGCTAAATATGAAAAAAAAAGTATATTCAAATACACTAGTGTTCTTGCTGAGTGAAACATACTTTACAATTTTAAGTTTCATAAATGAAGATTTTGTTCAAATATTAAAAGAGAAACAAGGCAAGGTTTTCAATTTTGATTTCTAATTATATCCACGTTTAGAAAGTAAATCAAATTTCATACTCTGTATTTTCTTAAATATAAATGAATATTATTTAAGATTTCTCCAACAATAAAAAATATTGTAGTGTACGTATGGATCACCACTCAAAATCCATTAAACATGTGTGTTTTATAACAAAGCTAATAATAGCTTCTAATGGAATATGGATTCTGAATGTGAAAAAAGGTGTATTCAAATACACGGGTGTTCTTGCACAGCAAAACATATTTTACAATTTTAAGTTTCATTAATGACTACTTAGTTCGAATACTATAAAAGAAATAGGGGCAAAGTTTCAATTTTATTATCAACTTTTTGAAAGTCAATGATATGATACCCTTCACAAAACTCTCTTTCCAAAAACCTCATTAGTTCGAAAACAACTTAGTAAAAACGAAATAAAACTCAATTATAATCCAACACTCATGCAGCGGAATCTCCAAAGAAAATAAAAATACTTGACATCCTACTTGCCGTGTAAGACATCCAAAATAGTTTACACCAAAAGCTTTCCTAACTAGAAACATAATAAAAGACCCCCAAAATTATACCCTGATGTCACAACTATCAGAGCACATTCCCTTTAATCAAATTCGACACCAATCGTGTCCTCATCAACACCTGTAAAAATAATATCCACAGTATACGGTGAGGAAAAGAATACTACTCATACATACACATAGGAGGCTACCCTATCCTCACCCACATATAAACAACATCAACAATCATCATACCTCATACCAAAAACATCCAATAATCCATCAAATAAGCAACATTCATAAATCAGCATAAAGCTATTCATCTATCTCAACAGATAAACTCATACCATCATTCACCAAAGGAGTCACATGCTCACATAATACTCATTCATCATTATTACTCACAACATCATTTAATAACACAATATCATCATCAGATATAACACATATACATCCAACATGTATGCATCCAAACTCATTAACATTATCATATGACCCAATTCCATCGTTGAGTATTCCAATATATTATATGCACCAAAACTCATCATTATATAACTCAATTCCATCGTTGAGTATTCCAACTATCACATGCACCAATACTCATCTCATCATCTACCCAAAAAATCATGACTTGGAACTCCACACAATGGGTGCACCTCGTCAATCACTCTATTTATTACCAAGATAGTCTACCGGTATCACCACACAAACCGATAGGTTGTACCCCCTCGTTGGGCCCGCACAACGACATTCGACCCTAGGTTGCACCCCCTCCATGGGCCAGTACAATCACTCCTAGGTTGCACCCCCTCTATGGGCCCGTGCATCGAACGCCCCATCTTGATCCCCTGAGTTGTACCCCCTCTATGGGCCCGCACAACGCAGTTCACCTCCTGAAATGTACCCCCTCTATGGGCCCGCGCAATTCAGGTCTCATCACACATTCTCAAGGCATCTTTCTTAAGTTGTACCCCCTCTATGGGCCCGCACAACTCAAGTAACATCATCATTTATTATATCGCATGTTCACCAACCACATGCATTCCAAATAACGTCAATTACATAGCATGTTCACCAACCACATGCATTCCAAATAATATCATTCACATAGCATATTAACCAACCATATGCATTCCAAATAACCTCATTTACATAGCATATTAACCAATCATATGCATTCCAAATAACCTCATTACATAGCATATTAACCAACCATATGCATTCCAAATAACATCATTTACATAGCATATTAACCAACCATATGCATTCCAAATAACATCAATTACATAACATATTAACCAACCATATGCATTCCAAATAACATCAATTACCTAGCATATTAACCAACCATATGCATTTCAAATAACATCAATTACCTAGCATATTAATCAACCATATGCATTCCAAATAACATCATTTACATAGCATATTAACCAACCATATGCATTCCAAATAACATCAATTACGTAGCATATTAACCAACCATATACATACCAAACCATTATCAAGCATATCAAGCATCATTGAGCACTTAGGCTCTCAAAATCCACTCTGGTAATCGATTACCAACCTCTAGTAATCGATTACCTGCAAACAAAGTCTCTGGTAATCGATTACAACCACCTTGTAATCGATTACCTGCGACCAAACACTCTGGTAATCGATTACAGCACCCCTGTAATCGATTACCTGCAAACAAACTCTTTGGTAATCGATTACCACAAACCTGTAATCGATTACCATCAGCAAACAACATTTCTGGGTTGCCCAGAACACCCTGGTAATCGATTACCACACCTAGTAATCGATTACCCGCGACGCAGATCGCAGATTTCACGATTTCTAACATCTCTAAACCATTCCAATCAATCTCTAATCAATCTTTTTCGAATAAACAACATTTATAAACATTAATATCATCCAAAACTCAACAGAACAACAATCTTTTTCAGATTATACAACCATTTCATCAAAATCCCCAAATTCTCAAATCCCTAATTCCCCTTTTCATTATTCTCAATATCATCTTTAATCTCACCCAATAAATCATCACTGGACATCCAATCAACCATAAATCAACAGTTTATATCATTCATTCTCAGTTATACATACATCAACACGAATTTATACTCTTAGGTTACTACCCAAGCACCCCTACATGCATATACAAGCAACACCCTCTCCCCACCGTACCTTGAAGTGAAGATCGAACAACAAGGAAGACTCTTTCTTGGTTCTTGACGACCACTCTGCAGCAACCTCCTCTTGAGACTTGGTTTCTCCCCTCCTTAGCGTTTCGCTCTCTGACGATTTGACGAATAAGGATTAAGGTGAACTGATAACCCCTCCTTACTAAAATGCCTTATCTTCTTTCTAAATTGAAGTAGCTTTATGGATAAAACTAATAATAATATTGATCCTATTATTTATTCATCTTATTTAATCAATTATTTCCTCTACTTATTTATTTAATTTAATTAATATTTTACTTAACAAAATTTTAGGATGTTATAAATGAAATTTCATGCTTTGTATTTTCTTAAATATAAAATAATATTATTTAAGATTCCTCCAACATGAAGTATGTTACTGTGCATGTATGGATTTCCGTTCAAAAGCCATTAAATTTTTGTATTTTATAACAAGCCTAAAAGAAGCTTATGATGGAACATGGATTTTGAAAGTGAAAAGAATGTGTATTCAAATACAATGGTGTTCTCCCTGAATGAAACGTATTTTATAATTTTAAGTTTCATAAATGACGATTTTGTTTGAATATTAGAAAAGAAATATGGGTAATGTTTCAATTTTATTTCTAATCACATCAACTTTAGAAAGTTAATCAAATTTCATCCTCTATATTTTCTTAAATATAAATGAATTTTATTTAAAATTTCTCCAACAATAAAAAATGTTGTAGTGCACGTATGGATCGCCACTCAAAATCCATTAAACATGTATGTTTTATAACAAAGCTAATAGTATCTTGGGAAAAATATGTTTTTCATCCCTATAGTTTCGGTCAACTTTGGTTTTTGTCCTTGTACTTTAAATCCTTTGTTTTTTGTCCCTGAACTTTCTAAACTCCCAAACCATGGTCCCTGATCGTTAGTAAGATCTATTAACCTGGTGAGCTAGGTTACAAAAGTTACATGTTAGTTTCAATAGTGGGCCCCAAATAGTTGTCTCATCTAATTAATTTTTTTATTATTAAAATAATCATAATTATGAAATTATGTTTTTATCGGGTAAAATTGCTGAGGTGAAAACCTTAATTTAGCAATTAAGATTATTTTAATAATTAAAAATTAATAAAAAAATTAGATTATCAGTCAGTTATTTGGGACTCACTATTGAGGCTGATATGTAACTTTTATTAACCAACTCATCAAGTTAACAGATCTCACTAACGAGCATGGACCACAGTTTGGGGGTTTAGAAAGTTTAGGTACAAAAAACACAGGAGATAAAGTACAGGGACGAAGACTAAAGTTGACCGAAACTATAGGGACGAAAAACATATTTTTCCCTAGTATCTTCTAATGGAACGTGGATTCAGAATGTGAAAAAATGTGCATTCAAATACACGGGTGTTCTTGCTGAGTGAAACATATTTTACAATTTTAAGTTTCATAAATGACAACTCCGTTCAAATGCTAAAAGAGAAACATGGGCAAAGTTTCAATTTTATTTCTAATCACATAAACTTTTAGAAAGTCAATCAAATTTCATGCTTTGTATTTTCTTAAATATAAAAATATTATTTAAGATTCCTCCAACAACCAAAGATGTTGTAATGCACATATGGATCACCGTTCAAAAGTCATTAAACACGTGTATTTTATAATAAAGTTAATAGTAACTTTTGATAGAACGTGGATTCTGAATGTGAAAAAAGGTGTATTTAAATACATGGTTGTTCTTGCTGAGTGAAACGTATTTTACAATTTTAAGTTTCATAAACGACGATTATATTCGAATACCATAAGAGAAACAAAGGTAAGGTTTCAATTTTATTTCTAATCACATCAAATTTTAGAAAGTTATCAAATTTTATCCTTTGTATTTTCTTAAATATAAAAGAATATTATTGAAGATTCCTCCAACAACCAAAGATATTGTAGTACACGTATGGATCATCGTTTAAAAGCCACTAAACACATATATTTTATAAAAAAGCTAATAGCAGCTTATGATGGAACGTTGATTCTGAATGTGAAATCAAGGTATTATTCAAATACACTAGTGTTCTTCCTGAGTGAACATATTTTATAATTTTAAGTTTCATAAATAACGATTTTGTTCAAATACTAGAAGATAAACGGGGTAAGGTTTCAATTTTATTTATAATCACATCAACTTTTAGAAAGTTAATCAAATTTCTTCCTCTATATTTTCTTAAATATAGAAAAATATTATTTAAGATTCCTCCCACAACCAAATATGTTATAGTGCATGTATGGATCACCATTCAAAAGGCATTAAACACGTATAGTTTATAACAAAGCTAATAGTAGCTTCTAATGGAATATGGATTCTAAATGTGGAAAAAATGTATATTCAAATATACTGGTGTTCTCTTGCTAAGTGAAATGTATATTACAATCTTGAATTTCATAAATAACAATCTTGTTCGAATACTATGAGAGAAACAAGGACAAGGTTTTCAATTTTTGTTTCTATTCACATCCACTTTTAGAAAGTCAATCAAATTTCATCCTATATGTTTTCTTAAATATAAAAGAATATTATTTAACAGTCCTCCAACAACAAAATTAAAGATGTTATAGTGCACGTTTGGATCACTGTTCAAAAGCCATTAAACATGTGTATTTTATAACAAAACTAATAGTAGCTTCTGATAGAACATGAGTTCTGAATGTGAAAAAAATGTGTATTCAAATACACTGGTGTTCTTTCTCAGTGAAACATATTTTACAATTTTATATTCCATAAATGACGATTTTTTTAATACTAGAAGGGAAATAGAGGCAAAGTTTCAATGTTATTTCTAATTACATCAACTTTTAGAAAGTTAATCAAATTTCTTTCTCTGTATTTTCTTATATACAAAATAATATTATTTAAGACTCCTCCAACAGCCAAATATGTTGTAGTGAACGTCTGGATCATCGTTCAAAAGGCATGAAACACGTATAGTTTATAACAAAGTTAACAATAGCTTATGATGAAACGTGTGGATTCTAAATGTGAAAAAAAAGATGTATTCAAATAAATTGATGTTCTTGCTTAGTAAAATGTATTTACAATTTTAAGTTTCATAAAAGACGGTTTTGTTCGAATATTATGAGAGAAACATTGACAAGATTTCACTTTTTTTTCTAATCACATTCACTTATAGAAAGTCAATCAAATTTCTGAAATATAAAAAAGTGTTATTATAGTTTTATTTTTCGATTTTTTTTTGTTATAGAGGAAATTTAAACATGGTGTATGAAAGTTTAAATTTATCAATTTTTGAAGAATTTAACTCAGAATCAATCAATTCTAAAAAAAATTGGAATAGCTTAAACCGATAACTTCAGTTAAAGTTTCACTCATTTATTTTTCCTATTTTTATTATGCAAACCCCAAATTTATGACTATGGGTGTAATTGGTGAAATTAACTGATAAACTAACTTATTGAATTAAAAGTGTTTGATAAAACTAGTCGATAAGCTAGGTAATAAATATAAAATGACATAAAATTAAAAAACATAATAAAAACAAATTCAAAATTGTATTAAAATATGAGGGATAAAAATGGAAGAAAAATAAATAAGTTACAAGCTAGAAACTATAAGCTAGTTAAAGTACCTTGTAGCTTATAAGTTAGAAGCTCCTAAAATAAGTTGGTAACTTGTGCTTTACCAAATACTTTTATATTAATCAAACTAACTTATAAACTAATCAAATAAGCTAGTAACTAGTTTAGTGAAGTTGTTAAACACACTATTGTGATGAGTTCTAAACTTTCTTCATTTGTCACTTTACCACCAAATGGAACAAAAAACAGTAGTGTCTAGCTAGCCACCTCCTCGTGCTCAGCATTGTTAGTTACTTGGTTAGACCAATTGGATGTAATTAAGTAGAAGTTTGGCCAAATATTGTGTGTAGGAATGTCAATAGGGCCGGGTGGTGGATAGTGTATACAAACTCGCTAAAATTAACGGGTATCTGCATATGAGTAGAGAGTATTCATCAGTACCTATTAATATTTAAAAATTCAAAATTCATAAAAAGAAAGAGAGAAAATGTCATATAATATATCATAATATCATATAATATAATTTTGTGTTAATAAATTAAAAATATCATTATAAAATAGTAAAAAATATTTTTTATATCATCATAAAATAATAAAAAATTATGATATTTTAATATATATAATAGAAAATATATTTTAATGAATATACGGGTACCAGCGGGGCGGGTAGTATAATATCCGTCCCCACCCATTTAATAAATATGTGACACCCATTGTAGGTATATCTACGAATATTTGTGGGCGCGGATTTTTTTGTCACCCTTAGTTGTGTCTATTATTCAATTTAGGGTGTTTAGGAAATGTCATTAGAGTGAAGTTATACTTACATTTATTTAAGGCATAGATCTAAATTAAACTGACATATGGATAGAAATTTTATATCCATATTAAATAGGTATTTATATCTTCATATTCAGATATACTATCCACATTTTAATTAAATGAAATACATTTTTCTTGTGTCATTTTAAATAAACTAATAACATAAAAACTACTTTAATATTAAATTTAATTTTAAAAAACAAATAAAATAAAGAACTTTAACCAAAAGTATAACATCTAACCCGACATTTTATAACTAAATATAAATATTTTCTTTTTAATAAAAATATTTTTATATTTTAACATCAGCTTTAAGAATTGATATTAACAAAATTGAATAAAAAATATTTTAGTATATTTCAAATGTCGATTGTAAAACATATATAATACATATATATTGTGCAGCTATGAAGTCGATTTAATACTTTTTTTTTTACTAGCAAAGAAATTAAATTTTTGTTACAAGAGTAGAATCCCAACCCAAAGTATATCACCTAACATGCAAGATAGGATACTGTTACTATTGAATTTAAAATTATGGTTCGAGGATGCTGACAATGGGAAAAAGAAATGTTTATTAAATATTTCTTTTAAAGTTACAATAGATCGAATCAGATTACAAAAGATTCATATTCAAGCCTAAAGTTTTCCTTTCTATTACTCTTTTTTTCCTTTAGGGATGTTCGTTCTTCGAACCAGTGCTACATCTTCGAGAGGGAGTTGTCTTGACCATCGAGTCAGTGTCATGTCTTCAGAGGAGTGGTGTTGTTACATTATGAACTTCGAGGGGGGATTGGTTCGGAGCCTTGGATCTTCCAAATAATCCAAGAACCTGAATTTCTCATCCTCATCTTCTTCTCTGCCTCCTCCTCCTCTTCTTCCTCTTCTTCTTCTTTTTCTTCCAAGGATCAGAAGACTGGGCGTTGAGCCTTGAGATCACCCATTGCCCTAGGTTCAAGCTTGGCACCAAGGAGGTGGGAGTAATACCAGGCCATGCATGGGGTTAAGGCCTTGTACGTTGGTTGCGTTGTTCGACCTGAAGTCAAGGTTTGTCGTGAAGTGACCACTAATGTTGGACACCCTGTCGACCTGAAATCCAAAAGTAATGGAAGGATCAGGTCGTACAGGGCAGCCAATATCAAGAATCTCTCCATTATTGAGGGGCGGAATGATGAATCAAAATGAAGTTTCCCCCTTTTATATAGGGATGAAAGGCATGAAGGTATTAAGAACGCCACTCAAGCGAGCCAATAAGAGAAGGTTTTAGTTACTTTGACCAAGGTGGACGGTGGTCAAGAAAGTCAAGTTGGTCGGCAAGTGTTTCCTGCTTCGAAGGGCATGGGTAAACCTTAAGAGGATCGAAGCCCCTCAATGCAGAGAAAGGATTGAGAGGGGATCTGGACTAATTCGAGGCAGGTCATGATTCGAAGAGAAAGAGCCTTTGTTGTGGCTCGAAATGACTTCCTTATTGTGGTTTGAAGAAGCCCTTTTCTATCAGTTCGAAGGGGTTCATATTCCCCCCTTTTTGAATGTCTTAGGCGTTTTCCATGTCACCAAAGATGGTTATCAGATATAAATCCCCACAAGTGCACGTTGAGAACGTGGGTTCATGGGAGTTACATGGAGAGTTGAGGGGCAGTTACGGCAACCCAGGAGCGGTTACCTGGGGCGGATATAAATAGGAGAAAGAAAGAAGAGACAAATGTCCGCAACCTGAACACTCACTAGCACCCTGAAAGTCGTAGCATCCATCTCAGAGATCAAAGACACCCAGCACGTGAAGAGGAAGTAGGAATCATGCATACCATCTTTTTATATTCTTCATCTTAATTTTCATGCTTTGTAGTTTAGGCTTTATCATGTTGTAATTGCTTAAGTCAGCTACCATTGTCGTACGTTAGTATTCGCTTCTAATATATATTAAAGGCCCGTTCAGGGGCCTCTTTGTACTTGCTCTGTTTTCTTCTCCACTTCTTTCTTAAATTTCACACTAGGTAGAACCCACACAATTGAAGGACACGTATCTCGTCCTAGATTGCTCTGAGATACATTTGTTTGGACTAAATCATAGGACAAATAGATACATAACTGCGACTTACAAGAGTAGAATCCCAACCAAACGAGGAAAAGTATTTTTGAAATATGTGCTTTTTATCCTCTCTTTTTTTCACCTGCTTGAGTTTGAGTTTAATTTCCATCTTTATTAATTAATGTTAATTTGTTCCGTATCTTTTCTACGGAGGCTACATAACTGCGGCTTCAATCAAAGTTGTAGCCTCATGAGTTCCTATCTCATTTAGATGTTAACTATCCTAACATGTCTCATTTAGATGTTAACTATCCTAACATGTGCTTGGTCAACAAACCCATATGCCATTCAAATTCAGATAATAATAATAGCACAGTCAAAGTATAGGAAAGCAAAAGGGTATGATCTCTTGAAGCAAAAGGGTATAAGCACAAAACATATGGGCATGCAGTAAATTGGCGTAAATGCGTGAATGAATCTAATAAAAGGGGGTTATAAATCTCGTCAGAAACGAACAATGATGGCAAAGGCCCAACAATAATGGTTCTCTTCCCCTAGTAATCCATTCAAACCCCCTTCTTAAATAACCGTTTTGCTTTTTCCCCTGCAATACCCTCCATTTAATAATTTATTGAAAATTTGGGCCTTCATGAGTATGACAGTGGTAAAGACTTTCTTTTTATTTTATTTTTTTTAATATTTGCATGGCCACAGAAATAACTGGCACTCATGAATACCCATCATCATATACCTTGTCTATAATTACAATTATGCAGAGTGGTAATGACCCATCTTTATTTTTACCAAACCAAAAGAAAAAAATTAAAAAGAGTAGGAGATGATTGCATCACCCAGTCAGTAAGGAGCAAAGTAACTGATTTGTGGAGCATCAAGGACCAACACACGTGAAACCCTTTGAAATTTCATCCCCATAGTTATATCTCCTCATCATGGGTGGGCGTGTGATACTATTGGCAAGAGAAAAATCTCAAGCTGACCCACCACAGGGTAATGAGTTGTGGAAGAAACTAGAATGTATATATATATATAGAGAGAGTAAATTTAATTATTAAATTAAAGGCATATATATGTATAGAATAGAATAGAAGACTAGGCATTTAACCAGATCACCAGACTAAGGCCAAATGGCATGAGTGACTTCATCAATTAATATTGCAAGCAAGCCTTCAAGTCCCTTCCATTACTACTTCTTTTTCTGAGGTCATTAATAATGATTTCACATAATACCAATCCCTGCACTGCTAATGATGAATTTTTACATTATTACGGTCCGTAAGTGCATTGAACCCTACACGTGAGCTTAGGGGTTTGATACATTTTTTTAGGGCTGGGAGACTCCCCAGCAGGGGGACCACAAACTAGATATATACCCAAACACAAAGTTATAACAACTTGGACAGTTTTACTTTTCTAATTGGATATATAGGAAAAAATAATCCCTTTTATACACTTATTCTTTTTAATTAATACACTTAACTACTCCAAATTCCACACAAAAAGTTTGCAGAAAACAAATTCTTTATAAATGTAATATCACACATACATGTTGTTTTTGGTATATAAATCAGATGTATCCTTCACGGGAAACGATCTTGTTCAAGCTGAAAACATCCAAATCATTGTGGGCTAACTCTCCCAATAAAGGATTTTTTTATTTACAGGACTCAAACCTGAAACCTTGTTTAAGGAGAATTAATCATATACCACTTGAACAACCATGTTGGTACACATATATATTTGAATGTATCAAAAGGAGTTTAATGAAATTTAATTATTATTGTTGTTATTTAATAGAAAAAACAAAAATTGTGAGAAAAGTATGAAAATTGAGGAATATATATAGTTTGTGTTAAAAAAAAATAAACTATAAATCATATATTATTTCCTCTCTGTACCCCTTTTGCATGTTTTAGGTAAAAACTATTTTTGTCTTCTTCCTACCTAGATTTAGCCTTTTCAGATATGGGGCACGCTTTCTTGCTTTCTTTCTCTAAAGATATATGAGGCACATTTATAGTACTATAAGGATGGATTTATTCTTTACTGTACATCACAATCCTGAATACATTCTACATGAACTATAACAGTATAAATTATTTCCATTATTTTAACTTTGCAAGTTGATTTAGATGTACTGGGCCACTATATGATATATGGTCGACACACGCTAATATTCAAAGAAATCCAATTTATTTAGGATCAAATCATTGTGTTCATTGTCAGATTAAATTTTGTGATATTTTATTCATAATCATCATATTAAATTTTAGACAAACTAGATATTTAATTAGACAATCACATTGAGGAAATTTAATATATATATATATATAATTATTAAACAGAGTAAATCCCCATACATATATATAGTTTCAAGGTTTGCTTAGTCCTCGTTGACAAAATATCAATATTAAGACATTCGAGATTCAAAATAGTCATTCCATCTAATTGCTTGATATAAGAAGAGGTGAACTTCAAAATTATACCCTGTTTGAGCAGAATAAAGAAAAACTTTTCTCTGAACTCCTCTGTTTTCAAAATATTTCTAAGCCAAAAAAAAAAAACCCTCCGGTGGTAAACTTGGGCAGCCTCCTTGAATTCGAGGTCTTCTCATTGGCAGTTAAACCCCTCTTTCTTTATTAAGTCTTGATTTCCTTTCAGCACATAGGTCTTTCTGTTTTGATGAACAGAGTTTGTATACTTTGAAATCTACAAATAACAAGTGAAAGTAAACTAGAGCTCACAACAATGGAGAGAATTTACTTTGATTGTCTTGGCAAAATCTTAAAAGATAGGGGAAAAAAACTGTTTAAGGAACCAAAATTAAAAATATTTAAATAGATGGAAGAAAAAAATATTGAGGATAATAAAGTTAGATTGATATGATAAGGTTAAGTTGACACTTTCGTTAACCGACGAGATTAACGTTAGGGACAATGGTAAGATGTTTTAAAACTATAAAGACCAAAAAATCAAAGGTTTTAAATTATAAGAACGAAAAATAAAATTAACTGAAAAACATATTTTATTCATTTTTTAATATGCTCACAATACCTTATCATTTAATTAAGGCAAGGCATAAACACATGTTAAGTCGAAGTTGTACCAATCCTCCAATTCTATTTTGGAATTGTCGTGTAGATCTAATTGTTTTATAAAGAAAAAATATGAATATTGTAAGATGCTCTTTTAATTAAATATTATTGTATAATGATAACATATTTTTAGTAACCAATTGGTATTTTATCCGTGTGATGCATGGATTGTTTAAAATGTTTTAAAAAAGAATTTGATAAAATATTTTAGTACAAATTTACAAGTAAAATATAATAAAATGACTCAATTGAAATTTGATAATTATATTTCTTGATTTTATTTCGTTGGTTTGTAATAATAGTAAAAAAAAATTCGAGCTTGTATATAAAACTTGACTGTAAAAATAAATTGAGAAGATCGGAAAATAAAAGAAAATAAAATATGAAATAGTCAATTTTATCCATTATTTGGATGAAGACAAAATAAAGAAAAACAGAGAATTTTTCTTCATTTATTTAATTAAATGAAAATTAGATAAAAATAAATAAATAATTAATGTAATAATTAATCCTACGCTAAATTATATAAAAATAAACTAGTCAAATTAAAAAAGTTTTTTAAAAATTTGTATATTCTTTACTTGGTGATGTAAAACTTTTGATCTGATTCTATATTATTTTTTTTCCATATTTTCTCTTCCTTTAAAGAATTTTTGTTTTTTACTTTTTCTTTTATTTTTTTTATTCTTTTTCGTCTATTTCCCCTTCGAAACAAACAATCATTGGTGTGATTGAAAAGACCACTAAGATCATCTTTTTATATATATATGTGTGTGTGTGGTGTGTCACACGAATCTCAATATAAGCATTAATGCATATAAAAAAAGCCATTGGAGAGGAAATGTGGAAGTGCTTAAAATAAGCATTGGTTTTTATCGGGGTTTTATTTGTTTGTCCCAATACCTATATAAGAGTATGTGAGGTTAATTATATGATTTATTTAGTTGAATTTTTAGAGGTGCTGAGGTGGAGAAAAGATGTGTTAATTAAGTTATAAAAAGAAGAAATGAGTGATGTGTGCACTATAATGATGGGTCTATTTAAAATCTATGAATAATAAAAAATTGAGGTGTCAGGATGGAGATGACATAATTGCTTTCGTCAAAACAATTGCATTTTCAAGCATAATTGTCATACGTAACACGTAATAGCTCCACACCAACACCAGTTGCTAATCCTTCCGTATTGATATATGAGTTGTAATTTTGTATACTCATTTTTTTTTATACTTTTCTTTACATCCCATTTTTTTCTATGTTTCTCTTCATTTTCCGATAAATTAATGATCACATCTTTCACTTTTTCTCTCTTTATTTTTTTTCTATCTCTCTTTCATATACTCTCACACCCTAAAATTGGGGCATGAAAAAAGGTTCCTTGATACATTAATTTGGGTCATACGTAATTACGTATTATCATAATTTTCTCCCCCACGATCAATTTTGTACATATTTATCCCTTGTTTATTCTCCATAGTATTTTTCTTTATATTTTTTTTATCTTATTGTCACATTTACCATTTTTATTTATTATCTCTATTTCACTCATCTTAATTTAAGTATATACATCATTGGAAATTCAAGTGTGAGTCAAATCTCACATTGGTTAGGAATTTAAGTATGAGTCAAGTCCCATATTGGTTAATAATGGGTTATGTGACGAAAATATAAGTGCAATGACCCATATACTTATTGCCTTAAACTTTTGGGTTAAGATGTGGTGTCAACCCCAATATTATGGTCCATCACTTTAGCCCATTGATAGAGTTCTCCTTTCTTCGGACTCCCCCTCATCATATAACACTAGTATCAGAGATAATGGTTCTATTGGGCCCATGAGGTTGCTGAATATTTGGTCTCAGGTTTGTCCTTAACCCTTGTTGCAGAATATTTGATTGGTAACCATGTACTACTCGGCTTGAGGGGGGTACGGTTAGGGGTGGAAGTAGGCCAGGCTAGGCCAGGCTTTGTAAGGCTTGAGTCTAACCTACCTGATAATTTTATGGCCTAAGTCTGGCCTATTACCTGTCAAAGGCCAATTTTGTAGGCCTGGTCTGGCCCGTTTTAAAGCCTGGTCTGACCTATTAGCCTATTTAAAAGCCTACTTCATGTCCAAGCATTTAAATAGGCTAATAGGCCTATCGTTTAACAGGCCAATATAGGCTTGTAGGCTAATAGGTCTACTAAATAACCAAGTAACTAGGCCACTTAAAGAGGCCTTTAAATAGGCCAATGGGCCTATTCTTAAATAGGTCGCGGGCTAATAAGCTTATAATTCTAAATAGGCCATTGTAACAGCCTAAAATTTATTTTCAGCAAGACAACACTGTTTTAAAACCTGTATAATCAATTAATCATTGATGTTGGTCTATTTAACATAGAAAAACAATTGTGCATGATTCATAAAACCTGCTGAAATCATTTTGGAACCACCACAGTAGTAATACATTTCCCAAAGGTCTAATTCAAGCAAAAGTTCACAATTTTGCAATGAAACACACCAAAGAATGACCAGGGTAACAACAACTCAATGCTGCCATGCTGGCCAAAAAATTAACAACCAGTCTTAGTCTCAAATTAACCAATATTATTACATAACCAAGATAACAAACATAACATAATAACAACATGTCTTAGTCTTAACTCCCAAATCAACCAACATAAATAAGATTAAAACATAACAAAATAACAACAGCCAAAGACGCTTCAAATCTTCAAGTAGACCATACTAGTTTGTTCATCCACCTTAAAAAAAACTATATTAGTGGACTGAATTATGGCTCAGTTTATGCAAGCATACTTATCACTTATCAGTGAAAAAACAGATTTGACTACATAATTACAACAAAAAAAACAGATTTGAATTGTACCATATGTTGACATTAAATATATTCCCATTTGAATTTAGAAAATCATAACCTGTCAAAATATGAAGTGCTTGGAATATGATAAGGCAAGGGTATACACTTTCAATAATGGAACAACCACTGTCAAGATCACAAGATTGAGTGCTTGGAATATGAATTACAATAAAGAATCAATAGACATTGTCTAGAAGAAATCCAATAACAGAGGCATTTTACCAATAACATATGAACTACATTTGATTTGATAAGAAATACAATAAAGAAATCCATTTTGTGAACAATTAAACATTGTCTAGAAGAATAATTCTTATTTTCTACGCATTTTACCAATAACAGAGGCATCAATTACAAAAGTAAAAGCAAACTTAATTGAAAAATTATGACGTTGGGCATTGCTATGAATCAGAAACCAGAGATTTTTTTTAGAAAACAAGAGAAAATGCAAGGGAGCCTCATTCATACCTTGCTGCATGCTAGTGGTCGATACGTTAACAGGAATGGAGAAGGTAGAGTTTTGTGTGCACTGACTACTGCAGAGAGCGATCAAGGAGGAACGAGGACGAACGAGGGAACTATTGCAGAAAAGAGATGGACTGTTAGGGTTCAACTGGTTCATTCTAATTTGCACTCATTTGGGAACTAAGCAAAGCACAAGCTGCACATCAATTCTTACCAGTCAGTGAATGACGGCGACGGCTGGAACATGTTGGATGGATTTGAAAGGTGGCGCGACCGGTGGTGAATGGTGGATCTAAATGGTGGCGTGACCGGTGACGAATGATGGATTTGAACGGTGGCGCGACCAGAAGGGAACGGGTGAACACGATGACCGGTGAACGGTGGTGAACGGACGTCGGACGGTGGAGAATGAAGATGAAGACAGGCACACAGAGGCAGCATAGCGACGTGAAGAAAGAAGATGAAGAGTGATAGAAGTGAGTGTGAGTGATAGTGATGTGATTAGGGTAACTACTAACTAGGGTTTCTAATTTTACAGAAAAAAAATTTAATAGAATAATTAAAATAAAAAATAATTTATTATATATATGAAATTAAATATTATAAAATATAATAGGCCCCTTAAACAGGACGGCCTAACAGGCCAAATAGGATTTTTTAAAAGCCTAAGCCCAACCTGTTTATTTAAATAGGCTTTTATAAAGCCTGAACCTGACCTTTTTATTAAACAGGCCAGGCCATAGGCCCCTGTCGGACGGTCTGGCCTACTTCCACCCTTAGGTACAGTAATATTAGGAATTTTGGTAGGACTTACACTTGAGGGGGAGAATGTTGAAAATTCAAAATGTGAGTCCTATTCTACATTGGTTAGGAATTCAAGTGTGAGTAAGTCTTACATTGGTTAGGAATGGATTAAGTGAGGATAATGTAAGTGTAAGGACCCATGTACACATTACTGTAAAGTTTTAGATCAAGATATGGTGTTAAATCCACTATTGTGGTCCATCACTTTATAGTCCATTAATAAAATCCACACCTCTTTGGGCTGTCTTGATCGAATAACATATATGAAATGTACAATACTTTTTTATCCATTTCTCTATTGATAGATTTTACATAAAGCTATTAATATATAAAGATAGTTCCCGTTGCATAGACGATTCAACAATTTTTATACTCTTTTAACAAATATTATATTTCTATTTCTCTTCTTGTGATGTTATATTGTTATATATCACATATTACACCTAGGCCATATTCATCCTAGTACCCTTCAAAAGTTTGTTAAAACAATATTTTATAATTGTTCACTTCCCCATACTACTATATTATTATCATTATTTTAAGTAATCCAATCATTTTTTATTTCTAATACAATAACTCTAAAAAAATTTTAAATAGACTCCACAATCTATCTATTAACCAATTCCACAACATACAATAATTTTTTTAAACAAAAAATATTAAACATTGGTACTTGTACAAACATCAAATGCTAAAATAAGATATAAAAAATGGATACTCTAATGATACTTAAAGTGAACATCCCGCAATTTACTAGGATTTCATTTAGTGTATGTTTAATTTACTATTGAATAGTTATATACACATTTTAATTACAAAACGATAAATAAAAATAATTTAAAATTAATTATATAAAATTAATTATACAATATTAAGAATTTAAAACAAAGATACTCTTAAGTTGAGCATTTCTCCGGTGATGCTTCAATGTTTTCCTTCGATCACCCCTCCTTTAAAAATTATTTAAAAATCCCTTATGCCTTTTATCCATCATCCACGGAGGCCAGTCGAACGTGTTACAACTTTATCCAATTATATTTGGCAGAGTAAACTATATGTCAACTCAGAAAATTTAACGTCACATCACAGTTAAATTAAAGTGCAATCACAAACCAGAATATATATCAACATATTTGACTTTTCTTTACAAACATCGTTATGGTACTAAAAGGAAATTTGCTCGTGTTTTAGGATGCATAAAAAGGCGGCAAAATTGCCTTTAATTACCACACGAGAATTATTACAACCTATCAATGAATGACATATTAATAGGCAGCAGGGCATTATGCTTATCAACCACAATTCAACTCCAAATAGTAACTATCTCACTTCTCATAATAGCAAATGAGACATGGTACGTTGAGATTAATATCTATAATTAGGATTCAGTATAAAGAATGCCACTTGCTAATTAACGATGAAGATAATTTGTTGGTAATTAAAGTGAATGAAATCATGTATGTTATTTTCTTAACATGATATGGTTAATTAAAATTGCTTTAACCGCACTTTCATATGTGTGGGATTAAATTTGCTAAAAAAATTACATAAATAACTTTACTGATTTGCTAATTCTTCTTCTACAACATTATAAATTACTCTTTATCTATAAAAAAAAAATTAAATGCACAAAAAAATCATACAAAAGCCACCTAAAATTATGATTTTGTGGTGGTTACAATTTTTTTAAATTCATTTAAAATGGCGCCTAAAATAATTTAACTACTTGTGTCACCTTTAATGTTCAGAATTTTGATTGATGGCATATGTGAGGAAACAGTATTTTTTTTTTTCTCACAACCTCAAAAATCCACTACAAGCAATAGATACAATTGGGCTTGGGAGTGGGTTAAGATGATCTAAGCCTTGAAAAAATAATAAAGTTCAGTTTCATAACATTTCGTATCCTTAACTAAAATGAGGATTAACTTGTTATTAAATTATCACTTGGGAAACTATTTGTATACACGCGCATTTTCAAAGGCCAAAATAATATTAGTTAACACGCGTGTGTGTGTGTGTGGAGAGTCAGAGTATACATATATAATATGGTGAACCATGATTTTCAACCCGATCGAGGTCCTCATAATGCAATTTTAGACACGTCCTTTATTGTTATTTTTCTTTGAAATCTTCAATTTAATGTACATAATTAAGCTATATGGATTTCATGAGAAATGGGGTGGAAATTACTGGAGCTCTGGCATTTTGTCAACAACTTTTGGACGAAATGAGTACTGGACCAAACTTGCTTCGAGTTTGCAGAGCTTTTATCGATCCTTTTCAGCCCACTGCAATTCACGCCTACGGACTTAATATCTGGGTTAATTAAATTGGGCCTATCAGTAGGAATTGACATTTCCTAGCAACCCAAGACCCAAAAATAAAATTTAATCCCATCAAACTTGTGCTGTTATTTCGACCAAAAAGAAAACCTGGGTTATTAAATTTAAAAATAAAATAATTCTCTATATTATTTAGTGTCTCACTATTTTTTTCTTAATTTATTCTATCAAATTATAATTAAAATTTTCACTAATCATATTTTATATCAATTTAATTTTTGAGATAATTAAGTTTTGATCACAAACTAATCAAATGTTAATCAATCAAGGAATAAATTATAAGAATTAATGTTCAGTAACTAGTAAAAATTATAAGAATTAATGTTAGTGGCTGGTCTTAAAAGTCAATTTTTATAAGAGCAAATTTATGGGAATAAATGTTGAACCATCATGGCTGGCAGATATGGCTAATTTTTTGAATTGTAAGGTTGGTTTAGTTCCTTGCTCGTATTTGGGGTTGCCCATTGGGGCAAATCCTAGAAGTTTGAAGACGTGGCGGCCGGTAATTCAAAAAGTGGTGAAAAGACTTTCTTTATGAAAGAGTAGGACATTGTCCTTTAGCGGAAGACTTGTCCTCTTGAAGTCAGTACTCAACTCAATCTCGATCTATTTTCTTTCATTCTTCAAGGCTCCAAAAGGTATTATATCTCATCTTCAATCTTTGTTTTCAAATTTTTTGTGGGGTGGGAATGATGAGTGTAGGAAAATTGCTTAGGTGGCTTGGGATGATGTATGTAAACAAAAAAAACATGGTGGTTTGGGTTTGCGAGACTTGAGAGCTTTCAATGTAGCTCTCCTTGGGAAATGGAGGTGGCGATTATTAGTTGAAAGGGATAGGTTGTGGAACAGAGTAATAACTTCTATTTATGGTGCTAATGTTATATCCACATGTTATATGGGAGGGAGAATATCTGGGTCTAGATGGTGGTCTGACTTATGGACTATTGATGATTGTGACAATATTACTTGTAGTTGGTTTTCTAATTCGTGTGTTAGGATGGTGGGAAATAGGGGATTTATTTCATTTTGGAATGATTGTTGGTGTGGTTCTACTCCTTTGTGTGAGCGTTTTCGACGATTATTTTCCATTGCTGAAAATAAAGATATAAATATTGTTAAGATGTTAGTGCGCAAAGAGGGTGTTCCTGAATGGAATTGGTGTTGGAGAAGGACTTTTTTTCAGTGGGAATTAGAACAATTATCTATGTTGTTGTTGAAATTAAATTCATTCCATGTACATGAGGATATTGAGGATTCTTGGTGCTGGAAGGCTGATCCCAGCGCAGTCTATACAGTGCAATCAGCATATAATGCAGCTGTGTGTGAGTCTATATGTGCCATCTTTCCTCTACACAAGTTTGTGTGGTGTAGTTTTGTTCTATCCAAAGTTTCTTGCTTTGCTTGGAGGGCATCCTTAGATAGAACTCCTTCAAAGTTTAATTTACTTAAGAGGAATGTGTTGCATAATTCTGCGGTGGAGTGTGGGTGGTGTGAGTGCAATTTGGAAACTATTGCCCATATTCTTTTTGAGTGTCCCGTTGCTTATTAGACTTGGATGAAGTGCCTTAACTGGTTTGGATTTTCATCAGTGCTACATAACAATTTTAATGATCATTTTCTACACTTTATAGGCCTCCCAAATTGCAATTCTAAACTAAGATATAGGTGGTCTGTGATCTGGTTATCTATTATCTGGAGTATTTAGTTGGCCAGGAATAATTTGGTGTTCTCAAATATTAAGCTGTCACCAAATGATATTTTGGAGTTGATTCAGTTTCGTTCTTAGAGTTGGCTTAAGTCTAAGGATTGTAGTTTTCATTATGACTACACATCATGGTTATTGCAACCTTACTGCTGTCTTAGTTTTGGTGTTTAATGCTGGTTCCACTGTGTGATATAGCGAGTAAGGATTGTGGGTGGTTTATATTTTGGTTTATTCCTTGATGGAATTTTAATTTTTGACTTGCTATTTCGCACCTTCTGGAAGTGTAAGTGCTGTGTCAGGTGAATTTAAATATCAAGACAATTATTTGGAAAGGAGGTGTTGTCCTTAGTCATCGATTAATGGTCTTGAATTGATGCACCGGGTTTCTACATGTAAAGGAGGCCTTTGATAATGTTTTGTTATTTAATTGTATCTTCCTTTAGTTTTTGAGCGGGAGAAAATTAAACTCCTCTCAATTGGAGTCTTTGTATGGGTTGGAGTATCTCTTGTATTCCCTTTAATATAATTTTTTGCTTATCGATAAACAAAACTAGTAAATTAGGGGTATATATATAGTAAGCTGTGTTAATATTAACCATGCATTATTGGTGAAATTTATTTTACTTAATTTAATCTTAGTTGTTATAGTCAAATTTTTTTCCTTTCTTGCAAAGGAGTTCTCACTTTACCAAACAGTGGTTGATCGTAGTGGAAGTGGACTGTGGCCCCAAAAAGACTTTACTTGCAAGGTCAGAGTTCGAATCTTGTAGTCGCCACTCTTTGGAAAACTTTACCTAACCACCACCCCGACCCGAGGGTTAAACCCACAACTATGCCTATGGGGGATTCCCAGTCAAAGACCGAAAAAAAAAGGTCTAACTTTTACAAGTTGTGTATGAAGTTATAAAATAAGGAAAGAGGGGAAAAAAGGTTAAAAATCATTGAGAAGGATAATTGGGTAAGTGTATGTTCACTTTCTAAAATGATGTCTCAAATTTAGAGAGTTGATTTAACTTTATGCAGCCTTTCATATTAGCTTAGAACTCTTTAAGTACGTGCATTATTGATTATTGATTTAGTGTATTGGGTAACACTTTGTTAATTTATATTTTCTAAGTTATTTGATATAAGATAAATAATAACAAAAAATATTTGAAGTCGTGAACTATAGATATATAATAAGAAGTTGAGATAAGTATTTAAAGACAAATATAATTACAGGAATAACTATTTATAATCATATCCTTTTATATTTATTTTTGAATATTTAAATAAGTAATTAATAATAATTAAAAATTAGATATCAAAGTGTGGTATCACTTTATGACTTTAATTAATAGAATTATTACATATTAGGAAAATATTATTCCTATAAACATCTATTTTAATTAATTATTAAATTAATTTTCTTTATACATAGCTAGCACATTGATCTTAGTTTATTTTATTAATGATAAAAAGTTTACAATGAAAAGTATTTTTTTTATCTTAAATACTCTCTCAATTCCACATCTTTTATTATTTTTTATTTTTTCTTATATTTCAAAAGTTCTTGTTATTTTAAAAATCCAAGACTAATTTAACAATTTTTTCAAGTATATATACCTTTATTTAATATAATAAATAATTATTTCAAGTAACTATATTAAATAAAATATATGGAAATAAACGAGGGTATTTTAATAAAAATATAATAAAGTCTTATATCTTTAAAAACCTCTTAAAGATAAACAAGGAATCAATTAATTACAGAAAAATTTTATTCAAATATGTTACATTTGATACTATAAATACAATCAATAGATTCAATACTATGATTTTAAATAAAAAATTATATGTTGATTTTTTAACCAACCTTTAAAGTACTCATTAACCAGACCTTAAACAAAAAAGATACGGAAATGTTGTTTTTTTTTTTTTCAAAAAAATGTATTTTGAAGGTGACCTCGTTAATTAATTTTTAAAAATAAAATTAAAAAATAGACAGCAAAGTACAGAATACTATAGATACGAAAAAAATTTAAAAAAATATATATAAACAAAACAAAACGACGTCCAACAACAAGCAAAGGCCCTGGTAACGAGTATTCTAAACAAACAAATTCCAAACGTACAATTGATGCTCTAAATACCAGCAAATAGCTTTGCCCTGAAGGAGTTCTTAATTACAGGTTACAACTGTATATGCCTAAGTTCAACGCATGCAGGTATACGTAACCAACCATGTTGGAGGGAAAGAAAATGATTAATTGCAGATCATGTGCACTGTAGCAGAGTTAGCCAATCAAAATGTTGTTTAATTTTTCCCTATTTTTGTATTAAAAGTAGTATACATGCAATAACAATTTAATAGAACGCACAAAAAAATGTTACGTGGTGCAATTTTGTTTTCCACTCAATTTGATAGAAATTTTGAAGTTCACACTTGGTCAACGGAGTGGAATAACCAATAGCTAATCATGGACACATGTACAGTATACAAATCTAATAAGTTGTCACTAACATTGCATTGCCGGATGGATTACCATTTCCCTTGGAAGGATCGGAGTCCTACGACATCTGACTTTATCTTGTTATATTGTATCTAATTTTTGGTAAACGTCGATGTTCATTACTTATTTCTAGTTACCATTTATTTTATATACCTTAGTCTACATTGCCAACTTCCACATTTGAGCTTCGAATTATATTTTTTTACAATATTATATATACTTTATTAAAAGTGACACCTGTTGTCTCAACACTGGCCTTCTGTTTTTCAGTAATTTCTTCTAGAAGTATATTCCAAAGATATTCTGAAATAACGTGCTCACGAGAATATACTATAACTTCGAAATTCCAAGTCTGTGTTTACGTAATGTCTGACATGCCCTAAATACAATAATTTACATTTTTTGTGCATATATAAGCTATGTTAGTCAATAACTAACTAAATGCGTGTTTGGATTAATTTTTTGTGAAGAAAATAATCACTTGTTTATAATTTTTAATAAATGTTAAAAAAAATCGACTATCTCAAGGAAGCGGAGAAGCAAACCAAGAAGAAGGATTTATATATAAAGGTGAGCCTTCCGTGTGGTCATTGGTGAAAGAGTATCTCCGACGTATTCATTTTTCATAGAGACTTACTTGACGTTATTGCAAGCACACCTTACCCACAAATTTATTCTAATTTCAAAATGCATTATTAATTTTTTTATTTGAAGATCCCTTCTGTCCATAAATTAACCCCTTTATATATAAAACTCACATCTATAAATGAAGCAATATAATTAACATTAACAAGTCGAAGCCAGAAGAACAAAAAATGATGATGGCAAAATGTAACAAGTCTCATGTTGTGATTCCTCTCCTCCTAATTCACATTCTATGCTTCCTGTTGTTCCCACAGACCCTACAATCACAGGGGAATGCTTTTTCTCGTCAACCTTCTGGAAAGTTCATCCACACTCCCCAACAGCGCTCAGATTCTGACCCTGAACAGGTTCATTATATATTTATTATATATACACATTCATATATACTTTATGAATCATGTGTGATATGTTAAATTAAACTTAAATTAAAGGTGCACATTTCATTGGTGGGTGAAGATCATATAAGAGTGTCGTGGATAACAGAAGACAAGCACACAGAATCTGTGGTGGAATATGGAACGAAGAAAGGGGAATATAGCACAAAAGCAAAGGGGGAGCACACATCATACTATTATTTCTTATACAAATCCGGGAAGATCCATCATGTGGTAATTGGGCCTTTACAACCAAACACCACTTACTTCTACAGATGCGGAGGATCGGGCCCTGAATTTTCCTTCAAGACACCTCCATCGAAGTTGCCTATTGAATTTGTGGTGGTCGGTGAGTGCTCATTTCTTTTTCTTTTTTATTTTTTTTGGTACATGATTTTGTTTTGTATTTTGAGTAGTTTCGGTTTCATCTCCATGTTTGCGCCTCCTATATAGATTTATCAAGAGTTTAATTAGTTAGACTAGTTAACAAATATGATAAATGGATCGATACTTATTTATTTCATAAACTCATAAGTCAATACTATATATTTTTTTTTCTTTTTACAACTTCACATTATTTATTTCTCTTCTATTCATATATCTCTCTAGATGTTTCTGCTAAATTTGTAGTTGAGGGAGCCATAACCCCTCCCCTAAATTTTTCCAAAAAATATTATATATACATATTTATATAATTAATAAAAAATTATATATATGTATTATTAAAATTTAATTTTGTTCTCCAAAATTTTTTATCTAAATTTCATCATTTCATATTTTTTTTTTCTATTTCTCTCTTCATTTGTCACAACATATCAATTATCACATTTTTCCATTATCTTTCTTCATTTATTTTTTTCTTTCTAACTTTATCTTCTTTACACCTCTTACACCCTAAAAGTAGAGTGTCAAAGTTTTATTTTCCATGGAGTTGTGATTTTTTCACACTCAGGTTTGTTACACTTTCATTTATACCTCTTTTTTTCTTTTTAACCTTCTTTTCTCCATTCTCATCACATCTTTCATTTTCTCTCTTTATTTTCTTTTTTCTTTGTATCTTTCTCTTTCGTATACTCTACACCTCAAAATTGAGGTGTCAAACTATCTTTTCCCTGTAACATATTCATATGCATATTACTAAATTACTATGTAGGGGACTTGGGGCAAACTGAATGGACAGAATCAACCTTGAAACACATTGATAGCAAAGACTATGACGTGTTTTTGTTACCGGGAGATCTATCCTATGCCGATACCCAACAACCACTTTGGGACTCATTTGGCCGTTTTGTGGAGCCATATGCTAGTCGCAGGCCATGGATGGTTACAGAAGGCAACCACGAGATTGAGACCATCCCCATTATTCACCCACATGCTTTTAAGGCCTACAATGCTCGTTGGCCCATGCCCTATAAGGAAAGTGGCTCCACCTCAAATCTCTACTACTCATTTGAAGTTGCAAGCACCCACATCATCATGTTGGGATCTTACACAGATTTTGACGAACACTCCCACCAATATAAATGGCTCCAATCTGATCTAGCCAAGATTAATAGGAAGAGGACACCCTGGGTGACTGCCTTGTTGCATGCACCTTGGTATAATACTAACGAGGCACATCAAGGTGAAGGTGAAAGCATGAGACAAGCCATGGAAGAATTGCTCTACAAGGCTCGTGTTGACTTGGTTTTTGCTGGACACGTCCATGCATATGAGCGCTTTGTATGTCATCATCATATTAATATTACTATGCCACTTTTCTTATGTATGTTCGTTTATATGATTTTTTCTCTAATTATTTGAATGAATTGAAGACTCGAATTTATGACAACAAGGAGGATTCATGTGGTCCATTATTTGTGACAATAGGAGACGGGGGAAACCGCGAGGGACTTGCATTAACGTGAGATACCTAATTAGATTAACATTTTTCTCAATATTAGTAATGAAGTTTGTTTTTAAATGTTCTTCACTTATATATTTTTATTTTTGTCTTGGGGCCTTCATTATATATAATAAAACTATGCATGTGTTGATTGTTGAGAATAGGTTTAAGAAGCCTACAAGCCCACTATCATTGTATCAGGAGCCAAGCTTTGGTCATGGAAGGTTGAGAATAGTGAACGAAACACATGCACATTGGTCATGGCAGCGCAACAATGATAACAATGCATTTGTAGCTGATGGTGTTTGGATAGAAAGTTTAAGCAGCACGAAAGCATGTTGGGAGTCACTAGGGAGACATGAGGAGCTCTGAAAGCTAAACTTGGGGGTGATACTAAATTAGTAACTAATTAAAATCCCCACCAAGAGAACAAGATTGGTTAATTAGTTTGTAGCAGTTTGTATTGTATTAAATTAAATAAATAGTATCTCCACATATAGGACACATGAGGCGGAAAACCTTTGTTTGATTGTTGTAATTTATCTTCCTTTTCTTTACATTTTTTGTTTTACATTTATATTTTAGATCAGGGATCTCCCCCATTTCCTTGCTGATCTTTAATTATAATGTTATATCTAGACACTTAATTTGAGTTTTATACTCTTATGCAGAATTTAAGTACCATGCCACATATTCAATTTTATCCACTTTTTTAAGAGTTTATCTGGTAAATGCTTTTTTAAATAAGAACTTATGATATAAACGCTTAATTAAGTCGTATTCCTAAACAGTAACACTACGAAGAAAACAATTTTGATTCTAAATACTATATGGATAGTTTACTTTTATCATCTTCATTATCATACTTTACCAAAATTTGCCCTATGCCGCCTTAACATCTAATTATTTATTTGTCGACGTCATATAATTAATTATATTAGAAAGGTAATTAATCACTAAGATTATTCATAAGATAAATAATTTAATATACATATCCACCATAATGTGGATGTTCCCGACTCGAGTAGAATTGTTTCCTGTGGAGGATATCTGAGGTTTAAACAAAAAAAGATAATATACATGCACATGTATAATATATAATCACAATTTGAACTGTTAATTAATTAATGAGTAAACTATCACTTTTGCCCCCAACTTTTATAGCATCTTACAGTTTCGTCTCTGACTTTTTCAAAATAGCACTTTAGTCCCCGACTTAATTAAAAAAATGCACTTTAATTAGTCCCTAAATTTTATTAAAAAACATGCACTTTAGTCCCTGATTTAGGGATATTAAAGTGCATTTGTTAATAAAGTCAGGGACTAAAGTGCTATTTTAGAAAAGTCAGGGAAAAAACTGCATAACGTTGTAATAGTCGGGGGTGAAAGTGATAATTTACTGTGACAGTCACTATATAATTCCTTATTTTTCCTTTTAAAGCAATCCTTTATTTTAGAAGAATCAGATCCCTACTATATAAAATGTTTTCCCTTTTCTATAGCTCTTTTATTTTGCATGCCAAAAAGGTTGAAGGAACAAAAATTAATAAAAACTTTTTTCCTTAATTTCAATCCAAAGATCTTAATTTTGCTTTTGCATATGCTTTAGATCTATGAGACAACTGAGCCGGCTTTGCCCCAATTTCAATCCTCTTAACATTTCCTGAGGCGCGCACGCGCGCGCGCGCACACACACACACACATATATATATATATATATATATATATATATATATATATATTCCTACCCAAATGAGACCCAGGGCCTGTTTGGGTGGAACTTTTGTAGAAGTACTTCTAGGTGAAGAAAATAGCATGAATCAAATAAGTCAAATGCATTTAACTTCTCCATAAGTTAAAATTAGTTACTTTTGTAGAAGTTAAATGAGAGAGCTTTTGGAGTTGGTGGTCTACAATGACTAATTTTAACTTATGAAGAAGTTAAATGCATTTGACCTCTTTGATTCATGCTATTTTTTTTTAACCTAAAAGTTTCTACAGAAGTTCCACCCAAACAGGCTCCCATTCTATACGGATTTACAATTTTTTTAGACTAGATTCGTTGAAAGTATAAGCAAGTTACATAAACGTCCAACCATATTTCACCATCTTAATTATCACACATCATAATATAATTTTAAGATATATATATATAATTATATATATATATATAATTATGATAATATAGTGAAATATAATTGAATATTTGTGTAAATCTTATTTATACTGTTATTATATATATATATAGTTATTAAATTCATTTTTATTACCAGTAAAACAATTTTTTTATTACTTAAAATTATATTTATTTAAAATTTTCTAATTTATACTTATTTATATTTTACTTATATTTATAAATAATTGTAGACTTATGTCTCGTGGCAGTGATTTTGGAATCTGGTTGAAGGTGAGAGCATCATTAAGAAGACTTCATTTTGATCTCAAAGCAAACTCGGTTAATTATTAATTGAACCTTACGTATTAAATCTTATTGAAAATTTTCGATTCCCATGACCTATTGTTTTCACTACCAAAAAATTCTTATTAAAAGCTCTGAGAGGCTGATCATATATAAAAGAATGCTACTATAAACAAAGAGTGGCTTGGAAGTACAACTCAAAGCTACAACTAATAATGATCTTTAGAGGTGAATTAGTCATCAGAAAGGTGGATCAAAATAGGAAGAATCATCGGGAAAGGCAAATTAGCTACACACTAGGAAGGTCCTTAATGCTATACAAATGATTATGAAGACCTGAGAGTGTTTTTTTCTCAAGAGAACTTGGACATTTCTCTCATTATCCTTTTTCTAATGAGGAGAAATTAATAAAGGGGAAATAGAGAGGAGGGAGAGGAAAAAAGTGGAAAGAATAATCTTTATCTATTTAATAGGAGATAAATTAGAGAGGAGGCTGGCTCGAAAGAATTTCTCTCCTCAAAAGAGGAGAAATAGAGTTAAAATTCACTTATACTATATTTCGCTCTATTTTTATTATATTTCTCTCATACCAAACAATGAGCGATTTAAATACATTGCCACTCTATTTCACTCCTACCAAACAACCTATTTTTTTCACTATTTCTCACGTATTTCTCCACTCCATTTCTCTCTTCCCTATTTTTTCTCCACCTTATTTCTTTTTACTCTACCAAACTCACCCTTAAAGTTTTCTTATAGTTGACTATGGGAATGGGATGATATACTTTTTTCCTTACCATGGTCCATGGTGATTTGTCTTTAAGGAAGGTTTGCGAGTTTAATTAATATATAATATCAATGTAAAAAAATTTATAATGTCATTCAATAATATATTACCACATCATTTAATGAATAATCTGTGTTATTAAACTTGATAAATATGGAGTATGCCAATGCATCATTAGGTGACAATGTAAACTATTTTATTTTAATAGTGTTAAATCCATGTTTTAATGAAGGAACTTTCAGATTTGTACAATTTTTTTAATTTTTTTATATTAGTGTTTTATTTTTAAAATCTTATAAGCTTTGGTAACTACTTTCGGTATAACATTAAAGCTCGAATAACTAATCTCATCAATATAGCATTGAAACCCAACTAATTGATGTTGTTAATCAAACATCTAGGCCCAAGTAATATGTCGATCCAGGTAGCAAAGGGAGTTAATTTTTAAACACATTTTTTATTTTCACACATCTCATCCTTCTCTACTAGCTATCAATTATTATTTCACAAAGTATCCTTTTTAATTTAAATCATTCATCTCCTTCCTTCTTCCATGCATACCCTCACCCTCTTCCTGCCTGTACAGTACACTAAACCCTTCAAACACCACCTTTCTCCTTCGTTTGTTTCCTCACACTGGTCTTACTCTCCCTCTTATTTTCGACTTCCACACCCACTCACCTCAAACCCTGTGAATGATCGCAACAGAGAGGGCAACGAACGACCACCTTCGATGGAAGTGCTGGAAACGCACCGGCATGACGAGCGATGCGAGGCCACGACGATGGGATGGTGGTAGGCAAGAGGCCGAGACAAAGTCACACAATCTTTTTCTACTCATCAATGTCTCCTCTCATCCTCACCGATCTTTTCATTCTCTGGTCTTTTTTTTTGGGTAAAATATGTTTTTGGTCCCTGTAAAATTAGCGAGTTTTGCTTTTAGTCCCTATAAAAAAAATATTTGTTAAAGCGTCCTCTCAATTTTTTTTGCAATTATTCCCTCCCCTCAAATGGCGTGTGTCAGATGCTGATGTGGCACTTTTTCTCTCTCCTACATGTCTAACTCTAGTATTTCTGGCGGTCTTAAACCGCCATAAATTAGGTTCTGACCACTAGAACCTCCCTCCACCATTTCCCCCTCCCTCTTCTCCCTCATCCTCTGTAACTCACCCCACATCTTCCCAAAATTTCTTCCATAGATCCTCTTTGCTAAGGCTACCAACCTCAGCACTGAACACCACCAGAAGCAGTGGTATGGAGAACAAGTAAATCCCATAGTTTATAAATACAAACTCCCTCTCCTCTTTGCATTAACTAATTTGAAGTTTTTGTGTGTTGTGTGACACCCTTCTACCCCAATCTCTTATACATTCATCAAATAGAAAGATTTAGGACATTTACAAACCATATCGGGTAAAAATGTTCACATTCTCTTTCTACAAAACGTCGACATTGATTCAAAGCAACTAAATTAAAATAGAAATTAAGGTCAACTGTTTTCAAAGTAATTAAAACATCAAAATCTCAAATATCAACATCAAAACATCCTTATTGGCCATGTAAGGCACTTAAAATAGTTTTCATAATCTCTTCTTAATAACATAAAATAAAACCCTATTACTAAGCCCTAATGTCACAAGTATCAGAGCGACACCCCTTCAATTCATACTAAGCACCTGATGTGCCATCATCATCGCCTGTAAATAAACCACAGAGAAAACGGTGAGGAAAAGAAAACCAACTCATACATGCACACATAAGGCTACCCTATCCTCACCCACATATAATCATCATCATCATCAAATAATATCATACTCATATCATCTCATACTCTTATTAGCAAATATATTATCTCATCACCAGTTTATAAGTCACACTCACAAATTATCAAGAATACACATTCTCCACACTCAACACATAATACTCATATCATCATATCATATTTCAATTTCATCATAAAATACAATGCAGGCTCACTCTATCATCATGTACACCAAACCTCATCCCAAGGATCATAACTCGGAACTCCGCACAATGGGTGCACCTCATCAATCTCCCTAGTTGTTACCAATGATAGCTCTACCGTTCACGCCCTCTCTTGGCCGGTAGGTTGTACCCCCTCAATGGGCCCACACAACGACATTCAACCCTAGGTTGCACCCCCTCAATGGGCCTGTGCATCGAATGACACCATCATGGTCTTTGCACCCCCTCAATGGGCTCGTGCAGTTCACTCCCTGAGTTGCACCCCCTCAATGGGTCCGTGCATCTCAGTCACCACAACTCATATGCTCAATGCATCATTATATCATCATCATCATAACATACCTCATATGCTCAATACATCAATATATCATCATCACACATCTCATACCTCATATACTCATTACATCAATATATCATCATCACACATCTCATACCTCATGCGCTCAATACATCAATACATCATCATCATACATCATAATATTATAAATATCTAACGTCACAGGAGATATTCATGTCATCATACTCATACCACAATCAATACTCTATATACATCCACTTAAATCTCTTAATTCCACAAATAATGTGTATAAACAACGTCAATAGACAAAAGGATCACAATCATCACATAAACAACATTCTCATACTCAATTTGACTTGGTAATCAATTACCACACAACTGTAATCGACTATCAGCAACTCTGGGACACAAAAATCACTCTGGTAATCGATTACAAGCCTCCTGTAATCGGTTACCAGCCATTCATCTCTCTGGTAATCGATTACAGGCCCCCTGTAATCGATTACCTGCAAGCAAAACCTCTGGTAATCGATTACAACCCCTCTGTAATCGATTACCAGCAAACCAACTCTCTGGTAATCGATTACAGACCCCCTATAATCGATTACTAGCAAGCCAAACTCACTCCACGCAGCCCAGAAAAACCCTGTAATCGATTACCCGCGACACCAGATGACAGTTCTCGCGACTTTTACCCCTTTTTAAACCCTTTTATTCAACCTCTAATCAATCCTCATTGTTAATACATCAATTATATACGTTTATACCGAACAAAATCAACAAGAACACCAATCTTTACAACAATCTTTCACAGTTATTCCATTATAATCACTATTGCTAAACTCTTAGTTTACCCCCTTTTCGCTATTCTCGCTACCCTCTTTCAATTCAATCAAGATTCACACATTTAAGCATCAAACCACAAATTTTCATCACACAACACATAACTTACACATCAAATTCGAATTTCAATTCTAAGAGGGTCTTATGGTTGCCCTCACTACCCAAGCACTCCCACATACATATACAAGCAGCACCCTTTCCCCCACCGTACCTTGAAGGTGAAGGTCGAACAGCAAAGATTGACTCTTTCTTGATGATCACTCTACAGCAATCTCCTCTTGAGACGTCGTTTCTCCCCTCCTTATTGTTTCGCTCTCTGACGATTTGAAAAATAAGGATTAGGGTGAATTGGTAACCCCTTCTTACTTAAATACTTAATTGGGTTGGGCCCACCCTCAACCCACTCATCTTTTTTTTAATTAGAAATAACACTATTAATAAAAATACTAATATTACTAATATTATTATTTATTTACTTCTCTTATTTTATTAATTTTATTTTATTTAATAAAATTTGGGATGTTACATGTTGAGACAACGATATCAAATGAAGCTATAACCAACCTACAAACTCAAATGATGAGAATTCAAAACAGCCATAATTAGTAGGTAATAACCTGAAGGAGGAGGAGGAGAAGAAGAAGGCATGGTGGTCAAGCGGAGCAGAGGCTGCAGTTCGATTGGCGGAGCAGAGGCAATTTTATAATACAGTTGGACCATATATTCTCCTTCCAAAAACACAGTTGCATGATTAAATATGTTCATATATGATTAACTCTAAATATGTTCATATAATTTAAGTATGTTCATACACTGAGTGAAAACGCCATTGTTAATGGAAATTACAAAGGAATAAGGAAGAAGAGTATAAGGGAGAAGAAGAATAGGCAAGTTCCTCTATATTCATCCGAAACAGAGCAAAGAGAAACATGGGAAGTTTGTGTGTGGGGACACGTGGCAATGCACTGCTTTGCTTTGTTTTGTTTGAAGGGATTACTGCGATGGATGGCATATTCATTTATTATGCAGTGGACATGCTAAACTTTGCTTTGTTTGAAGGGATTACTGCGATGGATGAATAATGATTGATGATGCTTTTGGTTCTCAATAGTTTTTGAGTTTTGACTTGACTTTGTAATATTCCTCCGATCAATCAGTGCATAGATTAATGCTCCCGAGTTAATTATATATGGACATATTTAATCATGCAATCGTGTTTCTGGTGGTGTTCAGTGCCGAGGTTGGTAGCCTTAGCAAAGAGGATCTATGGAAGAAGCTTTGGGAAGATGTGGGGTGAGTTACAGGGGATGGGGGAGAAGAAGGAGGGGGAAATGGTGGAGGGAGTTTCTGGTGGTCAAAACCTAATTTTCTGGCAGTTTAAGACGGCAAGAAATATTAGAGTTAGACACACAGGAGAGAGAAAAGGTGTCACACGTCATTTGAGGGGAGAGACTAATTGCAAAAAAAAATTGAGAGGATGCTTTAACAAAAAAAATTATAGGGACTAAAAGCAAAACTCGCTAATTTTACAGGACCAAAAATATATTTTTACCATTTTTTTTTTGTTTTCAGGTTATTGGAGTAACTTGCTAGTGTGGGACAATGATACTGAAGAAGGGACAGTAGGGATGGCAATTGAGCAGTAGGGATGGCAATTGAGCCCAAGCCCTATGGGTACCCGCAATGGGCAGGGTAAAAACCCGCAAAGTGGGTATGGGCGCGGGTACGGGCAAAAGCCCGCATATTTTCATGGGGATGGACGCAGGTACGGGCACTTTGATGCCCAGCCCGCCCCATACCCGCACTCATATAAATAAGTATTTAATAAAAAATACCATATATAATTATATATTGGGATATATTAATTTATTAAAATATCAAATATATTTATGCATATTTTTAAAATTAATACATATAATATATTACAAATTAAAAATATATTTTTATAACTATCTATTTGTGTTTTTTTACTTTATAATATATGACTAATTAGTGTTAATAATCATTTTTTACGGATCTTGAAGAATTCTAACACATGATATCCAAGGTTATAAAATAGTTTGACGTGAAAGTATATTGTAATATTTTAAAAAAATGAACTTTTGATCATTGGTTGTGTTTTAAAACATTAACATATTTTGTTTCAACGTAATTAAATTGTTGTATCACTGATATATAAAAATTATGTTTGGACGATCTTCGAGTAACTTTTTCAATTGAGATATAGTTTCCTTAAATTAATATTTTTTAGTAAGTTGTTAATTTTCTACTTAATAAAAGTGAGGGTAACGGGCGCGGGTACGGACATATAGGTGCTCAGGGGTATGAGGACGGGCACTAAAATTACTGCCCACTCGGGTATGGGCGCAAGTACTGATTTTTTTTTTTAAGCATGGGTACGGGAACGGGCACTGTGGTACCCTGCCTAGAGGGTACCGATTGCCATCCCTAATGGGCAGTGGTGCGGCTCTAGCTAGAGATGTTGTATTTTCTCTCTCTTTTTATTTTGGTTATGTATTTTGCTTTAGGATAATGGAATTTAATTACGATGGTGTTGTGGTGATTGTGGAACTATGGGAGTTGCTTTAGGATTTAGATAGTGAAACTATGGGAGTTACTTTAAGCATCCCTCCTCTTTCCTTTTGAAAAATATCTTTCCTAATCCACCCCACCCCATTTCCCTTCCCCTAACCCACCAACCACCTTCGGCAACTCTCATCGTCACTCCACTCCACTTTTTCTTTTTTTTTCACTCTTTACGGAAATTACTTTTTTAGAATTGAATTTTTTTTTATGAAGTTTCAATTTTCGATCTCTATACTTATTAGAAACAAAATAAAGATGAAAGAATTTTCGTCTCTAAAAACTGTCACCTTTATTTGAATTTTTTTATGAAGTTTTAATATTTAGAGACTAGAAAATTTCATCTCCAATAATTTCTGGGAGTGAATTCTAGTTTCAATTTTTTGAGACGGAATTGTTTTCCATCAATAAAAACTGTAACTTTATAAAAAAAAAATCTACTTCTGAAAATTAACTTCCCGTGGTTGAAGGGTACAAAAATAAGGGGGTGAAAAAGCAAGAAGAGGAGTGTACATGTCTTTCCCAACTGGCTTACGATATAATGATCTTCCATAGTATGTAAATTGCACAAGTCCTTATATATATGGCTTGGAGCAAGCCATTATGCAATGGTTCTCAAAGTTATCTGCTGCCTTGCTTTCCCTCAATTATATCCAATTAGCTACAAATCATTCTTTATTTTTTAAGGTTACTTTAAATTCATTTATTGATATTTTAATGTATGTTGATGGCTTTGTACTAGCTAGAGACAACTTAGAGGAAATCCATCAAGTTAAGACTTTGTTGGATGCATAATACAAATTCAAGGATCTTGGCCAATTGAAATATTTTTTAGGTCTTGAGATTGCTCGATCAAAGTATGGTATTGTGCTTAATCAAATGAAATACACTTTGGAATTATTAAAAGAGAATGCACTGCTTGGAGCCAAGCCAATTGAAACATTTTTAATTCTTCTATCAAGTTGACTTCAAACCATAGACAACCATGTCGTGATGTAGGTGCTTATAGAAGGTTGATTGGAAAGCTCTTGTAGTTACCACAACTCGGCCAAATATATTATTTTCAATCCAACAACTCACCTTGAAGCCTACAAATTCTCATTTTCAAGTTGCATTCCAGTGCTTAGGTATCTAAAACCCTAAAAGCATCTCTGGGGAAAGGCTTTTTTTTCTTATGAATTTTGCTTCAAAAATCTTAGCCTTTGTCGATTCAGGCTTAGCTTGTTGTTTTGACATTAGAAATTCCATCACAGGTTATTGTGTCCTTATTGGTTCTTCACTTGTGTCCTAGAACTAAAAGAAGCATATTACACGGTCTAGATCTTCACCAGAGACTGAAAATAGGTCCTTAGCGAGTCTTACTTGTGAGTTTCAATGGTTGCATTACCTACGAACGAGTAGCCATCGATAAGCCATTGATAACAATGCATTTATACTGATGGTTTTTTCGCCATAAGCTTTTGGTAATATCGATTTTTTTTGTTGTTCAATCTCTTTGAACTTGGCTTTGTCAAAATCCTTTATTTGCAAAACATCTGTTGTTTGTCCACAATGAAATCAAGATGTTGGCTGTGTAACATGACTCACAATAACAGTCCTTAACGATGTAACGGGCAAGAAAAATTGCAAATAAGTGGCGGCTAGGAAAAAGTCGCAGTGACTCTACTAGTTGTTTGGTAACGTGGAGAGAAATGATAAAAAGATAAATAGGTGATTAATGAAGAAGCAATTTGAGTTATTTGGTATGGGAGAAATGTAAATGAAATAGAATGGAAATAAAATTATATTTATCACACATCATGTTTGGTATGATAGAAAGAAATAAAATTATGATTTATAAAGACTAAAATATCTTTGAAAAAGTATTTTTAAGTTAAATTTATAAGTATTTAAAATATCTAACTTTATAAATAATTTATCTACAATCTTGAAATATATATTTAAAATTATTTAAATTTCAAAACCAATGAATATAATTAATTAAAAAATTTAAAAATAATACATGTATCATAAGTAATACACGTTGAAACTTGAAACATTCTTTACTTATATATATAAAAGATAAAGAAAATGTTAACTTAAAAAATTTAAATATATATAATGAAAAAAATTTCGTCGGTGCCTTTGTACTATAAGGAGAGGGACACACAAGTAAAAAAAGTAAACTGACACTTTAATCTCTAACTTTTATAGCGTCATACACTTTAGTCCATAAGCTTTTAGGAAAACATTTCATTAGTTTTTGAAATTACTCTTCATAAAAGTGCAATTAAGTCCAAAATATTAAACGGTGTTAACACTAGTTAAAAAAAGACATATGACGACGTACTTTCAACAACGGAACCGTCGTCGAAAATTGCACGCTGATATTTTTGAAATTTTTGTGAAGTATACGATGACGGTTCTTTTCTAACCGTCTTTAAAAAACACAACAACGATGGTTATAAAGGGGACTAGCGTTAAAAACTGTCCAAAATGAGAAACAACGAAGGTCCCTTTATAACCGTCATTAAAAACTTGTCACAAATAACCGTCGTTGTTTCACAAAACGACGACGTTCCTATCATAACCGTCGTCATTTCCTTTTCATAAACTGCCCAAAACCCTTTTTCTCCTTCGCTCTTAGCGTCGTTCCTCACCCTTTTCCCTAAACACTTCCCGGATGGTTTAGAAGCAAGAAACACCGCCGAATAGCAGCAGGAGAAGGCGAAGCCGGAGAGATGTCTACCGCTCCGTAGATGTGTATCTCAAGGTACCGATCGGTTTCGTTGGTAATTTCCATTTTCTCATTTGTAGAAACGCAAAGTAACTTCCGATTCAGTTGATTTGTAGGCACATCCATGGGTTTCAGATTCGGAGAGGGAGAAGATTTGCGGATTGCTGGACTGTCAGAAGCTGACACTAGAGGTTTGCATTCACGCGGCGCATAACGAGAGGCTTCCGCTGCGAGCGGTGGTTCAGGTGCTTTTCTTCGAGTACCTACAGTTGCGACACGCCATCGCCGAGACACTGGTGGCGGAAGAGACAGTGGCGTAGCCTGGGCGTCACTCGGCGGCGCTAGAACGGGAAGACGAAGAGGATGACTGAGAGTGTTACGGTTAGGGTTAGGGAAGAGCACGTGCACGATGGGAGCATCACGTGGCGTGGAACGGTGAGGGAGAATCAGGTTCTGCGCTTGGATATGGATAGCGTGAGGACGTGGGTGCATAAGCTTGAACGCAAGTCCGCCGCCGGCGAGTGGAGGACGTCCCTGGGGCGGAAGTTCGGTTACAAGTTTAAGACTCAGGTTTGTGATTCGCTTCATTTACCAGTGGTTGATGCGGGGCTGTTTCTAGTATGGGATTCTCTTGGCTTTTGTTCTCTGCTTTGGACTGGTTTTGAGCCATGTGAAATCTGGTTGGAATGTTGTTGGTCATTTGTTGACTTGCTTATTCTTGTTGGGTGTTTGGTACTAGTGTACCTTCTAGTTCTAGTGCTCCTAGTTGTTCTTGTGTACCTGTTATGCTAGTGCTAGTGTTCCTACTTTTGGTTCTGGAAAGGCAAAATGTTGTCTAATTTATGTTTCTTTCTTTGTTCTCTGATTCCAAATAAGATTTATGATTCAAGAGATTGAGGAAAGGCTTAGGGAGGGAGCAGATCCATCACGAAGTAGGTCAATATTTGGTTCCTCTCCCTCACGGATAAGAGATTTTGGGTGAAGGTGACAACAACCAAGCTTGAAATCCAAGTCAGTAGTGCTAAATGTTTAATTTAAGCTTCTATTTTGATTATTATGTCATGTGATTTTTTATTAATTTTGACTATAATCTTTTGTGATAACAACATAAACAATGTTGGTATTCTATTGTTTTAATGGTTTATTTTGTATACTAAAAACATGTTATTGCAGCAGATTAAGTTATACAAGGAAAAGAGATTTCTTTCAATTCGAGACAGGGGTATTGGTATGATGAAGGAGGATTTAATAAAAATTTGAGGACCATAGAAATATCTGAAACTTTAGGTATATATAGTTTTGTGGTTGTTGAAGTGTCTCAACCTTATCTGCAATAGTGGCCTAGGCTAAAATATTTCCCACTTGTAATATGGTAAAAAATATGTTAATCTAGAGCTATTATCCATCCAGGATTCGTTGAGAAAATGCAGACCTGTGGTGACCTCAATCTAATTGGATAGCTTGGAGTTGACTTGTACTCTGTGTATCTTGTGGCTATTGAAAGTCATTAGCAAGCATAATGATGATAAACAGTAAGTCTTTTAGACTTGATATTGATATATGATCATTGATCAGTATTATCCTAGATGTTTTTGAAACTTATACTGTAAGCTTCTTATCTGAAAATTATTTGGCTTTCAGGCATGTTGAAAGAGATCTTTTGATAAGATGCATATCTTTTTAACTAAGATTGATCTTTTGATAAGATGCATATCTTTTTAACTAAGATTGGTAATTATTTTTATCCGATTATGAAGAAAATAAGTTCTTAGAATAATTTTTCTTAGAATCATGTGAATTCTCTAATTTAAACTTCAGTTGGTATCTAGAAGGTAATTTAGGAGAAATAAGAAATATAATTGCTTTTCAGCAGAGAATGTTGCAACATATGTCTCTCTCTCTCTATAATCCAATCCATTTTGGTAAAGTGCAGAATTCTCCAGAGCATCTGATGCAACGCGTGCGGGTCTCTGTTCTCCTTGGTGTATTTAAGGTAGATTTCATTTACCAAGTCTTTTTTTCTTTCATATTTTAGGTTGCAAAAGATCCATCTGGCAAAGAAATCAATGCCCTGTTGGATGCATTAACCTCATGGATATTGTTGAAGGCAAGTTTCCCTCCCATGAATTTTTTTATCTTTCTATTTGCTAGTTTGGAATTTAATAAATATGATGTCTGAATTGAATTGTTAAGTCATGTTTTTTACTTCTTGTTAAGAAAGAGAGAAAAAGCTTTGCCTTTTTCAGTTTTTGAATTTTTTTGTTTCCAACAAAACTTTTTTATTTGCAGGGGTTAAAGCATACTAATTTTTCATGATGGAACGAGACAGCCTTTTCTGATTCTATCATTGGGAAATTTCATGAAAAGCTATACAATTTATGCTTTGGAGTTTCATTTCGATAACCATAATATGTGGAGGTTAGATATTATTCCCAGTCCAACTCAATCATTCATTTTTGTTTCGGAAGTTTAGTGGTTGTGGGATAGTTTTTAAACTAATATATTCTCTTAAAAATTTCTGAAGAATATAATAAGAAAGAATATTAATTTGAAATGTGTACCTTTATTTTCTTTGTAGAGTGAATTGTATTTTTATTGCTAATGTACAGAGTTAGTGTATACATAAACTTTCATCTATTAATGTTTTTTGATGAATTATAAATAGTAAGCAATTTGCTAATATTTAAAAATCCAATTTTTAGGAGTTCTTGAGGTTGTGGTTCAAAAGTCACTGCAACCCTATCAAGATGAGGTATTTTACATTTTCTTTAAGGTTCAGACATCGTGAGAAAGGAAGAGTTGTTATATTTGGTGGAATTGATTTTGGCGCTGGCAATCCACTTTTCTCAACTGACATAGCTGCACTCTTCATGCTTCAGAGCGTATGTTGCTGTCCCTTTTTATCATTAATTTTTATTTCTCATTTTTCTCCCCACATCATCTATCATTTACAAGAAACATATGTATCTTTGTTTGTGTTTTTGTTTTTAGCAAGCATTAGTATTTTGAGAGTATGGGAATCTCTTCATTTCAGAATTATATTAATTTCTGCATCAGGTACAGATCGGTATTTATATAAAAGAAAGAGAGATAAAAAATCATGGCAATTATGATGGAATTGAAATTCTGAGAGTATAGACAACTTGTATCTTGGTCAATTAACTCCGTTGACTGCCAAGGTCTTCTAGTGACTTTTGTCCAATTGTTGTTCATCTTGATAACTTGAATCTCCAATTAATCCCCTGATTCACTATCTTCAATTAATTTTTAATTCCTTCATGTTTTACCAATTCTATCTAATTAACTACAGGGGAGAGGTAGGGAATATGGATGTCCCCTTAAAGAGAAAAATTCTCTCCTATTTGCTATTTCTTTTATTCTCTCCTTTCTCTTTGTTTTTCTTTTAACTGTTTTTTTTTTGTGCATATTGTTACAAATGGTAGCTAGCTTCCATTATAGTTATTTGTCTTTGATAGCAACATAGGATATCAGGCTTTTTGGAAAAATCCGTCTTCTGATTCTACAAGAGGTGGAGTTCCAAGTGGTATCCATTACACTGCAATTTATAACATTTTTAAAATAAATCTTGGTGTTACTTTATTCATTTTCATTTTCAGAAATTGGAATGGAGACCAAAAAATTAATTTTGAAAGCATACAAATGAATTTGCTAAACCAAATAGTCTTGGTTGGTTTTATTCCACGTAGAAAGGCTATTGGCTTGTGTTTTTTATCCAATCTATCACGTGTCTAAAATCTTAAGTAGTTTGCATTAGTTCAAATTTATAAAAATAGGGTCATGTAGTATGGTTTACTTATATTTACTAATTTTCTTTCATTCTTTTATGTTTTTATTAAAAAACTTATTTCTCTTATAAATGAAGATTCATATAAATTCTCATTTATTTTTATTAAAATGTTTATATATATTTTACTACATGTTTTAACATGCCTTGTATCAGACTTGATTAGCCTCTTTGTCAAGGATTTGCTCTATTGAATGTAGTGCCATGTTCTGGCCTCCTGTTGGAGCAATCTTAGTTGTGGATTGAATCACATGTGATAGAAAAAGATATATCCTGCCTGGCTCTATGTAAAATCTTTGCAATGTTACTTCATGAATTGCAATGTTATGATTGCAATATTCCACAGATTATTGTAGTCATTATTCCTGAGTATCTAAATGCTCTTTTTCCTTTTTTATAAACAACAAAGCTTATATGTGGCTGCAAAGCTAATTCATTGTGAAAAAAGATACATCTATTATAAGTTGATAAAAGTGTGAACCCAAGTATGCTTAATTGGGTTAGAGTTGAGAACCCAAGTATACTTACATTACCTTGTGATATGCTTGTCATGAAACTAATTCCCGATAACGATATTCCATGCTTATTGGGTTATCTGTATTCTCTCCTGCTTGTAATGCATGTAATGCTTTTTCAGGTTGTTTAAATAATATTTAGTACAATTCTTAATGTTAAATTATTATTTAAATATTTAGTCACTATTAGCCTTTAAATTAAATATTATTAGCCTTTTAATTACATATTTATCTTAGAAGAAGAATATTTTTTATGTTGATTCAGGTTGGTATAATTGAAAGTGGATTGATTCATTGACATTGAATATGCATTGTCATTTGAGTAAGAGAAAGACTTAAATGTCCTATTTTCTACTGTTAGCTACGGATTAGCTACAGAATTTCAGTAGCTAATCCACAACAACCATAGTCACATGTCCCACAAACAACGACGGTCTTAGAACCGTCTTTGTTTCTTACTTACCACGACGGTTCCCTGGTCCAACCGTTATGGTATGTTCCTTCTACCAACTTCTGCTTGGACAAACAACGACGGTTACTTTTTCAAATTGTTTCTAAATTATAACGACGGTTAACGGACGTCATTGAAAAACCTGTTTTTAACGACGTCTGGATCAACGACGGGTCAACAATCGTCGTTAAAAGCCCATTTTGTAGTAGTGTAAATGGTGTTACATTGGGGACTAAAGTGCGTTGTTTTTTTTTAAAGTTAGGGACTAATGTGAATTAAATTATCATGTGTAAGGAATGATTTTATCATTACAAGAGGTAATGTTAGGTGCCCCACATAGGTTTTGTGTGTGGCATCTATTTGGTAGAATTTTACAAAATTATGGAAAGACAGAGAGCTCATAAATAAATATACAATAGTATCATGGTTAATTAAACCAGTACACTATAAAATTTTCTAATTATTCTTCCACCAAAATCCCAACATAAACCCGAACAAATAAAACTAGTCATTAGGTTACACAACACCAAAATTGTCCAACTTAATTTTCTGATTTCATCTTCTAATTTCTTCAGTTTCATTGTCACATTGTTCCTTCACTCTTCATTGTCACTTAGTACGAATGACATGCTTAATGTAACTCCACTTATGTTTTCTTTAACGGTAGAATCATTCTCTACCAATTAGAAACATTGGCATATATGTGTGTGTGTGTGTGTGTGTGTGTGTGCCAGTGTTGTCAGTAAGGTTATACGGCGGATGGCGGCCAGGACCTTTAAGCATCATACTGCCATGGCGGTCAAAAAAAATATATATTTATATAAAATATGATGCAAAAACAGCAAAATAATAAATAGATATATGAAAACCAACAATATAACAATCTAAAATTCATGGCATTCATAATCTAGTGATTGTCATCATAAAAAGACATAAATTCCTAACCAACAAAAGGATTAAATTGCCATCAAAACAAAGAAACAATGTTAAAAAACAGCAAAACACAAAGACAAGTCCTAAAACTGTTTTGTTTAATCCTCCTCTTCATCATCAATGTCTGCATAATTAATTTCCACATGGTGATTCTGCTCATTTAAAAATCCTTCAGCTTCTTCTCCATCTGAATGTATGAAATCAGCATTTGGCACTAATTCATCCTCCTCACTGCTAGAATCTTCTGATGCCTCAGCTTCTTCAACAACTCCAACCATTTGCCCCTTGTTCTTTGCAGCTACTCCTTTGGCTCTTTTAGAAAGATTAGTAGATGTTCCTACTTGCCCCTCTCCACTTCCAACTTGTTTCCTTTTGTGACGCCTAGTGTATTGTCTAGGCTCATCAAGTCCCGAAGCTTGATAAACTGTTGTCCAAGTAAGGTCGTCACCTCCTTCATGAACCCTCTCATCTTCACCTTCTTCCTCATCCCCATCCAACTCTCCAATTAGCCACTCATTGCAATCATCAATCCCATTGAGACTAATTGGATCAATTTCATCCTTAAGGTTATACCTTCGATGGAGTGCTTGATTATACTTGACAAATACCAAGTCATGTAGTCTTTTATGCTCGAGTCTATTCCTTTTCTTAGTATGAACCTAAAACAATTAAATAAATACTTATTACTTAAGGAATAATTATAAGCAAGACATTGATTGTTGACTTTAAATAGGAAATTAATTACTTGCTCAAAGACGCTCCAATCACGTTCACAACCCAAAGCACTACATGTCAAGCTAAGGATCCTTATTGCAAGTTGTTGCAAATAGGGAGTATCTAAACCATACATCCGCCACCATTGAGCTACAAATGCAAACAAAATATATTAAACACAAACACTTAAGCAAATGACTAGAAGAATAAAAGTTCAGAAATTGAAATGTTTTGTCTCTTACCCGGTGCTACTTCACCCCTCATTGCCTTAGCAGTTGTGGACCTAAACATACCACTCGCAGCTTTGTACTGAGCCAACTCCTTATGAACAATCTTCTCCATCTCCGAATCTCCCAGCAATTTATTGATACAATCATACAAACCCCCAATTATCTCACCATTAAACTCCATATGTGGGTTGGCATAAAAGAACTCCGGGTTCAAAAAGTGACCAGCAGCATGTAAAAGGCGATGAAGCTGAATATCCCATCTTTTATCAATGATTGCAAACACATCCTTGTATTTGCTTTCATTTTTAAAAGATTTCATAATGGTTTCCTTCGCCTTGTCCATTGCCTCATATATGTAGCCCATGGCTGGTTTTTTCTCACTATCCACAAGCCTAAGCACTTTCACAAGAGGAGCCATCACTTTCAAAATGAATACTACATTCTTCCAGAAACTAGGCATCAAGACAGTTTTAGTGGCTTCCTTACCCTTGGCCTCCTTTGATAGCTTGTTTTCATTCCACTCTTCTGACACAAACATCTTTCAAAGATTAGTTTTCTCTTGATGAATCCTCTCCAAGGAAAGATAAGATGTTGCAAATCGAGTGATTGCATGCCTCACTAACTCCCTCCTACCGGTAAAGAATCTCAACATGCTCAAAGTGCTTGAATGGTTATAAATGAAGCCAACAAGAGAGATAGCTTGCTGAATGGTCTTCTTTATATTGGGCATCTTACCAATGTCTTCTAGCATCAAGTCTATACAATGTGCAGCACAAGGGGTCCAATAAATTTTTGGTCTTTTTTCCTCTAGCAACCTACCAGCAATAACATAGTTACTTCCGTTGTCCGTTATAACTTGGACAACCTTTTCCTCTCCAATCTCCTCCGCAACAGAATCCAGCAACTCAAATATCTTCTCACCGGTCTTTACATAGTCAGATGCATCAACCGACTTTAAGAACATTGTCCCAGAAGAGGAGTTTACCAAAAAGTTGATTATGCTTCTTTGTTTCCTATCAGTCCAACCATCTGACATTAGGGAACACCCAAAACTTGCCCATTGATCCTTTAATGGCTTCATTAATTCATTAGTGTACTCCACCTCTTTTTGAAGGAGTGGTACTCTAATGTCATGGTAGGAAGGAGGTTTCAGTTGGTTCCCAAAATGTCCAACATCACGAAGCATGTCATGAAAACTTTCTAACTTTATTAAATTGAAAGGTATGCCGGCTTGGTACCAAAACCGGGCTATAGATTGGTACACCTTTTTTGTAGCTTTTTTATCACAAAGCTCTCTTATGCCCGCTTGCACCTCCTTGGCTTTCCTATTTTTTACAGCTGTAGATTGAGGTTGAGTGTAAAGGTCCATAGGTCCCTTCCTAGTATCCTTCAATTTGAAATCACTAAAACTTCCAATTTCCATACATCCTTCTTCATTCAAACCCGTAAAAAATGGGGAAAAGGCCCAAATGCCACCATCACCGCCACGGCCGCCATCCACCGCCACGCCGTTACCGCCATAATGGTCGCCATCTCCAAAATGGCGGACACGCGCCATTCAGAGGCCAAACGGCCATAACGTATTGCGGCCACCGCCGCCACACCGTTATGGCGCCGCCATTTAACAACACTAATGTATGCAACCTGCAAAAGTTGAAGCATTTTACAATATACTACACAACACAAAAATTATAAAATTTGATATAAAAAATTATAAAACAAAAAATGAGTAAAGATTATCCTGAGTTTGAGACATTCACAAAACAACCTCCCTCGATTTTTTTTTCTAGTTTTGGAGACCCTAATTAACTACTTTGAGATTGCAAGTAAACATTTTCATCTACTTCATCCCCTTTTGTGATATGTAACATTTTGATCCTTTCAGTGGTGCTATTCATGGATGATATGTGGGTTTCACACAAAGAAAGCAGACAACAAAATAAGTGAAGAATAGCGATGAAGTAAAAGTGATGAGAGAAATGATTAAAAAGAAGCACTGAGAATGACAAAGAAAAATGGAAAAGTATGTGAATAGGGAACAAAAAATGATATGACCGTTAGGGTTAGTGTGTTATAGTCTTAAAAAACACCTAAAACTATGTTGTTTATGTTCATTACAACATACTAGGTGTCACTTAATGTGACACCTCATCACACAATTAATATCTTTTAACGTTTTGGACTTAATTACAAGACGGACTATACTGTCAGGGACTAATAGAGGGGTTTCCAAAATTCAGAGACTAAATTATATGACACTATAAAAGTTAAGGACTAAAATGTTAATTTACTAAAAAAAAAAATCCCCTTTTCTCTCTCATTGATCTCACAATTTCTCCATGATTTCTTCCTAATGCAGGGAAGAAATTAGCGGAACATGGGTCCACCCTCATTATCTTCTCTCCTCTCTAACTTCCATAATAGTAAGCGCATAATCACACTTCTATTTGCTTAATTTTCTCTCTCTCTCTCTCTCCCCCTTAATTTTTCCAATTCCAAACTCAGCTTTGGTGTGATAAACGGAAGAGACCAACAATTCTTTTAGTTAACTTCTAGTTTAGCATGAAGCTTTACAAGGGTTGGTTGATGGCTGAGGGAAGGTATGACTCAAGCTTGGTGTGCCAAAGCATGGTCTAAGTTCCTTTTGCCATCCTGTTTCTCATATTCAGATTAAGCCCTTAATTATAATTTGGGATAGTGTAATCAATTCCTTGTAAATAATTTGTACCGTTAAGTTTTTTTATTAATTTATTCAATGACAGAAAAATAATCAAAGACTTTGATACTCTTCCCTCCCTATAATAATATAGTTTTATCATGTAAGAACTACATAAAACATTAAAGGAAAATCCAAGAGTCAATAACAGAATAATTTCTCACGATTACACTCACCTTTCACCTCTGCCAGTAGCTGTAAAACAATTAATCATCCCTTCAAAACTAAAATAAACAACAAATCAAGTCAAAAAGAGAAGAGAGAAATCACAAAAATATTCTGAAAATACTCAATTTAACTCGATCATAATTAAGAATATTTTCATGATCAGCTGAAAACTAAGAAATTTGCGTGATGACCTTGTCCAACATTTACCGTGTTAATTTTCGCTTTATTTGTTATAGTACCAGTAAGATAGAGATATATATAATTCTTTAAGAAAATAACATCCAAGTGGACAATGAGTAGGTTGCCAGGCATGTGATGATAAGTTGATAACTTCACTTTCACATTCATTATCGAAAGCAACATAAAACGCTCCACCGCCCAGGATTACCCAGCCCTAGGGACACAAATCACAATTCATTTCAACCACCCTCAATCCTAAGGGATGGTGGACCTAAAAATTTCAATCCAATTTCTTTTTTCCCTTGTACAAACGCAAAGCCACATATATATGACTTATTCAACGAGGCAAACCAGCTGTCATCTTAATTAGAAGATAGATCATATATTATACATAATGATATCTGATATCTCTCTCAATGCAAATCCACGTGGACGGCCGCAATCAACTAATCCCTGCGGTCCCCACATCTCATCGAACGGCTCAGATCAAATCAAATCCTCTGCAGCTTCTCCGCTCTGATCACAGGGTTTGCCCGAGCAATTTCCTCGCGTCCCACCGTCTTAAAATCGAAGCTGCACGCGTGCCTCTCCGGGTACCTGTGGGCCCCACAAAAAGTGACCCCGCACCTGCACTTGAACCCCATCAATCCCACGCGCTTCCTGCACGACGCGCACCGGTTCGGTTGAACCGGAGGTGCAGCCACAGAGCTCGACGCGACCTCCGTCAACTCCATCGGAGGAGGGAGGGATTTGATTGATTCAACAGCAGCCGTCGACGGAGATGACGTGGACGGCGGCGGCGAAGCGATAGCCGCCGCCGACGCGACGGAGGAGGCGGCAGAAGAGAGAGCGGTTTCAATGGTGGATTTGGTAGATGCTTCTTCTTGTTCCTTCAAACGTATGTCACCGTAGCATTTGGAGCAGAGATTCATGGTGGCTGGGCTACCGAGGAAGCCGCAGTTGTTGGCGCAGAGTCGGTGGCCTTCGGGAGCTTCGCATCGATGTTCTTCCGCCATCGTATGTGTCTCGATCTGTGCTTGTAGCTTTTCCTTTCTTTTTCTTCTTCGAGGAAATGAAAAATCGCGAGGGGAATCGGAGAACTCTCTGAACCTACCGGAATTTAAAGGAGAAATTAAAAAAAATTAGACAAACGTTTATGAGTCCGTTTGGATTCCGAGAAAATTCAGAGGACAATTGAAAAGCTGGCTCAGAACGAAATATTCTAAATAGGTAGAAAAAATTTGGAAAATACAGATTGCAAAACCGTATCTTTTTTTTTTTTTTAACTACGTTTTCGCGGCAGATTAAACAAACCAGGGTCATAAATAGGCAAATTAGTATCTGTAACGAAAATTTCAAAAAAAGGAAAATAATATTAAGAAAGGAAATATTACCTGATTGATGTGAAGAGGAGGAGGTTGAAGTTGGGAATGAGAAGCTGAAGAGGAAAGAGGAGATAATAAAAACGGTGTGGGGAAGAGGAGGGAAAAAGAATCTTAGCGGAGAAGGATTAACAGTCAGAAAGAGGATGTGAGAAAGAAAAAGGAAGAGACAACGAAACCGGACAAATCATGATAATAATTTTTAAATAACTAATATTTATATATTTTGAATATAAATTAAACTATTAATGAGATGAGAATGATATATCATGTTTTACGCGACTTGCTAAATAGGTCGAGATAGGTACACAATTTATATATTATTTATGTTTATAATAAACTCGCCTCATGACAGACAAGACTCCATCTTACATTGTTAGAAAAATTTTGGTGTACAGAATTCCAGCGGAATCAACTACCGCACTAGCTTTTTCATGAGGACTTTTATGATTATAGTCACTTTGATTTTCAATAAGAGAAAAAAAAATTTAATGCAAAGACACTATTATTACAAGAGTGATTTTATTCGATATTAGGCTTTGTCTTTCACAAGATGAGAGATTCGCTATTATAAACAGGATCAACATACAAATACAAGTGGTACATATATAATAAAATACAAGTGGTACAAATACAATGTTCCATACATATCTACGTATTGTTCAAAACTTATTGCTTCAAGGAGAAGAGCACAATGGTCCAAGCATGAGGATTAGTCATACTATTTGACATTTTATGCTTGTAGAAATTATACAATGTATGTAGATTAATAGACCTTTGTCTTCTAGAAAGACCGGTTCAATTTTATCAAATATTGGTTAAAACTTAAAAGAGTGACGACCTAAACAATATGAAACTGCTATGTGTGGTTGATATTTGTGATGATGTCTCTGTTGTTCTTAATATTTCTTCCTTATTCATCTTTATTATAATAATAATAATAATAATAATCACACCATATGTTAAAATATGCATTATGATTATTTTTAATTTAACAATCCATTAAAAAGTTTAATATGAATTGTTGAGAGAAGGAGACTAGCGATAAAAAAAAGCATCATGTTTATTTTTTTAATTAACAAACTATTGAAAATTTAATATTACCGAGAGAAAGAGACAGGCTGGAAGTGGTGGTGCTGAATATGGATTTGGTAGCCACGTATCAATATTTAGGAGAGCCTTCATTTAAGAAAAAGGTTCAGGGCAATGAATCTATCTAATATAATACTACCTAATAATATATATAATATTATACTAAATAAGGTGTTTAGATATTAATTTTATGTTACATGTTGTTTTTGAATTATTTTTCTTAAAAGTTAACCACTCCATAAACCTCCTTCACATTAACATATTTAAAAATAAAAATGATAATTAATAATTAATAACTAATTGTTTAAATATCAGCCTAACAAGATTAATTTAATATATAACTATAACAAAATAATTTTTTATGAAATTAATATGTTTAGTAATAAGTAGTAAAATAGTAATGAAAACAATCAATTTGGAGTAAATGATTAATTTATTGTTTTTGTAAAAATGGGTGAACATATTTTATAAGCTTTTATTATAAAATTTGATGAGCCATAAACGATTTTTTCGCCTAAGTGAAATTATTTTTTTTAATCAAGAATATTCTCCCCACAGCGACATATATATATTAATCCCTTCTAAAGCAGAGAGATCACTTAAATGAGTATGAATTTTTCTAATAAAACTTTTTTCATATATGTAGTGTCAAATCTTTGTTAAACCTTTTTTTTTTTAAATGAGTATGAATTTTTCTAAACTTTTTCATATAAACTTTTTTTAAATGAGTATGAATTTTTCTAATAAAACTTTTTTCATATATGTAGTGTCAAATCTTTGTTAAACCTTTTTTTTTTTTACAAAAATTTAGAATGGAGATGGTGTCCCAATTTAAAATAGGAAAGTCTCGGTATTCAAAGAACACTTACAATTGTGACAAAAATAAGAACACTTACAATTATTTTGCCCCAATAAGACGAATGAAGGTTCGAAATTGTAACTTGTCAAATACTGGATGTTGTCTTGCTTAACTCGACTAACCTCTTGAGATTTTGTTAAGCCTGTTTAATTAAGAAATCCAATTATGTACACATCAATTAGTGTTACCCTTTATTCATTGAAATTATATTTTATTTTAATGATCTCCAGACTCCAGTTATTCTATGCAGTGCTAATTTAATAATGCTTCACTCTAATGGTACCTTTTCCACTCATAAGAGAGTTTTGGTGTTTAAGGGCGTCACGACTCACGCCATCTAGAAAAATTACCTGATGTAAATAATAAAAAATGCTTCTCAAACTTATTTTAAAAAATATTATAGCCGGCGTGAGCATAGCTTAATTCGTTGAATTCTTATAAAAGAAAATTACGAATGATTTTTTTTTCTTTCTCTTGTTGATAAATTTCAATAAAATTATTTTTGGAAAAATATTTTATAAATACTGATAAATTAATTAATTCTTGAATTAAATTGTGTTGAATTCAGTAAAATAAAAACATGAAATAACAATGATAATACATTCTTTTTTTGGTCAATAATGATAATACATTCTTGTTACAAACACTCGGGGAAAAAAAGGAAGCCGTGTCCGTGTCTAACGCGTGGCTTCAAGTTGGGGGTTGAGTGGGGTTGAGAGAGGATGGACAGAGATTGACAATGAAAGAAACACCAAAATGGTGCGATAGATCTTCAGAGGCATCACTTACAGAGCACCATCTTAAAAGTTAAAAGTAACCTACTAGAAATTAATCTACTATGAAATCATTAAATATAGCTGGCAGCAGATATAACAATTTTTAAGTTAATTATTCTGATTGGCAACTTGTAATGTCTGTTTGTTTTACAACAGTGAAGATTTAAGCGTATTTTTATCAATAGAAATAGTCGTTACTTTCATCCTGAATATAATTTTAGAGGCCTCCAACTGGAAAATAAATCGACCTTGTTCAATATCCGCGTGATAATGTTTGAAAATTGTAAAAAGTAGTGTTGAAAAGATAGCAAATTTACAAGTTGCAAAAAAAAAAAAAAAAAAACATCTTCTTAGGCAGTGATCTCTTATATAAAGATTCACCGATATGATCGTGATCAAAGGAGCATTTCCTTTTTGGTGTGCTAACATGTGGCATAAGGCACATCCAACGAACCGCTGAAAATTAATTATCATTTATCAATTAAAAAAAATTAAAAGTAACCAAAAACAACATTTAGATTTGAGTCTTGGGGAAAGCTTTTCAACTGAAGATGAATAGAGACGCTCCATACCGCGTTGTCGATTGCCCATCTCCGTCGTGCCATTGTTAGAAGCCTTGGTCGCCATCCGCAATGAGACTCGACCATTGACCGACCGCCCATCTTTGTCGTTGTTCTATCACCGTCGCCCCCCCTTCCATGGCCGCTCTCCCCCTCCGTGACAGCACAACACTACACAACGTTGTTTCAATCTGTGCCTTGCCGCCCTCCCCAATCACCACCACGCAACACCTCCAAAGGTAATGACCAATTGACTTTCGAAAAGCATTGGTGTTTAAATTTGTTTGTTTTAATTTCTCTTACCATGACTAATCCATTTGAAATTGATGCCTTGTTAATGCTCTATACAGGGCTGCTCAAGAGTTTGGTCACACCAATTGGTTTTTGTCCTTTTTTTTTCTTCATTTTATTCACAAAGTGAGGTATACAAAACTCATTCAAATTGGTTATATTTACTGCAAATTCTGGAAACAATAACTTGAATAGCGATCTAAGAGCCTTCAACAGGCCTATTTCTCCAGGAATCATAACAGAAAGATGATAGTCAAGTAGTGTCAATTGTTGAAGCTTTGAAAAGTTTCCAATTATTGGATGAATATTGGGTGTGATTTTCAATTGTTTTGTGCCTGTGATTTTCAATTCTTCTTTGCGTTCTGTTCCGAAATTCTTCTTCTTCGCTATTTTTCTTTTTTTTTTTTGGTATATCCAGGTTATGTATATTTAGGCGCCAAATCCATTCTATTTCTTAAGGCTTACGGTTCATTGTTTCTTTTCTTTCATTATTTCCTTTTTTATTTTTTTAATGGAACGATGAAAATTAAATTTGACCCGTTAGATATGTTTTAAGTCACATGTCAAACACACAATTAAAGAAATGAAGATCTCCATTTCCTAAGGAAAGGAAATGGAGAGGAGCCGCACTCTGATCAAAGAGGCCGATTGGGGACAAACAACACGGGTCAACGTAAATTTCAAGCAAATCTTTATATTGGGGTCATTTTAAAAATATTAAATAAAAAAATGAACTTTAAAGTTCAATCAATATGGATGAAATCTCATCCTTATAGTAGAATAGTAATTTATAAATCAATGTACTGGACCTAATAATAGTGATATTTTTTGGGGTTGAGTTAGGCCCGATCCAAAATCTAATATAGTATCAGAGTCTATTCTAGATGATCCGTTGATATTGGGCCACCACCAGTATAGACGTCCACACTCCAGATGTCCAGCCCTAAATGTGAGGGGGTGTGTTCGAGTCCCACATTGCCTAGAGATAAGGCCCAGTTAAAGTATATAAGTCTTGGGCAATTCTCACCTTACAAGCTAGCTTTTGGGGTTGAGTTAGACCCAGGTCCAAAATATAATAGAGGTATATAGCACATCGAAGATAGGAAGCATGTGGATTTCACGAGATTTAGGTTTATGCTCAATAAATTCTTTAATCGCAACGACTTAAAATGAGATGATGACATGCTTATAATAAACAAAAATCTTAAGTAATGTAAATTCACTTTTGTACAAAATGCACCAACAACATGATTATTATATGAGTTATAACTAATTTTAACCTAGCCGCCATTTTATGGTCACTAATTGTTGATTCATTATTGTTTTCTTTATGACTCTTTTATGGGAAATATATCTAGGGGTGGTAAAATGGGCCCGTCCCAGCCCACAATCAGCCCTCCAAAAAATGGGACGGGCCGGACTGGCCCTAAATGAAAAATGGATAAAAAAAGTCAGCCCAGCACATATTTGAACGGGGTAACGGGCCAACCCTTAAAACGACACGGAGAAGCTGCTGCTTGTGCCTACCGGACGTCGCAAAACGAAGGAGCTTTGAAGCTGTAGGGACGTCGCACAACCGAGAAGCTTATGGACGTCGCAAGGACGCTGTGTTTGCAAGGAGGATCTGCTGCACGAAGAAGCTGCTGAACAGAGACGCCACTGCGCGGAGGAGAAGCTCTGTCTTCACGGAGACGCTATTGCGCGGAGGAGACGCTTTGTCTGCAGGGACGTTGTGTCTGCACGGAGACGCTGCTGCACAGAGATGTTGCTGCGCGGAGAAGCTGTACTTGTTGTCGGGACGACGTCGTACGGAGGAGACACTCTGTTTGCAGGGAGCCGCTGCATCACAGAGAAGCTGTCGCACAGAGATGCTGCCCGCGGAGAAAACTGGAGAGAGTGATGGAAGGAGAAGACCGGAGAGAGTGAAGGAAGAAGTTGTTCTCGTGCTGCAACTAAACGAAGGAGATGGCACTCAGCGGCAACGCAGCGGCTCGGTTCTGTTTCTATTTCTCAATTGAAGAGTTACAAGTGAAAGTGAAGGAAGGGGACCGTGTAGCCCTAATCCTAAAATTTTAATTCCATATGAAAAAAATATTTTCACCTCTCTAGTGGAACGGTCCAACTCTCCATTTTTTTTTTACCAGCCCCCGAATACTCCTCCAGCCTGTTTTTGAACGGGCCAGGACGGGACGGGCTAGACAGGCCAATAAGTTTGAAGTTCCCAAGCCAGCCCTATAAAATTGACAGGTTGGGATGGGCTGGTCCATTGGGCCAAGCCCGTTTTGCCATCTCTAAATATATCTACATACTTGAGCTTTATAATAAATCCATGATTAATGAGATAGAGTTTTATAGTATGAGATATAAGAAATTGAGAAAACATAGAACTAACAAATTAATAATAAAAATACCTAATAAATAAATTTGAAATACAAGACTAATAAATAAATAAAATTTGCAATCGTAATTACTAGCATATTTTCTAAGCCATGATTGCATATCACTTCTCAAAGTTAAAAGTCATTATATTTAGATGAATTTTGATTGGTTTTGTTGAGAGATGTGTGGTTGTCAAATTGGGACATCATGCAAAATTATTTAGAGTGTGTTTAGTAAAGTCAATAAGCTAGTTATTAATTAGCTTATTTGACTAGTTTATAAGTTAATTTGACTAACATAAAAATGTTTGTTAAGACACATAGTGTGTTTTGTAAAACTAGTTGATAAGCTAGCTTATTGAATTGGAAATGTTTGATAAAAGTAGTTGGTAAGGAAGCTAATAAATATAAAAAGACATAAAAAGATGTAAAAAGAAAATAAATACAAATAGGAAATTGTATTAAAATGAGAGATAAAAAAGGAAGAAAAATAAACAAATTACAAGTTAGAAGCTAGCTAAAGTAGCTTGTAGCTTATAAGCTAGAAGCTTGTGTTTTACCAAATAGTTTTATGTTGGTCAAGCTAGCTTATAAGCTTGTCAAATAAGCAAGAAGCTGATTTTTTTTGCCTTACCAAACACACTCACAACCTTCTAGCTTATTTTAGGAGCTTCTGACTTATAAGCTACAAGCTATTTTAGCTACCTTAGAGCAACTTTATCCCAGTGTTTATTGAGCATTTGCTCAATAAGCACTGCTGCTCGAGGAGAAATTGTCGATATTTGTCTAACATTGTGAGGTGCTTTATTAGTACTGGTGCTCAATTGAGCACCGGTGCTTTAAATTTTTTTTAGGCATTCCCAGCGGTTTAAATTCCGTGTAATGCCACTGAAAAGCTGCCACTTTGCAGGTGAAGTAGAGCAACTTTTCAGAGCAGTCATTTTATTTTATTTTACATTCCCGGGGGTTTAAACCCCCGTTAATGTTTTTTTCTGCCTTTACGTTTCCTTGGGATTTAAACCCTCGTGAATCAGGGGTGATCATGGGTTTAGTAGACCCAATGAACCCGATCAACCCAACCCAATTAAAAATTACAGGTTGGGTTGGGTGGTTGGGTTGGGTTGGGTTGGGTTCCATATAGACGAACCCAATTAAATTGGGTTGGGTATCGGGTTTTCATACTTCCAACCCGATCAACCCAACCCAACCGTTAATAAAGAAAATAAATTTAATGATTTTTTATAGTGATAAGTTATACATTTTAATATTTAATATTGCATAAATTGATTTCCTTATTATCAAATTATAGGCTTTTATTTTTATCACACTTATAATGACAACTTATATATTTTATTTAAAGTATTTCTTATTTTTTATTTTATTTACAAAACAAACATTTTAAAAATGTTGGACCCAATCCAACCCAGCCCAACCATAATCGGGTTGGGTGCATCCCTAAAAATGAAAAAACCCAACCCAATATCTCTTCATCGGGTTGGGTCTGTCAATGCCTTAAAATCAACCCAACCCATGATCACCCATACCGCAAATGGTTTTTTTTCCTTCTAATTTCATAGGGTTCCCGTTAATGCAAAGGGTTTTCTTAATTTAATATTATTTTTACGGGATAATTTAATATTATTTTATTTTTTATTAATTAATATATGTGTAATAATACAAATAAAAAATGGGTGATGTATACTATTGTGATCCATTTAAGATCCGTGAATAGTAAAAAAATGAGGTGTTGGGTTAGAGAATATGGGTACTTAATAAGAACTTGTTGATGTGTACTGGTGGGGCCCATTTAAGATCTTTGAATAGTGAAAAAATGAGGTGATGTGATAAAATTGCTCTTATAACTTCTAGTTTGTAGCTTATTTATTTTTTTCAATTTTTATCACCCGTGTTTTAATACATTTCCCTATTTATCTTTTTTTTAAGTCTTTTTATATCATTTTACATTTATTATCTAGTTTATAGTCAGTTACTTTTACCAAACACTTTTAATTTAACTAGTGTGAATCCCCGTGTGATGCATGGATTATGTAATGTTTGATTATATATATAATATGTAAAATATCTTAAATTACATAAAAACAAAACAAATTTTAATCTTTTAATAATTTTTTAAAAAAATATTTACTTCTTTTATAGTATACATAATAATATATATGGTTAAAAAAATTTATAAATTATTTGAATTAAATTCATATGTGGTATAAAATTTATTCCTATAATGTAATGTAAATTACTGTTTTCATGTGTTGTATAGTATTCCTAATGACTAATTATTAAAATATGAATGATTTGGTAAAATTTTACAAATTTGAATATATATTTGAATCAATAAATGTTTTAAGAATATCTTTGTTTATATGATAATGTACATGATAAAATATTAATTTAACTAATAATAAGTTAAAATTTTACATTTCAATACAATTTTATATAAAATATTCAAGTAAAGTTTAATTTTTATCATAATAATTTAGATATTTATACACTTTTTTAGGAACTTTCCATTCCCACGTGATATATTTTTATTTTACAATTTAAATATTAATAATATAAAATCATATAAATTTTGAAAAATGAATATTCTTTTGGATCCATCGGTAAGTGCTTTAAGAGCATTTATAAAATTGTAACAATTAAAATTAAAATATGTAATAAAAATATATTATTTAATTAATTGAAATAATAATTTTTTACTTTTGATTTCGTTAGCATCTAATATCTTTCTTGTGGTACATTTTAAAAGTCATCCGATTTATGAAATGATAAAGTAAACATAAATTTAAGAATGAAAATTTAAAAGTATTAATTTTAAATTATTACAATATCACTAATTACAAAATTCATGGTCATGTAAATAATCTCTGTTTTTTTATTTTTTTTCTTAAGGCATTTCATCTTACCATACAAATTTATTTCACATCAAATAACATATTGTCATAATTAGAATGTAAACACGTTAACATATGTCATATAAAAACTTAATCTATGATAAAATATGCATATAAACGATTAATATTCTAAAATTATTTTACATAACTATAATGGTAATACTAACAACACTACAAATTATTTTTACCTTAGGTTAGAATTTTTAAAGCAATGTGCAAGGTAATTGAGGAGGCACATAAACATAGTTCCAATAGTAGAAAACAAAGAGAGGTTATCAAACTCATTTACTCACTTCTTTATGAATGGGTTAATATTTATTACCTTGATAAATAAAATAAAAAATAAATAATTAATAAGCACTTTTACTAAGATAACCCCAGTTTTGGTGGGAAAACACATGGAAGCGCTTTTGGGGAATGATATATGGACGTAAAAGCCAAAGAGAAGAAGAAAAAAATAGTAGTAAATGAAACGAATTGAAAAAGAGAAGAAGATGAAACATATATTTGCGAAGAGAAAAAATAATGGACAACCAGAAGGCTCAAAGGCAAGTGCAAAGGGAAGAAACAATGGGTATATAAAGCATGGAAAGGAAGTCGAAAGGTTTCGTGAATCTCAAGCGTTACATATTTAAAATACATTATAAGTACAAAATAAACAATGATAAATATGTAGTTACTCCCTACGGTCCTATTTATAAGACAACGTTTGAAGATTTTCTATGGTCCTATTTATAAGACAAAGTGCACAAATATAGAAGCATTTATTGTTTTTTCTCATATTTGCCCTTGTTGACCATTAAAGACTTTAAGGTTACACAATTACCATGGTAGTGGAGTTTAATTATAAATAAAGGTAAACTTGTAATCTTATAGAGTAATTTCTTGAAAATCAACGCATTAATTACTTTTCTTAATATGTGTGTTTTTGTCTAAATTGTCTTATAAATAGGACCAGAGGGAGTATAAAAATTCATACTGAATTAATGACCACTCACTCACCCGTTACAAACATAGCATTTAAAACACAACATCGTACACTTAACAATATACCTAATTAAAAAAGTGAAAAATCAAAATTACCATAATAACCTTATTTTAGGTGAGAAGAAATGGCCATGGGGCAACCTGACTACATTACTTTTAAATATATAAAGATAACAATCTCAATACAATGTTGATTGGAGGCAAATACAAAACCAGAACTTTTCAAACAATAAAAAACATTAAAATAATAATAATAACACTCTAAAAAACAACAAAAGCACAAAATTTGTGATCAATAGTGTCAATTAAATAATAAAAAACATGTAGGATTGTTATAATTATAGATTATAGATTATAGATAGATAGATAAAGATAGTGATAATCTGATTTGGAGCATCCGAGCATAGAACTCGAGGTTAAGCAAATGTGGAGAAAAAAATATGAGCATCCGAGCACAAAGCAAATGTGTGGAGTGAGATAAAGTGGGAAAAAGTGACATTTAGAATCCTAACGACATTTAGAATCTCCATGATGAATAAAAATTTTGATTAAATCGAATGAATGGTGAAAAAAAAATATTAAAATACATATTGAATTGTATAATCATATTATATGTAGATAAAGATAGTGATCATCCGAGATGGGGCTTCCGAGTAGAGCATCCGAAGTTAAGTAAATGTGGAGCAAAGATGGAAAAAGTGACATTTAGAATCCCAATAAAAAATAAAAATTTTGATTAAATCAAATGAACAGTGAAAAAATTATTAAAATACTTATTGAATTGTATAATAATAAATATAGATATGTTAAGTTATAAGCTAAGAGTTTATCTGCATCTTATGAAACCCCAAACCCCACTACCTAGCTTATAAGCTAATCTATCGATCCACTGTGAACCAAGACATTTTTGGGTTAAGTTGTGTTGGGCTAATTTAGTCGTAAGTTTATAGTTTGTTAGCCTAACCTAATCGTTTGTAGAAAATTGATCTAATGACTCACTTTTTTAAAATATAATAAAATTAATAAAATTTTATTAAAATAAATTAACTAATATATTGAGTTAATATTTATTAATATTTCATTTAGTCATTATAAATTAAAATATAAAGTAATGTATTCTATTTTATAATATCCTATAATAATTTCAATGACAATATTAAATATAATATGTTACAGTATTGTACTATAAATAATAAAAATACAGTTATTTATCTTAAAATGAATATTAATAATAATTTAAAAAGTGTTGAAAAATTGCAATCCACAACTTGATCAATTATAAAAAAAAAAATCAATACAAAAGTTCCGATTAAGGGATTGATTTAGCTCATTGCGAACTCGTTCATGTCGGATCAATTAATTTTCAAATTAAATTGAGTTAAATTAAAATAAAATCAAATTTATAATTTTATAACCTATTCTATTATTTATTTCTAGATAATTGGATTAACCCAACAAATTTATAATGTGATTGGTTTGTATTAAGGATCTGTTTGGTTAAAAGGAGGGGATGAGAGGGATTTTAATGATGGAGAGAGCAATTGAGCCCAAGCTCTATGGGTACCCACAAAAATTATCTGCAATAGGCAGGGTAAAAACCCGCAAAGCAAGTATGGACGATGGTACGGGCAAAAGCCCACATTTTTTCATGGGGATGGGCGCGGGTACAGGCACTTTGATGTCCAGCCCGCCCCATACCCACACTCATATATATGAGTATTTAATAAAAAATACCATATATAATTATATATAGAGATATATTAATTTTATTAAAATATCTAATATATTTATATATATTTTTAAAATTAATATGTATAATATATTACAAATTAAATGTATATTTTTATAACTATCTATTTGTGTTTTTTTACTTTATAATATATGACTAATTAGTGTTAATAATAATTTTTTACAGATCTTGAAGAATCCTGACACATGATATCCAAGTTTATAAAATAGTGTGACGTGAAAGTATATTGTAATATTTAATAAAAAATTTGAACTTTAGACCATTTGTTGTGTTTTAGAACATTAACATATTGTGTTTTAATATAATTAAATTATTGTATCACTGATATTTAAAAATTAGGTTTAGACGATCTTCGAGTAAGTTTTTCAATTGAGATATAGTTTTCTTAAATTGATATTTTTTAGTAAGTTGTTGATCTTTTACTTAATAAAAGTGCGGGTAACGGGCGCGGGTACGGGCATATAGGTGCCCAGCGGGTATGGGGACGGACACTAAAGTTACTGCCCATGCGGGTACGAGCTTTTTTTGAAAACGTAGGTACGGGGACGGGCACTGTGGTACCCTGCCCAGCGGGTACCCATTGCCATCCTTAGAGGGGAGGGGAGGTGAGATGATATTTTATCTTGTTTGGTTCGAAGAAGGGAGGTAAGGGGAGGGGAAGCCTTTGTTGTTTGGTTCACAGGGGGAGGGGAGGGAAAATAAAACTAATTTACTTCCATGCCCTTTGACTTTTATAACATTCAATTTTATTAACATGAGAAGGAAAATATTTAAGTAATTTTAATTGTTTTATTTTAAACCCCCTTCCCTCCCCTCTAAATCCCCCCACTTTTGGAGGGAAGGCAAAATTCCATCATGAGGGATTTTGGTTCCCTCCCTTCACCACCCCACCCCTCCTAAAAAATTGAACCAAACACAACAACCCTCTTAAAATCCAATCCCTCCCCTCCCCTCCAAATCTTTCCAACCAAACAATACCTAAAATTATGTTACAAATATGGATTCGGTCAAACGCTACTCAGATAAATAACATTGAGTAGCGTTGGATTGGATCCACGTTTATAGCTTGATTTTCAGTAAAACCAAATATGTTATTATATACCTTAACACAGACTAATTTACTTTATATTTGTACATTCATTTTTTCTTCTCAAATATTTTTTCCATCCCTCTCTTCTCTTTCTATTATATCATTCATACCAAACTAGCAAATTTTATTTCTGATTTTTTTAGGGTCATGCAGTCTAGTCCTCGAGAAATAAAAAATTTCAATATAATCATCGACTTCTTGATTCTCCTGTCACTATGGTTCAACTTTATGTTTCTTATTAACTTTTTAATGACATATCACATTTAGTGACATTGTGTTACACTGTTTACCATTGAAGTTGTCACTGTGACATAAAAATGACGTTATTTTGTCAAATTTATATATTGGAAGGTCTCAACCCCAACAGTCATGTGTTTCCCCATTTCCCCTTATTCTCTCTTATTCCCCTTCTTTAATTTGTTGGAAGGTCTCAACCCAAATCACCCTATTTTTGTGCCATGGTGGCAAACAGCGTGATGAAGTTTCACTAAATGTGACACATCATAAAAAGTTAACGAGGAACACATAATTGGACCATAGTGACAAATGAAGCAAGAAATCAGAGATTATATTGAGTTTTTTTTTCGTTTCTCAAGGACTAAACTTCATGACCCTAAAAAGTCTGGGAAGAATTTTCTAGTTTAGTTCGTCTTATGAGTGTGTTTTGTGAGGTATTTCAGTTAGTTAAAAGCTGAAATTAGTAGCTAAAATTATTTTAGTTGTGTGTTAGTAAGATGGCTTTTTTTTTATATAGCTACTAATTTTTTAATAACTTTTTTATAAGGAAGCGTTTTTTTTTTTTAAAAACTCATATTTTTAGTTTACCAATTGAAAATTTATTATAAATTTATCTCTCAACAACTCTCACTCTTCATTATTTAATAATTAATAGTGTCCTTATATGTTATTTTACTAATTTCAACTAGTTCAACAACTAGTTTTACCAAATATTTTCAATTAAATCAGCTAATTTTACCGAACGCAATTTATATCTCCTATTTTTTTTTATTGCTTCTTATTTAGTGATAGATTCTTAAATATAAACCTACAATTTTCTAACACCTTATCGAAAGCGTGAACTGTAGTGTCAGATTTAGGACTATGAGTGTGGGGCAATTTATTTTAAAAAATAAATAATAATAATAATAATAATCCTCATGCACATAAAAGAAATTAGGAAAAAATATGTTTTTCGTCTCTATAGTTTCAGTCAACTTTAGTCTTCGTCCCTGTACTTTAAATCTTGTGTTTTTTGTCCCTAAACTTTCTAAACCCCCAAACCGTGATCCCTGCCTGTCAGTGAGATCTGCTAACCTGATGAACTGGCTAACAAAAGTTACATGTCAACCTCAATAGTGAGTCCAAATAACTGATTTGTCATCTAATTAACATTTTTTATTAATTTTTAATTATTAAAATAATCCTAATTGCTAAATTAGGGTTTTCACCTGAGCAATTTTACCCGATAAAAAACCTAATTTCATAATTATGGTTATTTTAATAATTAAAAATTAATAAAAAATGATTAATTAGACGAGTCAGTTATTTGGGGCCCACTATTGAGACTAACATGCAACTTTTGTTACCCAACTCGTCAGGTTAACAGATCTCACTAACGGTTAGGGACCATAATTTGGGGTTTTAGAAAGTTTAAGGACAAAAAACAAAGGATTTAAAGTACAGGGACGAAGACCAGAATTGACTGAAACTATAGGGACAAGAAATTAAATGTGAGATAGAAGGAAGTTAGCCATTCATTACTGCTATAGGAGGAGAAAATACAAAATTTGATTTTCAAATCATATACTTAGATAAAATCAATAATAAACATATAAAAGGAATGAGAATTTGAGGGACAGATGGTTCAAATATATACGAATGGGGAGCAAAATACAAAATTCAAGATATTTGCTAATAAAAATCTCAAATATATACCTAGGCATGTCATCGGCGTGAAGGATATGTCATGGTTATCTAAACTGGGTCAAACTAGTCCGTTCAACCAATCCAACCTGAAATCGGTCCAAATGTTCGATTTTTATCGTTTCAAAACTAGTGAGAACCAATTAAACCAATGAAAAACCAATAAAAATTCAATTGAACCAGTTATTTTCAATAATTTAATTTAATTTTAATTTTTTAATTTAATCTGAAATATTTTTTAGATAAATAAAGATAAAATTTAAAGAATTAAACATAAGTATTTAATATTTATCTAATTATTATAATTTTTTATCAAGTATCAAGTAATACATATAATAAAATCCTATATATATTAATTTATAATTTTATAGATCTTGTTTTTCTTATGATTTTATTATTTAAAAATATTATATGATATTAAAATATATAATTAATTATTACTAATTTGATTATAATTTATTAATAAACCATGAATCAGTATATTTATCGGTCAAAATTTTAAAATATTGGAAAATATTGTCAAGTGGAGGTGGAGGCGGGGTACATGCACGTTGTTCCTTGAATGAACCCGGATCCGCGCTTGGCTTGGCTGGATGCACAGCACTGTTATGTGATGGCCAAATGAATCCACCAAGCTGGTAAAGTACAGCGATGAGCTGGTGACTCAGACGGTCCTTTATCATGATGCAAGCTGGGCTTTGGAATTGAAAGCAACCGCACGCACCTTGTGTTGTGATATTTTTTATCTGTGGGCTGCTGTCGGCAACGCCGCCTACACTTTCACTTTGGTCAGGTGCAATCTGCCATCCAATTCCATACTGCTATGTGTCACCTCATGTTTTTTTTTTCCCTCTAAAAAAGAAAGACTGTTAGACTTAGTAATATATAAAATTTTGATATAAATATAAATTAGTATGATACATGGGCATTTAAAATACACACATATATATATATAAAAGCTAGTCATTAATTTTTTTTATCATTTTTTCCGGGTTAATGTTATACACAACATCTTTCACGTAATTTGATTGCGTGTTTTTTTGCTAAAATAATCATTGAATAGAGTGTTAGAGCAGCTCCATCGCTGTTATTTGAAAGCGGTCCTGTCAGTCCAACATCAAAGGCACGTGATGGAGATTTTGTAAAGTGTGAAGAAAGAGAAAAGTCGATGTTACTTATAGCACCCACAAAAGCGGGTTGTTGCAGGTTTTTTTTAAATAATATTATATTAATTATTTATAATAACATAATATTATATTAATTATTTATAATAACTAACGGTAAAATTTTTTATAATGGTTAGTGTTAATTTTTTTATTATTTTTTCTTTATATATAGTGAGAATTTGATGTTCATGTGTCAAATTTTTTCACTCCTTCATTCCTATTGTTGTAAAAATTTTAGTTTTCCACATTCTCAACATTGCTCTTTTTTTCTCAAATGGATCCCAACCAATTCAATCCCAACTTTTATATGAATTGGATGCAAAATTCTCACCCTACAAATGATCAAAATTCTCAAGCATTTTTCACTCCTCCAAATTCTCAAAGTAACCCGAACATGGGAAATTTTCCTATGTATCCATACCCTGGATAATACGCAATTTATAATTAATTATGTTTAATTATGTATAATACATGGTCTTCATTTTTAATCTTGTTAACCAAATTTGATTTAAAAATTAAACTAGCAATATTTTAATATTATAAATCAAATTGGATGAAAATAATAAAATATATAAGTGTGGGGTAGGTTGTGGGGTCCATTAAAACTTTTTTGAGAGTTGCTGGATTGGAGATAAAAAGTGAATGAGTTACTTAAAGTAATAAAAATAATATAATAATATGGGAAAGTGTGAAAAATTATAAAATATTGATTTAAGAAACTTTGATGGGTTGTGGGATAAAGATGCTCTTAAGGTGTTGAAACCCAATACAAAACATAAAGAATTACATCTTTCTTTTTTTGGTAAAAATTGTAGGTTATTTTAAGATTTTTAGATTTTTAAGTACATTCAGTTGAAACATTTGAAAATTATAGTGCGACTAAGTTATTATCCTATAGTAATTCATATGAAAGTTTATAAAAAAATTTCTCATGATAAAATATGTGCAATTTTTATTTTCTACTGATGCAGCATTAAATAAGATGAAAGAATTTTTACAAATACATTACCGGTTATGAGTTATAAAAATTAGGGGTGTAAGCGGGTTCGACCCAACCCGCGAATCCGACGAATCCAACCCAACCCGAAGATATTTAACGGTTCGGTTCGGGGATTCGGTTCGGTTCGGACATTTTCTTTCAAAAACCCGCTCTGGTTCGGTTCGCGTCTCGGGTTTGCCTATGTTGAACCCGATAGACCCAACCCGAACCAAACCAGAAAAAGAAGTCCTAATCTTATTTCATTTTCATGCAAGGAGAGAACAAAGATAGGCGCAGCAGCAACACAAGCAGAGGTGTTCTCCAAATCCTATTTCATATGCTCCTCTCAATTTATTTTTCTCTATTTCTTTTTTTTTTCAATTTATATTTTAATTTAATTTCATCTTCCACATTTAAAAAAAAAAGGAAAAATGTCCATGACCCGATGACCCAACCAAACCCAACCCAAATATATTTAGGTTGGTTCGGTTCAGGTTATTCACCCAAAAAGACAAAACCCGAACAAGCCCAACCCACCATCTTTCTATCGGTTCGGACTTGATGTCACTCCAAACCCGATCCAACTCAACCCGATTATACCCCTAATAAAAATTGCCAAGGCATGAATCCTAGTGATTTTTGTCAAAAGAATGTACAGTTTTTTATTTCTAATTTAAAAAAAAACATTGGTAATTATATACCTTAAAATTTAGAGTAAAAAAATCTCTAAATCCTTCCATATATAAGTTTATTAATTTGACTAGACTAGCACATTGGTCCCTGACTTTTGGGAACCATGCAATTTCGTCCCTGACTTTTTAAAATATCCTTTTAGTCCCTGACTTTATTAAAAGCATGCACTTTAGTCTCTAATGTGCATGTTTTTTAATAAAGTAAATGACTAAAATGCATGTTTTTTAATAAAATAAGGATTAAAGTGCATATTTTTAATAAAATCAAAGACTAAAGTGCTATTTTAGAAAGTCAGGGACGAAACTGCATGGTCCCCCAAGAGTCAGAGACCGATGTGCTAGTTTAATCTTATTAATTTCATAGTTTTGAATATATTACACCAAAAAATAACTTAACATTCTAAAATATTTGAACATCGCGCTCATTTGATGAAGGTGTTAGCCAAATTCTTTATAGTATTAGTTTATGTAGACTTTATTATCATTTAATTTAGAGTAACCTATCACTTTCGCCCCCGACTTTTACAGCGTATTGTAGTTTCATCCCTGACTTTTCTAAAATAGCACTTTAGTCCCTGACTTTATTAAAAAATGCACTTTAGTCCCTAAATCAGGTACTAAAGTGCATGTTTTTTAATAAAGTTTATTGATTAAAGTGCATTTTTTAATAAAGTCAGAGACTAAAGTGCTATATTGAAAAGGTCAGAGATGAAACTGCAAGACGTTGTAAAAGTCATGGGCGAAAGTGATAGTTTACTCATTTAATTTATTTCCCCATGCCACACACTAGTGTTTATATATATGTTGACATGGTGAAATCTAGTCACTCCATATTAATTAAAAGTAAAATGGAGTACCTTGTACTCCCTTTTAAGATATTTTAATATATTTTCTTTGCTTGATAAAAAAATTGAAAAATAAAAGTAAAATACTTTTTCTCCTTAGAAATTTTGCTAAATGACATCAATTTGAAATTACCAACCACAAAAATCGAAATTTTTTAATAATTTTTGTGAATCTAATATAATATCTAATACAAGAGAACTATATATCTTTTGATTTTGTGATGTTAATTAAGTTTGACTTTGAACATGTAGAGATTGAATTTATCATTTAAAAATTTACTTTAACATTTGATAAAAATTTATTGACTAAACTAGCAGATTAGTCATTGACTTTGTAAGGGTCGGGCAATTTGGTCCTTGAGTTTACAAAATAGCTCCGTTAGTCCTTGACATTGCAAGACGTCAATCACTTTAGTCCACGGCTCTTAACTCTGTTAAATTTTGCTGAGTTGTAACGTTATATTGCCACGTAGGATGTTGGAATATGTCAAAACGTTGCCGTTTTGCATTGTTTTAATAATGGAAAAACAGTCCTAACGGTCATTTTCATTTTACTCTTCTTCTTCCATCCATTGCACCAGTCTCAACAGCACTAGCAACAGCAACACCTTAAGCTATTCCATCATCTCCACCAACAGCAACACCCTCATCTTCACTAAGATTAGCCCGCTGCACAGAACAACCTCCTATATCACCTTCAGCTATTCCATCATCTCCCCCAACAACAACACCCTCTCCAACTGTACTAGGATTACCCTGTTGTACAGAACAACCACCTAAATCACCTTCATTAAACTATATTTAATACAACTTTTCAGAAAAACACAAAATGCACATGTGACCAACATAGAGAAACTGACATTGGGGGACCGCTTCCTCCTTCTCAATATATATTACAGAAGAACAAAGTCAAGATTCCCATCAACATGCCCCAACAATGAAGTGACCCGGTTCAAGCTCACAATTATAAAGCAATTTCACATGTGCATGAACCAAAAAGGGCAAACCACAACAATATCCCTCGACCAACACAGATACACACACAAATACATTTTACGAGGGTAAAACACTCGACCACAAACAATAAGGGCAAACAATAACAAAATCCCTAAACCTTAACGCAAACCCTAACCACAGAAATAGCGAGATACAGTAACCATTACCTGTGAACCCATTGAAGCGACAGTAGCAAACGATTTTTGGGGAGAGAGACCTATGGAAGTTGAAGAAGAAGAAGGGAGAAGCGCAACGGATTCCCCTAAGAGATGCGTGGGAAGAGAGAAAGACTTTTGGGGAGAGAGAGAGCAACTGTGAATCCTTCTTGGCATCCCAGGTGGCAATATAACGTTACAACTCAGTAAATTTTAACGGAGTTAAAAGCCTTGGACTAAAGTGACTGACGTCTTGCAATGTCAAGGACTAACGAAGCTATTTTATAAACTCAGGGACCAAACTGCCCGACCCTTGCAAAATCAAGGACTAATATGCTAGTTTAATCAAAATTTATTTAAGAAATCACCACAAAACTAATGAAAAAATAACACGCATTGAAGATATAATTACTTCACTTCAATGTATTAATGTCTATTATTTTTAAAATTTATATTCATTAGTTTAGTTTTTTACATACAAATTAATAAAATATTATTCTTTTAATTCTTTTAGTTAGTTTAACATTACTAGTACAATGTTAATATAGTGTGTTAAAAACAATGAACATCATGAATTTATGATTCTCTATTCCACATCTTGAACACATATATTGGATTAATAATTACATGTAATTAAGAAAATATAAATGTATCTTATTGATATGCTAAACAACTATATATTCAACAACTCAAAAATAAATGTATCTTATTGATACCTAATCAAATTTAGGATTATATGTACTCATCATTGTCATTGTATATGTGGAGTGACGGAATACAATCTAGTGCAATCTAAGATAAAGGTGCATATTATTTATCTTTTCATGTGTTGGATTTGTACATAAGCACAAAAAAAAAAACAAGAATGACAACATAGATTAATGAAAGGTGATATTTGCTAATTTGATACCAAACAGTCGATAGTTCAAGTGACAAGGAGTTTAATGATCCTTAAGTAGTGACTCGTGTTCGAATATTGTAAATGAAAAAAAAAAAAAAAAGACACTGGGAGAGTTATATTCCTTAAAAGGTTATAAGGCTCAGTTTATATTATTTGAAATCTAATGTGACTTTTGAATACCAAATGCCTCATCAAAACCTATGCAAGGATAGTAAGAATGGTGATAATAGGAAATGATGAATAACAATTTAGTAAGAAAGTAAACAAATACAATTACCCATTATAAAAATGGATGGGCAAAAGGAAGAAAAAATGATAGATATCAAGGGAGTTAACGATTTGTAAGAGTAGGAGTTATCAATTTTTTTATTTAAGACCCTCATTATCCAGAAGTTATATCAGGCAACAATTAATTAGAGTCAAGTCAAGTGGATCCACTTATGGGGCACAAATCTCTTAGTGCTTTTCTTTCCATCTATAATGCTTAAGTTTGAAAATTTGCTTAAGGAAAATCAAGTTTCTTGCCATTTTGATGAACAAATATTTGTATCAATTTAGAATTTCATAAGAATTATGTTGTTAAAAAATTTGCTTTATGTCTTGGAATGAGACTTATCTCTTGTTTATGACTCCAGAGAGAGAAAAGAAAATGACGTGGAATTTGAATGATTTTTAGTTTTTTTTAGAAGATAGAGTTTGGAAAGAGAAAAAAATCTCTTTTCTTTTGACTGGCAAAAAAATTGAGAATAAAGAAAATATGATTTGTATGAAATAACAGTTATGCCCTTGAAGTAATGAAAATTTCAATATTCTTCAAAAATGATTCACACACGTAAGGTACTTTCAAATGTAAGCCTACTTAGTCTCTTTTTTTGCCACACACAAACATTATCTAGTAAGCAATCAAATCCTTCAACATAAATATTTTATAGTCAAAACCCCAAAACCTTTTCATTTATTCAATCTAAAAATCAGGTGCCTCAATCATGCAATACCTAAATAGGTGTTGATATTGCGGGTTGAAATATGATTTCTCACCATAAGACACAATATTATAGAAATAAATGGTTGAGATGAACCAACAAATAAAAAGTATTTTATTTGCTATTTAGTCTCACTGTTACTTGAATAATTGGCAATCGTGCTTTTGTAGATCCAATTACCACCAACGGTACCAACCGGGGTTGGTTCAAGTGGTACATGGTTGATTTCCCTTAAGCAATGTCTCAGGTTCGAGTCTTGTTGATGGAAAAAATCCCCGCTGGGAGAGCTAGCCCCACCATAATGTGGATGTTCCCGGTAGGGATGGAAATAGGCCGAGTCGAGCTAGGCTTTCCCAGGCTTGAGCCTGGCTTGCACCTTAAATCCATGGCCTGAGCTTGACCTGTTTACCTAACATAGACTTTATTTTATGGCCTGAGCCTGACCTATTTAAAGTCTGACATGGCCTGAAAGCCTGTTTGAAAGCCTATTTTATAGTAAGATACTTGAATATATCATAAGCATATATATGAATAGACTTATAGGCTCAAGTTTTTGACATACTTAAATGTTTATACAAGCTAATAAGTATATAATTATAAGGAAAAGTAATAAAAAATCTTTATAATAATAATAGCAATATAAAAAATATTAGTATTTTATTTATATTTAGTTAATAGGCTCAAAAGGCTTTTTCGATGGCTTGAAGTCTGACCTGTTTTGCTATATAGGCTTTTGAAAAAGTCTTGGCCTGCTCTAATTAATAAATTGGCCTAGCCTGACTTGGGCTTCATGTAGGCCAGGTAGTAGACCCCTGACGTGCGGTCTGGCCTGTTCCCACCCCTAGTTCCCGGCTCGAACAAGATTGCCTCCCGTAAAGGATGAAAGCCTGTTTGAAAACCTATTTTATAGTAAGGTACTTGAATATATCATAAGCATATATATGAATAGACTTATAGGCTCAAGTTTTTGACATATTTAAATGTTTATACAAGCTAATAAGTATATAATTATAAGGAAAAGTAATAAAAAAATCTTTATAATAATAATAGCAATATAAAAAATATTAGTACTTTATTTATATTTAGTTAATAGGCTCAAAAGGCTTTTTCGATGGCTTGAAGTCTGACATGTTTTGGTATATAGGCTTTTGAAAAAGTCTTGGCCTACTCTAATTAATAAATTGGCCTAGTCTGGCTTGGGCTTCATGTAGGCCAGGTAGTAGACCCTGACGAGCGGTCTGACCTGTTCCCACCCCTAGTTCCCAGCTCGAACAAGATTGCCTCCCGTAAAGGATACATGTAATTAAACAAAAAAAAAAAAGAAAATACACCAGCGGTAATTACAACTCCAACCTCTAAACTTAGAGCATGCGCATCGGAGATGGTTGTCCGGGTTCTTAACTTAAAGCACTCGGTGCTAAGTAATTATAGGAGATGTGGAGTAGTTGTTTCTTACTTCTTGTTTTAACATCCGGTGCTTAAGCACCGATGTTTAATATTAAAAAAATAAAAATAATTGTTGTGTGGTGTGTGATTGGTTGATAATTAGATTGTGGGTATAGGCGGACCTTCTTAGGGACATAGGGAGCCATGGCTCCCCCAAACTTTTCCCAAAACAAATTTTTATATATATCATATATTCAAAATTGCCTATATTTCCCTTATATATTATTAATGGGATTTTTCATAATATTTTAAAACTTTATATTATCATCCAAAAACATGTTATCACATTATTTAACGAGTATGATACCTCTTGTGTTATTAAACTCAGTAATAACACTCTCTCCATTCCAAAATTATTGTTATTATAACATTTTACTTGTGTTTCAAAATTTTTGTTGTTTTAAAAATCTAAAACTAATTAATTCTTTTTTCAACTATATTCTTATTTAATATTACTCTAACTAATAACTATAATTATATTTCTCATTTCCTCTTTCTTAAAATAGTACTACCTTTGCTCCTATTTAACTGGCCACTTAGACAAAAAAAAAATACACCGATTAGAAAAATGTAATCATCACTTATATTTTCATTAAAAAATTACATTTTAAACTTTCTATTTTTTCCTTTATGTCTTTTAACATTTATTGGGTCTCATTAGTTGTTAGTAGTGAGTAATTTATCATTATATTATAATTAATATAAGGGTAAAATGAGAAAAGGTGTAATTATTATTGCATATGGTTTGTAAGTGGACAATTGAATATGAATATTTTTTTCTTAAAAAATGGATAGTTAAATAGGAACAAGGGTAATGCATTCGATCTTTATTATACATCATCTCTCTTTTATATATGTTTCCAATGCTTTTCAATTAAATAAATGAAGTATAAATGAGGTAGTTTTAGTAAAAAAAAATTATATAAATTTAGACTTATGTAAAATTTTCTTAATTTGTGTGCATAATTTTGAATAATAAAGAGTTTTGGAATGAAAGGAGTAAGACAATACATCATTTAAAGACAATGTAAAACTTAAAACCAACAATATATAACAATTAAATTTATAATAATATTAAATATTTAATTTACATGTGTATTAAACTATTACTCCCTCCGTCCCCTTTTATTTGACTTTTTAACAAATTTTTTCTATCCCATTTTAATTGTCATTTTATAATATCAATATACCATTAAATGTTCTTTTTTCCAATTTCACACTTATTAATTAGTTAAAGTGTATTTCTCAAAGAATGTGTTTTTAATATGAGAGATAAGGGGTATAATAGGAAATTAATTAAATTTTTTTATAAAACTTAAAATTTTAATGACGTTCCTTAAATCTTGCGCCACAACCTTAAACTTTAAATAAAATGAGACAGAAAGGGTATTGTATTATGGCTCCCCCAATATTTTTGTTCAAGTTCTGCCACTGATTGTGGGGTCCATTTAAGAATTTTTATAGAGTTGTTGGAATAGAGATAAAAAAATGAGTTGCTTAAAGTAATGAAAATAATATAATAGTATGAGAAAGAGTGAAAAATTATAAAATACTAGTTTAAGAAACTTTTAAGGGGTGTTAAGATGGAGATGACCCTAATGGTTGTACCAAGTTCTAAAATAAATATAGAAATCTACCAATGGGGGTTGGTTCCCGTATACATGCTTGATTCCCTTTAAATATTAAGATATTGAGTTCGAGTTTTGTGAATGGAAAAAATTCACATTGGGAGATCTATAGTATATTTGGTAAAACTGGCTGAAAAGTTAGTTGAAAGCTTAAAGTCAGCTCAAAGCTTAAAGCTGGCTGAAAGCTGAAAAGCTAGTTGGATTGATTGAGGTGTTTGGTAAAACTAGCTGAATATGGTAAAATGACATACAAGGACATCATTAGTTATTAGATAATAATAAGTGAGGGTGGTTAAGGGATAAACTTGTAATTAAATTTCAGCTAATAGATGAAAATATGAGCTTTTTTAAAAAAAGCTACCTCAAATAGCTTTTCAAGAAAAGCTAGTGGCAACCCAAAAAAGCTACCTTACTAAACATAGCTAAAATGGTTTCAGCTACTAATTTCAGCTTTCAATTAGCTGAAATGGCCAATCAAACACAATTCTAGCCCCACTATGATGTAGATGTTTCCAGCTCGAACGGAAATGTCTCCTGTGGAGCAATGTTATTAGAACCGGACCGGCCATTGAGTCGGTATAGGCACTGGGTCATTGGGTCAATGGTTCAACCGGTGAGTCAATGGTTGAACCGGTTAAACCGAAAATATATTAAAAATATACGTGTATATATTAAAATAGGTAAACTTATTAATTAATTAATGATATAAAAAATATATTTATTTTAAATAATGTATATTACAAAATCCAAGCACACATTTTATATTTTGTTAAACTTTGAAATATATATTTAATGGTATAAAATTAATAAAAGTGAAACAATTGTGTAGATTGTATGGATTCAATGTCGACATTTTACGGAATGTTTATGTAAAACATTTTGCATAAATTATAATAATTGACATGATAGCTTCGTGGTTTGCGCACAGCACAATTATCTCACCTGCAGCTCAGCAACCCGTTGACCCGGTCGGTTTCCTACCGATTTCATTGGTTTGATGACCGGTTCATGACATCAGCCCTGGTTTGCTATCCCATCCGATCCAAATAGTTGATCGGACCGGCAAGTTGTCCGGTTCAACCGGCCGGTCCGGTTCGAATTTCACAACATTGCCGTGGAGGATACCTATGATTTAGAAAAAAAAATCACAAATCTTAAAAACCTTGAAAATTTCACGTTATTGCATATTATTATTTGAAATTGGTTTATTTACCTGGTTTTGCTTGTCATCAGTGACGGATCCAGAAATTTTAATTTGTGGGGGCAATACTCATATATATATGAAAAAATTTTGTGGGGGGCAATCAACACATATTGATGACAGGAATTGCCAAGGACCTAGAATTGAGCAAAGCAAACCAATTAGAACCAAAATTAAGCAATTAAAATGCAAATATAGGTGCTGGATCAGCAGCTATATTCACGTGGAAAATGAAATAAAGTGAAGGAAAATGAAAGAAAAATGGAGAGGAAAAGAAGTGGAAGATCGCCACTGATGCAAGTCCTTTCTTGCAGCAGATAAGATCAATCGTCAGTCGCCACTAATTCAGGAGAATTAGATAAGACTCATCCATGGTTTAAGCAACAACCACCAAGCACACTCAACTCACAAGGGAGGAGATTCTCAACTCACAAAGAGGAGAAAAATGGGCATAATGCCTTTACTTCAAAATTCAATTGTTTGTGTTACATGAGGGAGAGCTCCTTTATATAGGAGAAGGAGGGGGAAGGGGCGGCCTACTCTAGGCGATGTGGGACTTTACAAGGAAAAGAAAAATAAGAAAAGAAAATAAAAGATGAGTGAATACTCATCCAAGGTGGGATTTGAACCCACTCCCCAAGAGGCTCCTAGCTCAACTATGACTTAGCCATTAAAGCCATGTCCCATGCGCCCCAATCTTAAGGAAAAAGGGAAAAGATGAAATAAAACTATCCTACATGGGAATTGATCCCATGACCTCCTATACCTTGTAGCAAGGTGACCCACTAACCATTAAACCCAAGGGTAGGGGCGCCCAAGGTAGGAGAAATTACATCAAAATAGAAATGTCCTAGTCTAGGGTGGTGCATAGGACCATGTGTCCTATTCCTGGGTCAAGGGTGTCCTTCTGTAGGGTAGTGACATTTATCTTGTAGGGTAGTGACCCTTTATTTGTAGGACACTAATTTCTCCAACTCTTCCTTGCTTGAAGTCGGTGCATATCCTCCAATGTAGGTCTTGCAGGTCCAAGCTTCTAGCAGAGTGTTATCATTCCCTCCCCCTTGAAAAGGATTTGACCTCAAATCTGAAAATTCAGAAAGAAGCCATAAGAATAATGAACTGGGCAGAAGAAGGAGATGGATGACAAAATTCAGGAAGTAAGAAGGTACGTCCCTTAGTCTCTGGAGAGTAGAGTTAGAGATCCACAAGTTGAACATCTTCCTTGAGCCTAGACAACAAGAAGAAGACTCATAAGTATTATTCCCAAGCAAACAAAGTGAAAGTTCATAACAAAAATACTTGGGAATCATAAAGATTAGTAAAACAAAATCATAGGATATGAACAAGAGGTATTTGAGAAAAGGGTTAGAAAACTCCCTCAATGGAGATTGAACCATCTTGTCCATGTACTCTATGAATTAAGATCCTGGATCAAAGACTAATCTTTTGAAGCCCTCCCTTGCAAGTAAGAGAATTAAGTGGTCATGGAGAAGGCTTAGGAAATAAATTTCACATAAGTACAAAATGTGTTTCAATGTGCAACATTCATCAAAATATTCTACACTATGTTCCCAAATAAATGCACAAGTGAAACTATGTGGCATGAATAGTTTAATATTTTTCAATAACATCCCAACATTTTTATTGAACATAACACTTGCATCTTGAGTATGATTGTAAAAAGGGTAGTGTATATGTTCATGCCATGATGTATTCATGCAAGTTTGTTCACGAGGCATATCCATTCTAGTGCACTTATTCAAGTAATATGACACCTTTTGCATATTATCATATGTATTCATGTAAGGTGAAACATTAAAAAAATTACTTTGAACAAGCACACTATGAAGCATATCATCATGTAAACAAGTTTTCTCATATGTGATAGCTTCATCCAAATTTTTATCCTTTTTACTAACTAGTTCAAGAGCATAATACACATCTTTATATGAAATAATTATTTGAGGCCCAAAAAATGTATTCAACTTATAAACACAAACCAAAGGTGCATGCATATTCAATCCAACTTTGTTATCATCCAATCTAAATTGATCAAAGGGATTAACTAAACATGCATCTCTAGTAAGTTTCATGGTACTCTTAAACTTAGTTGGCTCTTCTAAACATGCAATAGATTTCAAAGCATCATCAACATTTCCTATTTCATTCAAACATGTAATGCTTTGAGGCATATAATCGTGCATAGAAGAAGGCATTTCATGCATAAAGAAAGTTAGTCTAGGAAACTCCCTTTCAATCACTTGAGTTGTCCTTCTTGCAACACTAGAAGTGCTTGCCATCAGTCTATTCATGTTTTCACACAAAGGGTTAGCATTTACTTGTTTATCTAATGGAATTGGTTGCTTCCCTAAGTTTTCTTTGTCTTTCTTTTCATCCATTTGAACTCTTTTTATCTCATTTTCTTCTTCTCTCTTCAACCTTTCTTCTTCTTCTTCTTCTTCTTTTTCTAATTTTCTTATCTCTTCTATCTCAATTAAGGATTTTGAAAAGAATTTTAAAATTTTATCTTCGATTTTATTTGAAAATTTTTCTAACCTTCTTCCAATTCTATCTTCTCTTGTAACTTTCCTATTTTCTCTTCTTTTCTTTTCCTCTTTTTCATAATCTTTTCTTCTAATTTCACTCTCATAATTTTTCCCAAGTTTTCTCTCTTCTTCATATCTTCTCCTTTCATGGTTAGAGTTATCATAACTCCTTACCTTATCTTCAAAATGATACCTATTTATTTCTCTCCTTTCTTTCCTATACCTTTCATCAATTTTATCATGAGAAGAGTGTCTTCTCACTTCTTTTTCTCTTCTAAATTCTCTCCTATCTTCATCTAGCTCCTTTCTCCACATTCTATATGACATCTTAAATTGATTTTATAAGCTTTTAAAGGACCTCACCACTCACTAAGTGTATACACTCAATGAAATGCAACACTCGTGTATGTCACTCTTTTTTGGCTTTTTCTATAATGAGACTCTCTTACCTCTTCTACTCGGTTGGTGTTGATTGAAGTTGCAAAGACCAGAATTAGCCTAAGTCTTAACCCTTACCCAAATAGAAGCGCACTAACAAAAGAAAATACTACCGGAAGAAAGAAAGAATACCTAAGACAAAACAGAGAATTGATATGACAAACAAGAAAAACTGGCACTCAAACAAGCTTATACACAAGAGCAGACAGCAAACAAAGACATGACGGAATAAATTGCAAAGAGAATTGTTTTTGGTGATTTTTGAAAAGAGTTGCCAAAATTGTCGTTTTAAAGAAAAACAGCAAATACAACTCAATTACAGTATACAGGGAAATGAAACAGAAAATTACAGTAAAACTGTCACTGCATTGTTGGGATACTTCTTTGTTTTTGTTTTTCTATTTTTTTTTGAATTTTTTTTTTATTCTTTTGACTTTTTGGGTGTCTTTTGACTTTTTCTTCCTTGTTGTTGACTTTTGCACCCTTTTTTGCTTTTTACACCTCTTTTTCTATTTTTGGCACGTACGTACCCTTTGTATTTTTCTTGCCTTTTCTTTCTTTTTTTTGTCTTTTTTTTCCCAACAGAAAATTACAGAAATTTGTACACAATGAAAAGAAAATTAACTATACCTACTGTAATATTTTTGGAATTTTCTGACAACAAACTGGTCCAAGTGGCCCAGAAAAAGCAAAAATAATGAATAAACTGATTTCTAAAAACTGTAAAAACGTAATGGCAACTTGATTTCAAAAATGGCCAAAAAAATTGCTTAGCACTTCCTTGTTGATTATACAAAACCGGTATGGTCACAGAAACGCGCTTGGTTCAATTTTAAGTTGGGAGTTAATGTGAACTCCAAAAAGATCCTAATCAGTGAGCGTTTTTGCACAATCAAGCAGGAAAGTTCAAAGTAGATAGCAGCCAATTCAAGTTTGCAATCAGAATACCAATCAAAACAGACAACACAAGAGTAGAATATGAAAGAAACAGAAGCCCAAAAATGCGCATAAATGGCAAAATAAAGCAAGATAAATTGCGCAAAATAAATGGCAGAAAATAAAGGGGGAAAGCTGAAAGTAAAAGGATGGGGAGGTACTGAAATTAAAATGACTGAAAGTAAAAGGGGGAAGCTGAAATTAAAAGGATGGGGAGAGCTGAAAGTAAATAGCTGAATGTAAAGGGGGAAGCTGAAATTAAATGGGATGGGAGAAGCTGAAATTAAATGGCGGAAAATAAAAGCGGAAAGTAAAGAGATGAATATGGGGATGACAATGTAAAGGTGATTGGGAGAAAATGTAGGTGAACGATCTTTGGAAAAATGAAAACAACAATGCCTCCTCTTACCACACTTCACCACAAACAAGCAGTTTATTGCAATTATGATAGGTAATCACTCAAGAACAAGTATGAGCAATTAAGAAGGCATTTAAACAAACACCTAGGGGGTGGGAATTAGCGGCCCAAAACAGCCCCCATCTAGCAAGAATTCAAGCAAATCAATCAAGACAGACAAGTGCTGATAGCAGCAGAAAGGCACCTCGGGCCTGGGAAACAGTCCAAGTCCAAATTACAATTGAAAGAGGGATAGAATTACACTAAATTGAATCAAAATTCTGCACAAAAGAGGTGCAACAAGGTCGCTCCAAACAGCCACAAAAACAACCCCAAAGTTGCTCAATCCATCAAGCTCTGATTACCAATTGATGACAGGAATTGCCAAGGACCTAGAATTGAGCAAAGCAAACCAATTAGAACCAAAATTAAGCAATTAAAATGCAAATATAGGTGCTGGATCAACAGCTATATTCACGTGGAAAATGAAAGAAAGTGAAGGAAAATGAAAGAAAAATGGAGAGGAAAAGAAGTGGAAGATCGCCACTGATGCAAGTCCTTTCTTGCAGCAGATAAGATCAATCGTCAGTCGCCACTAATTCAGGAGAATTAGATAAGACTCATCCATGGTTTAAGCAACAACCACCAAGCACACTCAACTCACAAGGGAGGAGATTCTCAACTCACAAAGAGGAGAAAAATGGGCATAATGCCTTTACTTCAAAATTCAATTGTTTGTGTTACATGAGGGAGAGCTCCTTTATATAGGAGAAGGAGGGGGAAGGGGCGGCCTACTCTAGGCGATGTGGGACTTTACAAGGAAAAGAAAAATAAGAAAAGAAAATAAAAGATGAGTGAATACTCATCCAAGGTGGGATTTGAACCCACTCCCCAAGAGGCTCCTAGCTCAACTATGACTTAGCCATTAAAGCCATGTCCCATGCGCCCCAATCTTAAGGAAAAAGGGAAAAGATGAAATAAAACTATCCTACATGGGAATTGATCCCATGACCTCCTATACCTTGTAGCAAGGTGACCCACTAACCATTAAACCCAAGGGTAGGGGCGCCCAAGGTAGGAGAAATTACATCAAAATAGAAATGTCCTAGTCTAGGGTGGTGCATAGGACCATGTGTCCTATTCTTGGGTCAAGGGTGTCCTTCTGTAGGGTAGTGACCTTTATCTTGTAGGGTAGTGACCCTTTATTTGTAGGACACTAATTTCTCCAACTCTTCCTTGCTTGAAGTCGGTGCATATCCTCCAATGTAGGTCTTGCAGGTCCAAGCTTCTAGCAGAGTGTTATCACATATATACATGTAATACTAAGAAGAAAATAAAAATTTTGTGGGGGCAATTGCCCCCAAAATGCTTAAGGTAGGCCCGTCCCTGCTTGTCATTTATAGTCTTTCATACTTTTAGTCTTTCACCATAAAAGACATATATGATAGAGGCGGGTGAGGTTAGGGTACACAGGTTTTAAAGAGGCGAGTGAGGTTAAGGTACACAAGTTATGGTGACCTGCTGTAGCAGATTTCCATGAATTTTTATATTTTGCAAATAAACCCTTCAACTATTATAATTATTAAATATATTATTTTTTTATATTATAAATTTTTATATTTTAATTAAAATTCAACTTGTCCTATTATAAACTGATTTCTTTAATTTGGTGCCATTTTTTAATCTCTCCTTAAAATATTTTTTTACAAAATTTTTCATACTTTTTTAATTAAATTTTCATAGGAAAAAATCTATAATAATTACACTTTAAGAACAAAAACCACCAAATGACCACAAAAAATCCAACCTTTCATTTGGGACATCCCAAAGTGGGTGAGTCACCGTGTACCTAATTTTGGTGATTTTTCAACTTATAATGTATTTATTGTGAATTATTTGGTGAAAAATAGAGAAAAATCATAAAATATAGCTGCTAGTTCCCAAAAATTCCAGAAAATTCATTTTAGGGTCCATTTGGGATTGTGGTCAAGTCTTAATAATACCTTGGCCAATGGAGGTCATTTGGTGAGTAGATGGTTGTAGTATACAAACCCTAATCCTAACTACATTTTCCATGGATAGTGTGTGTGTGTGTGGGGGGGGGGGGGGGGTTGCATGGTTGACAGATGAATTTTAACGTAAAATTTTGCATGCATGACTTGGGTGTTACCTTGGCTCCCATGGTGAATTTTCGTGTTTTTTTATATTTGTGCTAATTACTATGAATTAATTACATTTAAAATAAGATAATTAAATTAAAAATATTGGGTAATGAGAAATAATTCTGGAAAAATATTGTTGGTGTATCATTGAGCATGTTGGAGTATGTGGTGGAAGGTTGAGGTGAAACAAAGTGTTTGGTTAGTTGACCCTGGTGAGTTAGATGGTGGAAGTATAGAAACTCTAATCCTAACTACACTTTCCATGGATAGTAGGGGGGCTTGCATGGTTGACAGATGAATTTTGACATGAAATTTTGCATGCATGACTTGGGTGTTACCTTGGCTCCCTGGTGAATTTTTCGTGTTTTTTTTATAAATTTTGGTAATTATTGTGAATTAATTACATTTAAAAGAAAATAATTAAATTAAAAATATTGGGTAATGAGAAAAAATTCTGGAAAAATATTGTTGGCGTCCCATTGAGCATGTTGAAGTATGTGGTGGAAGGTTGAGGTGAAACGAAGTGTTTGGTTAGTTGACCCTGATGAGTAGATGGTGGTAGTATACAAACCATAATCATAACTACACTTTCCATGGATAATGGGGGGGCTTGCATGGTTGACGGATGAATTTTGACGTGGAATTTTGCATGCATGACTTGGGTGTTACCTCGGCTCCCATGGTGAATTTTCGTGTTTTTTTTTATATTTTTGGTAATTACTGTGAATTAATTACATTTAAAAGAAAATAATTAAATTAAAAATATTGGGTAATGAGAAAAAATTCTGGAAAAATATTGTTGGTGTCCCATTGAGCATGTTAAAGTATGTGATGAAAGGTTGAGGTGAAATGAAGTGTTTGGTTAGTTGACCCTGGTGAGTAGATGGTGGTAGTATACAAACTCTAATCCTAACTACACTTTCCATGGATAGTGGGGGGCTTGCATGGTTGACGGATGAATTTTGACGTGAAATTTTGCATGCATGACTTGGGTGTTACCTCGGCTCCCGTGGTGAATTTTCGTGTTTTTTTTATATTTTTGGTAATTACTGTGAATTAATTACATTTAAAAGAAGATAATTAAATAAAAAATATTGGGTAATGAGAAAAAATTCTGGAAAAATATTGTTGGTGTCCCATTGAGCATGTTGGAGTATGTGGTGGAAGATTGAGGTGAAACGAAGTGTTTGGTTAGTTGACACTGGTGAGTAGATGGTTGTAGTATACAAACCCTAACCCTAAGTACATTTTCCATGTATATTGGGGGGCTTGCATGGTTGACGGATGAATTTTGATGTGAAATTTTGCATGCATGACTTGGGTGTTAACTTGGCTTTCGGTTTGCGGTTTTTTGGATTTCGGTTTGATTCAATTTTCGATTTTTCGGTTCAATTTTTGCGGTTTGCATTGTATTGGATTGGATATGAACACTCCTACTATAGCCTTTTGTTCCCCTCCCCGCGGCTGTTCACCACCGCCAGTAACCATCGCTGCCGCGGGGACAACATTTGGAAAAACCCTTTTTAAAAAAATGGTCTTCAAAACCAGATTTGGGTTCGGGAGTCGTTTATGTGTAGGGAAGGTATTAACACCCTACAACATCCGTCCTAAGACGGTTACCTCTAATTAATTGTGCAAAACTTGTTAACTTTTGAAGATATTCATTTTACCCCTTCTTTATGAAAATGAAAATTATATTTTTTTTATTTTTGTATTTTTGAATAAATATAAAGAGAGGAAAAGGGAATTGAATTTGGAGAAAACGGAGAAAAGGAAAAAAAATGTTTTTTATTTATTTTGGCTTGACGGGTCCAGTTCCCGCTCCTACGTATCCCCAGGTGCAATGGAGAAATCAATGCCGGGTAGTTCTAAAACGTGTTGGAAAAAATATTGATTTTGTTATTGAAAGCAATTGATTTTTTTTTTAAATAAAGGGAAATGAGGAAATTGATTTTGGAAGTGTTTTTAATTCAAAGAAAAAAAGGGATTTTATTTTTTAGCAGAGTTGATGTTAGCAAATGGCTATACAACGAACCCTTGAAATCGTTTAGACGACATTATTGATAGAAATGCTATACTCAATTACCTCCCTTTTCTTAAAAAAAAAAGTTAAAGGATAGAAATGCTACTCCATTAACGTGATCGATTATTTTTTAGAAAAAAAATTATTATTTTATTTTTATTGTTTTTTTTTTTAAAAGTAAATTAAACTAACTGTATTTACACGTATCCTAAGTTATAAACGAGTATTATTTACAACGGCAGCTAAAATGCACGCCAAAAAAAATATCCACAATTATTTAAAGCAGGCCAAATAAAAGAAACAAATGTTTACAAATAATACAAGATGGTGAGTCAAAAAGACAATAAAAAAATGAGATAAACAATAACACAGAAAATTAACAAAAAATTACACACAATGAAATAAAATTGGGCCTCAGATTGCATCATTGGCCCCACGCACAATAGAGATAATTAAAAAAAACATGTAAATAAAAAATCCTAATTACTATTCATTTACTATTTAATTTTTACAGTTATTTATTATTTTCTAAAGTTTACATATTTATATTAATTAAATTAAATATATTATAGTATACTGTATAAATAATCTATCTTAATCTTAATCTTAATCTTAATCTTAATATATCTAAAAGTAAGTAAGTCTAGCAGCAATTTCCCGCCTAAAATAAGGGTAAAAAGGTAACTGCATTCAATTAAATTAATTTTTTTAATTTGTAAAATTTCTTTTCAAAATTTGAATTTGAAGTTAGTGGTTTTAGAAATCTGAATGTATTAAAAACATTGACAAAGTATTAATAACCCCGTTTTTCCATGTGATCAGAGAAATTAAAAACAAATATATCTATATTCAAATCAAATCATTGTTTTCAAAAATGGAGATAGTGGATTTTAATTGCTTTTTTTGACTAATCCATTTTAATTGCAACTTTCCATATTCATTTTTTTCTATTTCCCATGTCTTTATATTCAAATTCAACTTTTCCCATTTAAAATTCATTTAATTGTGCTTATAAATTTAGCTAGATCATTGAAACATCTCTGTGCAGTTGCAGCATTGACTACTCCTCTCTCGGGTTATATCATTTGTCTTTCTCTACTATTATCTCTATCTCTTTCTCTCTGATTTGTTTTATTATTTTAGTAACTTTGAAAGTTTCTTTCTTTCAGTTCTACGACACAATAGGATGCAACATGTAGAGCGACAATGACATGGTGGTGGTCGCGGAAATGAAGAGCGTCGTGGACGAATGTAATGGAAAGACAGAAAATGATTGATTTTTGAAAAAGAAATGGAACCTCGAAGATCTGAGGAAAGATGAAGGGAGGAAGATTTGTGGTGGCTGTCATAATGTTGTCTTAGCTGATAATTGGTGTTCTGTTTTTTCAAACTATGATATATTTGGGTTTCTGTTATGTAATGGGGGATGTTATTTGTGGGGGTGTGTTTTTAGGGGAATCCAATTGGTACTATTTTTTGTGTATGAATTTTATGATGTGCATTGTGTTAAGAATCAAAGTTAGTGGATTATTAATCAACTCCAGCTTAATTTGAGCATTTTACTCATTTACTGATGTTTATGATTTTATATGCCTAAAGTTTATGGTTTTTTAAGAATGAAACAGAGAAAGGTCAGCAAAAAATATGGCCTTTAAATGGAGTGTAGTCAAAATAAAATTATAAATTTATTATTTTTATTATTGATTTTTTATTTATTTTAAATAATTGCCTTAATAATAATAAATATAATTTAACTTTACTATATTTATTTATGAAGATAAATGCAATTTCTAAGATAAGCCCTTCTTTAAAAAAATATGAAAAAAAGGAGAATAAAAGAAAAAATAAAAAAATGGTTCAAAAATTGTATGAAAGGTTAAAAACAGAAATGATGTTAAAATGATAGGTATTGTCAATAGGCATTGTTATCTCATTTAAAAGTTAATATATATATATATATATATATATATATATATATATGCAAGTCTACATGTATTTAAATCTTATTGATATGAATTGAAAGCAATTCAATGATTTGAATACATATATACACACTTTTCCTTTTGTATGTAGAAATGTTAATTAATTCTCCTTTCAAATTATATTAATTGGTAGATGAGATATGAAGCAAATAATAATTTTAATTGATTCCTAACACGAAAGGAAGAATAAAAAAAATATAGTAACAATAAATCTATAGTATAAATAAATAATTGATTCATGATTTTTTTATACCGTCTAATTTTTTCCCAATTCTATGCCCTGTTATTGGTTTTAATTTAATAGATAATCGGTTTTAAATGCTTTACTACCAATTCATTTTTATTCAGCATCTTTAACCGAGAAATGATTTCTCATGTTTTTTTCCCTATTTCCCATGCTTTATTTTATAGATTTTGAAAGTATAATTTGATTTTAGTTACCGATGTTTATTACTTTAATTGTGTTAATCTTTTGTCGGTTTCAAATTCAAATTTGTTATTGTTACTATAATTATTTTATTGTTATGTTGGTGTAGATTATCAATTGTTATCAATATATATGAATGCAACAGATTCATATATATTATTGAGATTAATTTCAATAATTACTAAATGTAAATTTATGTTTCTAATTCAAACTCATTTAATGTTGATATGATATTAGTTTCAAATTTCAAATGATTTATTGTTGTAAATATTCGATTATAGTTTCTGATGATTTACTTAGAAATTGCACGGGGATGATCAAACGATTTATTCATAATTTGATTATAGTTTATAATATTTTAAGATAAAAAATATATCACATGAGGATGACTATTCTTTTTGTTTAGACATTTATGATTTTTTAATAAATATATTGAATGAAACAATGTGATAAGAAATCTTAGAAAATTGAAAAAAATGAAGAATTAAAAATAAAAATAATACGGTAATTTTGTAAGAAAGATTAAAAATAAACATCATGTAAGGGTAAAAAGGTAACTGCGTGCAATTAAATGAATTTTTTATATTTGTAAAATTCTTTTTCAAAATTTGAATTTGAAGTTACCTTCTATCTCTTATTGTTCCTTCCTTCATCTCCTTCTATCTCTTATTTCTCTTATGTTTACTTCCCCTCTTAATAATCGTTTACAAATTGCCCCGAAAATTTCGTTTTAGAAGGGAGACGAGAAAGAGAAAGACGCGATCTGCTAGGGCACAGTAATAGCCTTCGAAGCGTAAGACATAAGACGACCAGAAGAGGTTCGTTTCTTTCTTCATCTCCTTCTACCACCGATCATTATGTACATCAAATTATCATCAACATCATTAATCATCAACACCAATACCATAATAAAGCATTATCAAATAACATCAATCATCATTAAGCACTTAGGATCTCAAAATCCACTTTGGTAATCGATTACCAACCTCTAGTAATCGATTACCTGCAAACAAGGTCTCTGGTAATCGATTACCAACCCTGGGTAATCGATTACCTGCCAGCAATCACTCTGGTAATCGATTACCAAACTTCTGTAATCGATTACCAACACACCAACTCTCTGGTAATCGATTACAGCATCACTGTAATCGATTACCTGCGAGCAAACAGCCCTCCTGGTTGCCCTGAACCCTCTGGTAATCGATTACCACTCCTGGTAATCGATTACCCGCGACGCAGATCGCAGTTCTTACGATCTCCACCAATTCCAAACCTCTCTATTCAATCTCTAATCAATCATTTTCATCAAAACATCATTTATATACGTTTATATTTATCAAAATCCACCAAAGTATCCAACTTTAACAGTTTTACAAGGTTTTCCCATCAAAACCCCAATTCATCAAACCCTTATTAATCCCCGTTTTCTCTATTCATATTATTTCATTCATTCCATCAAGATTCATCAAGAATCATACAATCAATCATCAATCTACAGTTTTCATCGTCCATACTCAATACGTCAATTATTAATACGAATTTAAATCTTAGGTTACTACCCAAACATCCCCCACATGCATATATAAGCAGCACCCTCTCCCCCACCGTACCTTAAGCGAAGATCGATTAACCACAAAGAAGTCTCTTTCTTGGTTCTTGATGCTCACTCTGCAGCAATCCCCTCTTGAGACTCGGTTTCTCCCCTCCTTAGCGTTTCGCTCTCTGACGATTATACGAATAAGGATTAAGGTGAACAGATAACCCCTCCTTACTAGAATGCCTAATTGGGCCTGGGCCCACTCTCAACCCTCTTATCTTCTTTTTAAAATGAAGTAGCTTTATTAATAAAACTACTAATAATGTTAACACTATTATTTATTCCTCTTATTTAATTAATTAATATTATTAAAAATAATAATACTATTATTTCTTCCTTTTCTTTTATTTATAAAATTTGGGATGTTACAATACTTGCAGACAATATTAAATTCCAATTCCCATTTTTTTCTTTAGGGAGATAGAATCCATGCTACTGTTAAACGTGCATATGTGGATATGTACCTCAATATGTTTTATGAAGGATGTATATATGAGATGCGTAATGTACATAAATTTTCTATTTCCTATCACTCGATTGTCTCTCTTTTTGTATAAACATAAATTAAGTAATTTTTATATAATTGATTTGTACTCTCGTTAAATGTTGACAAATCTTTAAGTATAATTAGGTAATATATTTAGCATATGAGATAATATATCACCTAATTAATAAGGTACAAATATGTGAACTTTCTCTTGACAAATATAGTAATTAGGTAATATTTATATAAAGTAGGAAATATTTATATTAATAGACTAGCATAAATTAATATTATTGACAAATCTTTTCTATAAGCATAAATTAGGTCATATTTATACATTTTCATTTCAATTGTATCTATAAAATGACACTATAAATATCATATTTGATTAATTAATTCTTATTATGGTTTTTTTATTGTTGTTTCATTTGCAATGATAAAAAATAAAATAAAATTACTTTTAAAAAAATGATAAAAAATAAAATTATTGGGAAATTAGTTTAATTAAATGTTTAAATATAGGATAAGTCTTAATAATTATAATAAACTTATGAGGTAAAACTGAATGAGGTATTATAATAAAACATTTTATAATTGAATGATAGGGTAAAAATATACCATATGCGATTAAAAACTTATATAAAAAATATTAATATTTAAATTGTTGATGAATAATATTAAAATATATTATGAACATTAAATTTATGTTAATTATAAATATTTTACTTATTTTTTATTTTTAGATGCAAAAATATTAGAAAAACCAACAAATAAAAATGAACATCTTTTTAAATTTTATTATATTTTATCAATATAAATTTATTTTTAATTTTTTCTTATAATGTTTTTTATGCATCAAAGGGAAATAAATATTTACATAATTTTTTAATATTTAAATGTTAAATTTTTTTTATCACAATCTAAATGCTAATTTAGTATATAGATTACAAGAGGTAAATATAATTTGTCAAACAATAAAAAAATTTCATAAAATTTATTAACTTTTAAAATTAAATTATTGGGATAAATACTTATTACATCTACTTATACATGTTGTTTTTAGCTGTAATTTAAAAAAAAACATTAATAAAACTGAGTCACTTTTTTAAACTGAAATATGATATTTTATAGAAATTTAAATTTATCTTACAAAAAGTCAATATATTTTTTTAGCAAATGTTTCTGCTGCTCAGTTTGGTAAAATGATTTTTTATGCATCACAGAGAAATAAATTTTTACATAAAGTTTTTTAATATATAAATGTTAATTTTGTAAATAGATTACAAAAAGTGAATATATTTTTAGCAAATGTGTATGCTACTCAGTTTGGTAAATAGTAGTTATATGTCTTTTTTCTTTAACCCGAAGCCCATTTTAGTAAAATAAGCGCAAATATAATTTGTCCGACAATAAAAAATTTACATAAAATGTATTTATATTTAAATTAATATTGTAGGGGTAAATATTTATATCATATAAGAATAAAAAATTTACATGAAAGAATATTAATATTTAAATCATAAATGTAAGAATATGTGAAGATACAATAATTTAAGTTTAAGAGAAAAAGTACACCACACGAGGATGACTGTTGTAGATGAAAATGAATGTTTATTATTAATTGTATCTCATAAAATGACATTGTTTAAATTTTAAATTAGATTAATTATTACCTATTGTTGTTTCATTTTTTCCATGATAATAAATAAAATTAGGGGGCAATTATCATTTTAATTACAAGTTAAGAATACAAGAAAAGTATTAATAATTAATTTATAAGGTAAAACTGAATGAAGTATTACAATAAAACTTATTATTAATTGAATCACCGGATAAAAATAAATCATGTGATTAATAATTTACATAAAAGCATTAAGATTTAAATTATTGATGAATGATATTAAAATAAAATATGAATATTAATTTTTTATTGATGATAAATATTTTACTTATGTTTGTGTTTTTAGATGTAAAAATCATATATAGGAAAAATCTTCATCTTTATATATATAAATGGAAGAGAGTGAGTAGCCATATTTTCCTTCCAAAATTGAGGTTAATTTTGTCAATATATATTTTTGTAATTTTTTAATTTAAAATAGCAAATTTCAAATTTCAATTTTTTTAGTGGGTTGGGGAATTGTGAAAGGGTTGAAACATTAAGGAGATATAAAAAATTGAATTAGTGAATAGTGGGTTTGAAGTATATTTGCTATAACGACATTATTTCAATGAAATTTATTATAATCATTATGGTTTAAGTACTTTTTTTCTTTTTTCATTCTTATTAAATATTTATTGTTATAACAATTTATACATATATTTTTAGCTAAATTTAATACTCGACTCTATCATTTCTCTCATTTTTTCGCTCCGTGCAACGCACGGGTTCCGACTAATTTGAATAATAATATCCATGTATCGCATGGGTCGGACACGGGTTGAAATACAATTGAAAATAAGCTCCCTATCCAGCAAGTCATCACGGAAAATTCTGTGTGTTAGTTTTGAGTCATGCTTGAGAGTGATACATTAACTTTTTTATTTTTCTTAATTATAAAAATTTACGTATCATTATTTATATATTTTTCATTATTTTTCTTTAGGAGTTTTTTCACACACATCTCCCTTACAATTTTAAACATTATCTCTTATTTCTCTTAATCTCTTAAATAATTTATATTTCAAAATTAAAATATTTATAATTATAATTCTTAACCTATTTTTATCATTCCAAATTTTTCATTTTTATTTAAATTCTAAAATAGAATACTCTGTTTTGATCATATTGCACTGTGTATCATTTGAAAATCTAATGAATCTCCGATCCTTTTTAATTTAAAATTCAAATTGTAATTATTATCATTTAATAATATACAATTCTTAATTAATAGTTATAAAAACAATGATCAAATTTAAATTTTTGAATAATCTAATAATTGATTAGTATATCAAAATTTTAAATATAAAAAGGAAGTGATACTTTTAAAACTTTGTGAAATATTATTAGTTGAACAATATTATTGAAATGATTAATTTTTATGAATTAATGTTCGTCTTCCACATGCTTTGAAAACTCTATTCTGATATTGTAATTTTGGCTTTTTCTTTGTTTTGGCGATTTTGTCATTCTTTTATTTTCTTTTATATGCAAAAATAAAAATTATACTATAGTAGTTACATATCAAATATAAATAATTAATTTTAAATGTATTATATACTTCATATTTTTAAATATACATTTAAAAATATTAATTTATATAAAAAATATTTTTCACATATAGGAGATAAAATTAAAGTCATTATTAATATTTTTATTTCTATTAAAGTTATTATTTCATTTTAATATGTCATTTATCTATAGCTTCAGTATATTATTTCGATTCTTATCAGTTAATTATGAAAAAAGTAATAGTAATATAATTGATAAATAATACTTAATATCATTTTAAATTTTAAAATGACAGATAAATAAAATTATTTTTAATAATACTTAAAAAGAAATTGAAAGAATATGTTTTTTTCTTAATTCAGTGTTTTCTTTTGTAAAAAAATAAATAAATTGGAGTCTACCTAAGTTAAACAACGCAGACAATAAAGCTGAAGGCATTTGTATTTTGACTATTTTCACTATTTTGTAACGAAAAAAAAAAAGCTGAGGGCAATTTGTAATTCCACTCGAGGGGAGGGGGAGAGAGATTTCCGGAGAAGAGAACCGTGCGTGGGCTTAATAGCAATAACTAATAATTACCATACTTCCATAACAAACCGATTTGCTTTGCAGAATCACAGCCATCAAACTTTATCACCCACAAATCAACGGTACACGTTTCTTGTGTACCTACCGATACACAAGTTTTATACTTGTGTAACTTAAACGAAACCCGATAGAGGCACCCCTAAAAATTGCATTCTTTACCTTGTAATCGAGTTATTACTTTGAACTAATAAAATCATAACTGCAATCGTAAGTAACATACATATACACATATATAAATTATTTTAAATATTATTAATTTCTAAAACTCACCAATCAAAATATCAAAAATAAAAAAATTCCCAAATTTATGCCCTTTGTAAACCATAATTTCACCTCCTAGGAAATTTTTCAAAAATTATTAATATTTAAAAAAAATTTACTAATGAAATTTTAAAATTATTTCATATCTCAATTTTTTCATGAACTACCAAAATACTTGGATTGAAAATAAGAACTTCAAAGTTTTATATAGAAGACCATTGATGGGGGACCAAGAGTGTGTTTAGTAAAATTAATTAATTAAAAAGGTAGATGAAAGCTAAAAACTACCTAAAAGATAGTTGATTTAATTTATAGTGTTTGGTAAAATTAGTTGTCGATTTAATAGAAAATGATAAAATGACATATAAACATCACTAATAATTAAATAATGACGAGTGAGAATGGTAGAAATACCTTGTCAAACGCACTTAAAAATTTGCTTAATTTAAAAAATTGATGGAGTTAATTTGCTAAAAAAGATTTAGGAAACAAAATTATATATAATTTAAACTGAAGGATATAAAAAGTACAATTTAACTAATAATATTATAAATTTATTTATGCATTATTTCAGCTCTCCCTTATATTTAATTCAAATTCCACCACGTTATATAACAATCTTATAATTGAGTAACCTCTTTTCTTTCCTTTTTTTTTTTTTTACGTTAGAGTAACCTCTTTAAAATACAACCATGAACATTATTTAAAAAAAGTTTACATAAAGATAATATGTAAAAACATTGAAAAGTTTTTATATTAATTTATTTGTTTACTTATTTTTTAAATAATAGATATTTCTTTGGATTTTAATATTTTTAAGAAACTTTACTCAACATTTTCAATTTTTTGAAAGAATGTTTTTTAAAGATAAAATCAATTTTTCAATTTTTTTTATGATTTTTTTAATTTATGTAATATTACGTAAAGATAATAAATTAAAAATAAAAAAATTTATTAAAAAATATAATATTTAAAATAATTATATTTTTAATAAAATATTTTTACTTTTAATTTATTATTATATGCAATAAAACACCGATTATAAAAGTGATTTTTTTTCAAACATGCTATTTTTTTTTTTGGTTACAAACATGCATTCTTTAAAAGGCAAGTAAAAATAAATCTCTAGAAAAATTCCACAAGAAATAAAATTGATGAGAGTTTACAAATCCCCCCGTAAAATTGCCAATCCAACTCTGAGTCTCTGACTGAGGCTGGCATAGTGACTGCTTTGTTTCAATTTCTCAGAAGCCGTGGAACTCCATGGAACCATCCCAAGCTCCGGCCACCAGCACCACCGCTCGGAGTGCCGCCGAATCCTCACAATCTCAACCACCACCACAACCATCATCATCTTCTCTCCCTCCATCTTCCTCATCAACCCCTCCCATCTCAGCACCACCCCATCCTTCCCCTAACCCAATCCAGAACCCAAACCCTAACCCTAACCCTAACCCTAATCCAATCCAAAACCCAAACCCCAAACCCCCCACTCCGACTCCTCCCCAACCCCGCCCTCCCCCATCATTCAACCGAAACCCCCCGCCGCAGCAGCAACAGCAACCGCAGCCTCATTTCCCGCACTTCTCCTCGCTCCCACCTTCTTCCGCTCCTCCGCCAGCGTCTTCTTTCCGTCCAATCCCTCGTCGTCGATTTCCCCTGCTGCCACCGCACCGAGGGGCGGCATGGCCATTGGTGTCCCTGCGCACCACCAGAGCCCTTCCCCTCCGTTTTCCTCTTCCTTCGGTCAGCATTTTGGCGGGTTGGGTCGAACCGGAGTCAACGTCACGGAATCTACCTCCAATTCTAGTACTTCTCAGGTACCGTTTACAATGTGTGTTTATTCGATTCATTGTTAGCATTTTTCATTGTTTTTGGTGAGCATTTTGATGGCTGAAGCTTTCTGAATGAATGTCACTATTCATGCCTTTTCACCAGTTGTTTGTAACGTTTAGGTTAGACCGCCCATGCAAGGAATGGGGATGCTAGGATCTTTGGGTTCAAGTTCTCAAATGCGGCCCGGTGGAATGCCTTCACATCAACAGAGACCTGTCCAACCATCTCTTAGACCACCATCCTCTGCCCAAAATAATCAACCTGCTCATCCTGGTTCACAAGTTAGTATTTTTACTGAGTTACTCCCTCTCCGCTTTATCCGCTGTAGAAGTGTGAGTATTATGAGTATAGTTGTGTGCCTTTCACTTTTGGGTCTTATTAGTATTTTCTGCTTGGCCTTGTCAGAGGACTAGTGCAATTATATTTCAGATGGAGAGGGATATGTTTGAAAATATATGTTGAGTGGTTCCAGAAATTGGTGTTTTTGAATTTTACTCTTTCTGGTTCCCTATGAGACTGTAAAATAAAAAATTCATCTCGATAAGACTGACTTGTATATCAACTCTTACATGGGACCCTTAAGTTCATCTTTCACTTTCGAGATGGCAGCTTTTGGTTCTGCATGGAGGTGGATGGTTCTTCCTAGTTTAGGGTTGGCGAAGGAATAAAGGAGTTAAAACTTAATAATTTTTTAAAAGCTTGTGTTATGATCAATATTGTATCATTGTTATTCATATAGCATATTTTCAATTATTACATATATTTAAGATGCTGTAATGCTTGTGCTTCATATACAAACATACATATTTTGGTGAAAAGAATATAGGAGATTTTCTAATTTGTCACTTTTTCTTCAGAGCTTCCAAGGGCATGGACTTATGAGACCCTCATCAGTGGGATCACCTGCTACCCCATCTCCAAGTGCATCACAAAATATGCAGTCCGTTAATCAACCATGGTTGTCATCTGGGCCACAAGGGAAACCTCCTTTGCCAGCCCCATCTTATAGGCAGCAATTGAACCCGCAATCCTTGCAGCAAAGGTCACATATTTCTCAGCAACAGCAATCCACACCAACAGCTACACAGCAGCAGCAACCTTTGCCATCTAATCAATCACAGGAACATTTTGGGCAACAAGTTCCATCATCAAGGGCTCTACATGTGCCTCATCAGCAACAGGTTACGAGGCTACAAGGACCAGGAAATCAGAAACCTTCATCTCTTATGGCTGCACAATCTAGTAGTGCAGTTCAACCAGGGATTCAAAGTAGATTAACAAATGCAGATGCTGATGAATCATGTAATAGTATTCTCAGCAAAAGAAGTATCCAGGAGCTAGTCAATCAGGTGCGCCACACAACTTGTGTTCCATAGTAGTTTTTCTAGGTTCATATTCTAATTACCAGTAGCTCTGTTAAATAAACATATCTGGAATTCTCTAGATTTTGTAGTCCAAATAGGAATGCCAAATGTCTTGTCTCCTGTAGGAACATTTTATGCTCAATGACAGTAAGTTAGTTTAAAATATAGACGGCTTGCATGAATCATTTGATTAGTTCCCATCTAAGTGACCTGTTGAAATTCAAAAGAAATTTTTGGTTTCTCCCTAGGTCATTCATGGAATTTTGTAATAATACCTCAGGCAAGGTTTTAAATATCGTTCCGATACACAAATATCGTCCGCAACATATCGGTTGCGGAGCATGACGATACCGAAATAGACCGATATCTCGGAGGGAAGGGAAATCGCGTGAAAGGGCCGCAACGAAACGGTGTTGCGGCCGCAACGAACCTAACAAGACACCGATTCAACCGCAACTAGCCTTTTCTACCCTTAACCCAATTTCAAACTCAGAATTTTCAAAACAGAATCATCAAATAACAATAAAAATCAAACCTTTATCCATAAATCAAAGATACAACTCAATAGTTTTAACTCTTCAGAAGAACCAATCGGAAGACTCTTGAGGATCTCTACAACCATGGGCCTTCGACCCCATTAAGCAAGTAGAGCACCCAACCATCCTACAGCGTTCGCGTTTCCAGCTTCAACAAGACCACATCCCCACATATTCAATCCCTAATCAGGTACCCATATCCCTTAAATCTCATATTTTGTGACTCAGATTGTGAGCGATTTTTGTTTGTGTATCTGACTGTGGCCACCGCGACAACGAGGCTTCAGCCTTGGAAGTTATGGTTGCCGGAAGTAAAGTAAGAAAGAAGAGGGGAGAAATGGATGCATGCAGGGACTTGAGAGAGTAGACTGGCGGAGAGATAGAAGGGATACTGAGAAGGGGCGATGAGAGTGATACCGAGAGAAGGGAGAAAAAATGCTTCTCTGTTTCTATGTGAGTGAAATAGTAAAGTTGAGGGAGATGAAAAAAGTGACGATTCAGAAAGTGTGTGTTTGACCCCAAAAAACAAGAAAGAAAGGGTGGGTGGGTGGGTGTGGGGACTAGGAAATCAGATATGCGTGGTGACAAACTTTTGGGAAATAAGGAAATTAATTAATTAATTGAATGAGAATTGATTGAGGAATTAATTACCTTTAATTGATTGGGTGAGAAATTAATTAATTGAGTGAGAAATTATGGGAGAGCTTCATGAAAATTAGGTGGGGAATTGATTTAAATTATAATTTAAATTAAATTTTAAAATAAAATTAAAGAATAAAATTAATTTAAATTATTTCAAATTATGGTCATTCCAATGAATGTTAGAAAGCATTTTTTAATCATTTGTAAGTTATGTAGATTATATAATATTATAAATAATTTATTATAATTTTGTGCAATGTTATGGACATTTCACACCGCAACAACCGTAATCTTAATCGCAAGCGGTCACAATGATCATAACCATGAAAACCTTAACGCTTAACGCGACCGTGACAGTGACCGCGACCGATATTTAGAACCTTGACCTCAGGTATACCACATTGGACCTGCAAGTAATTGGACGTCTTATAAGCACTTGAAGCTAAGATAACCTGGGTTAGCTTTTGGGCTTTGTGGTTTGTCATGGAATTTACACTGTGACCATTTAAGCTTGGGCCCATAATATTGTATTAATGTAAATGAAATTATTGAAGGGCGTAACTGCTTCTTTAGCTAGTAATTTAGGTTTTATGAAGGTTCTATGGTGTTCTTAATAATGCACTGTTTTGTTAATAGATCATTTCTCTTGCCATACTACCTTTTGTTTTTTGACCTTTGCACAATGAAGGTCATGTTATTTTTAACAAAACATGTTATGTTGTGCTACTAGAGGTTACATAGTAATTTAATATAATATATTTTCATAGATTTTTTTGCATGTGTTTCTCAGTTTGGTCAAATATGTTGCTCAGTGCTGACATTTCTAAAATTTTAGGTTGTGTTTGTGAGTTTGAAGGAAGGGTAAAGGAAGGGGAAGGGAAGAATTAGGAGGGGAAGGGAGGAGGGGAGAGTGCTTTGTATACTAACTACACTCACAAACACAAGGGAGGGAAGGGTTTGAGGGTTTCCTATAAACCTTCCCCTTCGTTCTCTAACTCGCAAACATATCCTCATGGTATATACATGGTAGTTTTTATCCACAGTAATGAATTGAATAATATAATGGATATGATAACATAATAAGATTATGTTATAAACTTATACATACTTTTGGGCAAATCGGGCTTTTGGTTTTTCCTAGCAATTTGAATTTGAACCTATTGGTAATAAAGAGTATTGCTACCTCTACTGTTACATACTTTCTCTCTCACTTTGGTCACAATCTTTACTTAAGGCTTCATTTGGATGCGGGAAGAAAATGGGAGGAATAGAAAAAATGGGTAGAAAGAAAATGGAGAGAAGAGATAATGAGTGGATTTTATGTATTATTTGGATGAAGAGATAATAGAGAGAAAGAAAAGTTGAATTTTCTCTCCGCTTGCTTGGTTGGATGGAAAAGTGAAAAAGAAAGTGAATGAATAATTGATATAATGTGTCTATTATCCTTGATAAAATGAAAAGAATCAAGTGGACTTCACACTAGGTGGGAAAGAGAAAGGAAAAATTGGATAATATGAATTGTCTCTTCAAAATTTGTGTTTTCTCTCCACTTGAGATAAAACTTTGATGTGGTTCCTACATCAATTATTTTCTCCCTTCCTAGTTTGTCTCCACAACCAAACGAGAGAAAATGGTATATTTCCCTCATCTTCTCTCCATCCAACTTCCTTCCTCCCATTTTCTTTAGAAGCAAATATAGGCTTAAAATAGAAGTATTTTTTTAATCACTGCTGAATTTTTATAATTACTGTTAATGTAAATAATTAAGTGTTTGAGAAGTGTAAGAAAAGGGTGCAACAGTACCTGAGTGACATTTTTCGGCAAAAATAAACTCAATGGCGTGATTTACTAGGTTTATGTGTTTATATGTAGGTTTGATTCTTTTGAGTTCTTTGACCCAACCTATATTTGTGTGTTTTGTATTGATTTTCTTTTGCTTGTAGTTTATACTTTATAATTACGATAGATGTTTACTCATTATGGTAAAGTATTTTCATTTTATCCTTCAATTACTTAGAATTGTACTCATGGCCCATCAAAGTTGTGGAGGATGTACTAAGTATATCAAACTAACTATCAGAATTCTTTTATCAAATGTAATTATGTATTTCTCATTCAATTGCATTACTGAAAACACGTGTAGCTTATTGGGTGTATGACAAAGGAGCATACATCCTTCACTGCAGTGCTTTTGCTCTAGAACCATTTAACTGCTTACAGTTGCCTTTCCCCTCTGTTGCTCAATAGGTGATCCCTGAAAAACTTTGTTCTGCAAAAGTACAACTCCACTTTCATTTAGACATCATGGATGACTTACAATTTGACTTTGGTTATGTAGTACATGGCATAAAGCATTATAAAGTTGATATTTTTACTATGTTTTTGTGAGCTTGTTACAGTCCCATTTTCATGAAATGTTTGTTTTCTGTCCAATAGTTACATTTCTGCTTTATTTACAGGTTGATCCATTGGAGAAGTTGGATCCTGAAGTTGCAGACATTCTTGTGGAGATTGCAGAAAATTTTCTTGAGTCTGTGAGTATTTTCATTTAATTTTATTGCGTTCAATGGGCTGATGGGATTGTTCACATAAATTTGTTGAATTTATCTGTTATTTTATTTTGATTTTTTCTATCTCATTTATCATTTTGTACCATGAGTTACTTAATGGTTTCTAATTTCTAAGCGTAGTGTTGTTTTGTACTTTGTTTTTGTTTTCAAACGCCTCCTTGCAAAATGATTTGTGTAATGCCCTTTTTGTTTTGTTTTATGATAAATGCGTTAATTTAGCTTGTCTTTTAATATGAATCTGAAAATGGAGAAGCACATGTTGATAGCTTTTCTTCTGCCACCGTCCTGATTGTTGTACATTTTTTTCCACTGCTTGTAGATTGGTGTTATGTGATTCTAATTCTTTTGATTTATTTTATATCAGTAATTATTATTGCATATAACATTATTAACAAATGATTGCTACACATTAATTTTCAAAGTAATATTATTTTTTTCAAATTATTTTAACAATTAAAAAAAATATAGTTTGGAAAAGATCCTAACTCAACTTATAAATTAACTCGAAACAAATGTTTTTATATTTAAATATCTCAAAATTTAAAATTCCAAAGTTTCATTTGATATTTTTTCTCAAGTTATTATTATTTACTGAATTAACTTATCTCTTTATTTAAAATTTTAAATACCATCCATCTTTAATACCTTTATTCTTAATTAAGAATGTTGAGATTTTATATATTACAAATAATCAAAATCATAATGTTAAAATTTATAATCAGACAAACTCAATCTGTAGAACGTTATAAGACGTTTCAACATTATAAAATTTATAAGAATGTAATATCATTGGATTAGAACATTTATTTTGATGTTTGAAATTTAATATTTGTATTGAAGTATTAAACTTTACAATTTTAATGAGCATTATACATTCATATATTTTTGGTTACATTATTTTTAAATTAATTAATAGAGTGAATAATCAAAATTTCTGTCTTCATTGAACTTACTACAGTTAGTATTGGGTTTTAAAGACATGTTTATTATGAAGAATTTTGTTAGAATAATTCATTCACGTGTCAGTCTTAACAAACAGCTTAAGATTTTGGTATAGTTGTATTATGACATGGTATCAGAGCCTCTATAACCAAGTGGTTTATATTTTGATTTTTGCTGCCTCCATTATTCTAATAAAAAAATTAAACTACAACACAAAGTAGGTGGACCTATGTGTTGCTGATACCTTAAGCCGAAAGGGCTGTGAGAACTGAGAAGGGTGTGTTAGAATAAAACCATAAACCATTTATGTGTTTTCACTCAATAGCTTAAGTTTTTGGTATAGTTGGTTCATGACAATTTTTTGTTTTTAATATTCAATGATTATAATTGTTTGTTTTTCACCCTTTGTTTGTTGATAATTTAAGCCCCCAGTAATTGGTGTTGGCTTGTTCATGATTTCCTCTTTCCTGTGATATTTTCTTTTGTGATGGTGTTTAGTTTGAATACAAATGAACTAAGCTCACATTCACTCTTGGTCTTTATTTTCTGATAATCCTCTTATCCTTTTTTTCCCTATATACTCATTAGATTAATATCTTGTTTTCAATAATGGCTATTCTTTTATCTATCCTTTAAATAGATAACTAGGTCTGGCTGCTCACTAGCCAAGCATCGGAAATCAACAACTTTGGAAGCCAAGGACATACTTTTACATCTTGGTTAGTTTCTGAATAAATTCTCCATACTCAGATTTTATATTTTATTGTCAGCACTTTTCACACTTCATATCTACATCTCTATAGAGAAAAATTGGAATATGACACTTCCTGGATTTGGTGGTGATGAAATTAAAAGCTACAGAAGACAGGTAAGAATTATCAGTCTGTATTACATCTTTATTTTTAAGTTTTTCATTGATTGTTTTTTTTTCTTTTGATTTTCATGCTCTTGGCTTGTACTTTGCAATGTATTTGCAGATTACAAGTGATATTCACAAGGAGCGTCTAGCGGCTGTAAGTTTTAGTCTCGTTTCCTCTTTTTATTTTGGTAGTTATCTTGTATCTGTTAGGTACTTGTTTTGAATTGTGATTGCACATTTCTGCCAGCATGAAGACATGCTGGTAGCCTTCTTGTGCTACCTTTGCTATGTCTCTGTTTGTATTTTATTTTTTTAATTTTTAACCATTATTTGGTAAATATAATTATTATGTAGCTTTATTTTTGTTATTATTGTTGTGATGATAATTATTATTATTTTATTTATCTGTTTATCTTGGTTATATTCTTGGCAGATAAAGAAATCACTGGCAGCAGCTGAGGCAGCTCATGCTAAGGGCTCTGCTGGCCAGGCATCTGGTGGTGCAAAGGGTAGTCAGGCAAAGACACCTTTGAACATCATTGGCTCCCCCAACGTTAAAAATTCATAAGATGCATGCATTTATGCTGTATACAGCAATGGAGGAACCCCTTTGGCAGAGGTAATTGAAACTTATAATAAATCAAACATGTATTCCTGTTTGCAATTTTGCACTGTAAGCATAAATGGCATCTATGTCCATTATTTGTTGGGGCCACATGAATTGCAATCCTAGAAAGGGGTTTTCACACTTTCATGTACCACCTAAATTGTGGCATGAAGTGTTGCCTTTATTTCTTTGATCCTGATTCTTGAGTGACATGATACAACTACAAGTTCAGCTTCTTTTAAATTCTTTGTCCAAGTGAAAGCCAAATATGTGATGAAACATTTAAATCTGCATGTCATGTTCTTGTAATGTCGTAACTGTAGACTTGAACTGGTAGTCTGGTACTATTTGCTTGTATTAATTCTTGCCCTCAAATCCTCCAGTTGAAGCCTCTTTTCCAATGAAACTCGTTCGGCCTAGTGCGTTCCATGTTGGAGGGTTGTTAGGACTTAGGACTGGGCGTGCAATACTTATTCAGCTTCTCAGCATTTTCTTTTAAGTTGTTTTTTTTTAATCTATCGGTTCTTATCATGTAGATATAGGGTGATTTTGTATTTCGTGTGGATCTTGATTTGTAAATTTTTGTGCCTGTCTGTTGTTCATAGGACGATCTGGATTTTGTAGCAGAACATGAGAAATGGCCTGAATTTTGAAGCATTGCAGAAAAGCAGATAAGGGGAATCAAGATTCCTATGAATTGTCTTACATAGAGTTCATTTTACATGCAGAACGTAAAAAAAGGAAAAACACTAGTTTCCGCGACTTCAAAATTTTTTGGACCGATAATAGCAAGTCATTGGTAATGGTTGGGTAGGCTGGGTCATTTTGTAATAGGGTTGGCCTTCTAATTTAGTCGCAAGCCTCAAATATATATATGCAATCACTTTTTATGCTAGGTAGGCTTTCGATTTTGGTGGTTGCATTTTATTTCACAGCCAATTTGAATACGAATGCAGACATTGGTTGATACCTTGTAAAATGGAAGATTATATAATTACATGGAAACGGTCTTTCGAGTTGTTCACATAATAGGGCAAGGTTTTGGTAAGGTTTGTGTTCAAGGTTTTATGTTTCATTCTTATGAGAAATTTACACGCGGATATAGGGTCTTCTTTTTCTGGTCAAAGTGGATATAGGATCTTGTTCAAGGGATTTTTTGTTTCTCTCTTGCTTCAAGGTTTTTTTTTTTTTTTTGCCAAATTGCTTCAAGGTTTTGATCGTGTACTTTTTACCTTTTGCGAAAGTACAAAAGATTTTGAAGAATATTTTTTTCTTAATAAAGAATAGTAGATTTTTCATTAGACCTTTCTTTAAAATACAATGCGACTATAAGATGAAATGAACCATAGTGGGTTGTAGAACTAGCCAACAAGAAAATCCATACAAAAGGCAAGTGTACTACAAACACTTCTCAAGGGTTATTCTCTGTGTCGGATCTTCGGCATGAACACGCCAAAGGATAACTAAAGTCATAATTAAATAAAGTGAAAGAAGCAAAATTAACAATACGTGTAAATTCGTCCTCAAACGCTTCCTTAAAAGAGATAAAGATTAAATGCAACACCCCCACCCGAAAAAAATAAAAAGGATGAGAAATATAGCTGTCTTCAAGTTGTTCACCTACTTTGAAAGAGAGAAACATCAAAGGGCCTAACTAAACAGAAGTAATATTGTCTCGAAGTCGGTCACCTCTCTACACCCACTCCACAGAATTAAATGAATATATATGTTAAAAAGGTCCTTACATAATGAGCACTTTCTTCTGTAAAAATCCTTTAACAACTATTCAGACGATGAAATATCTTTTGAATATACTCTTTGCTGTTAGTTGTATATATAAAAAAATGAAATGATAACTTGGACCTTTTAGTTTTTGGATTGGATGCATTATGCAATTTATTTATTTTTAAATTTTATATTCTATAGCAACGACCACAGATTTTTTTATTAGCTAAAGTCAATTACAGAAATCAAAGGAATAGGCTATTATAATGTTCTATAATAAATCATGTCTCATAGCAAAACATTTAAATATAAATTCTTCTTAAATTATTTTTACACTGCCCTTTAATCTTCACTTTATGTTACTGTCCTGCATGCCATCAAGAATGTTTAACCTTTGGTCCAAAGCCTCTTGATCATGATGGCATGTTAGAGTCCAGAGGTAGAGATTCCTGGGCATGACTTCCATTTTTGGTAATGTTACAAAAAGGTGCCACTCGCAGTACCCATGCCAGCTTTTCGATAAAAAAAAAAGTGTGAAAAAAAATATTAGTAGCGTAAAAAAGTAGGTATAATAAAAAAGATTGCGTCATGTTTTTGGAATATGACAATATGTTATTAATGTGTTTTTAAAAGCAAAAAAGGATTGTGTGAGTGAGTGAGATTGCTGGTAGGGGTGGAAACAGGGTCTGGCCTGGCCTTACTCATAATTCTTAAGTTTGAGCCTGACCTGTTACCTGTTACAGGCTTTTTTGTAAGGCCTGGCCTGGCCTGACCTGCGAAAAAGCCTGGCCTAGCCTGTAAACCTGTTTAGAAGCCTATTTTATAACAAGGTCTACCAACAGGCCAACAAGCCTATAAGCCTATGCAGGTCAGCAGACCTTTTAAGCAGACTTTTTTATATAATTAATTTAATATATTCTAATTTTTTACTATATTATAAATTTTTTAATTATATTTATAGTTATTTATATAATTAATTTAATATATTATATATTATTATATTAAACAAGCCGGCCTGTTAAGCCTAATAGGCTTTTTCATAAGCCTGAAGCCTGACCTATTTAACTAAACAGGCCTTTTAAGAAGCCTTAGCCTGACCTTTTTAATAAACGAGACAGGCCAGGCCAGGCCATAAACAGGCCAGGCCGGCTGGCCTATTCCCACCCCTAATTGCTGGCCAGAAAAATGTTCCATATATATATATATATATATATATATATATATATATATATATATATATCATTGAGCTTGTCCTCTGTATTTCAGTATTTGGTTTTATCCATCCTTGTAGTCTTAATTATGCTGTGTTATGATAAAGGGTGGAAGCTTCTCGTGTATTCCTTTCTGATGGAGACGGGCAGGTTATCAATTAAACAAAACTAATGAACACATAAAGAAAGTAGTGACAACATGCAATAGATTAATCCAAATAATTGATAACCCGATGAAATGAAGTTATTTAGTCTCTTTTTGTACATTAAATTTGTTAGGTCCTTGAGATTTTTACTTAGATTGGTTCTTTTGTAGATTAGAGTTCAGGATTGTCTTCTTTAACTTAGTTTATATATGTGACTATGGTTGAATTTTGTAATGTTTAAGATTTGAATTGATTGTTTGAGTTTCTCACTTGTGATTATTTTAGTTTTGAAAGTATATATAAGTGTAAGGAGAACCCAAAGAAGCAAAAAAATTAAGTGGTTACTGATGTTGCTGGGGTTATCTAAGCATAAATGGAGTTAGGGCCGGTTTGGAATCTTTGGAATTTTGGATGCATTTATGTATAAAAAACTTTTATAATAAAAAAATAGAATTAATTAAAGAGGTCAACAAGTTGAAATTAATTACTTTTGGAGAAGTTAAATGAGAGAACTTCTGGATAAATTGAGTTAAAAAGACCAATTTCAATTTATAAAAGAAGATGAATTCATTTTACCTCCTTAATTCATTATATTTTCTTCACCTAAAAGTTCTTTTAGAGAAATTTATCCAAACTAACATGATTTTTTGAGAAAAACCTACAATTTCGATGAAGATATTGAAGCCTAATTTACACATATAATCATCAAGTTGATGTACTGTGACTCCGTCATTTTTCTTAATATATATGTATTTTCTTTTCCTTGTAATCCTGATTTAGCTAAACTCAACCTGTGCAACATTTATTATATAATGGATATTGGACTTAACCAATGTTGTAGAATACTTGACTAAAGATTTATTATATTAAAATTGAATCAACATGGCTTTGGTCCTAAGTTGATAGAGCTCCATAATCCCTTTTACAAATTGTCACGTCAATTAATCTCATGGATATCCGGTTATTCACAATATTAAAACCCGAGATTTTGCTTATAAAAAAAAATATAGGTATCACTTCAACCAACTCACATCGGTTTAAATTTACATTTTTATCATTAAGTGCATATATGTTGTCGTGTAAGGAACCTTTCTTGATGCCGAATTAGCTACGGAATAGCTAGGAAATAGCTATTGATATTAACTACAGAATGATTTCGTAGCTATTGCCTAGCTATTCGGCAGCTAATCCTACTGCGGACACCTCCGCCGCTGCCGAGGATCCAGATCCATATTTGTTTTAACATTGGACCACCCAACAACACAAGTTGCTTACCCCTGTTTCGCTCTATTACAATTCACGCTAACTTGGAAGCAAACACACGCTCTATGATCAGGGTCCCGGCAATGCCTCAAAATTAGGAGTACAAAATAGGTGTGCAGGGCTTTCTACCAAGAACTTCGGCGTAGCTAACACTGCCATTTTGGTTTAAAAAACAAATTATTACTATCCTAATCATAATTAGGAGTACTGAAAAACCTTTAACAAGTTATAACGACGTACTTTCCAAGCAACATAACATTGTCTTTTAATGTCAATGGCCAACATTAGCAACCTCGGGCTTGGCCTTTCCAATAAGACCTTGAGTGTTAGTTGGAGTCTTGAAGAAGAAAATAATTCAACACCTTGGTGGTCACCTTCATTATTAGTTCTCTGCCTTGTCATTGCATCAACATCACCTTCTCCCCGTGCAAATCCCTTTCATGCTTATTTGTAATTATTTAGTATTTGACTTCTTTACTGAAATTCATATTGTGTTTCCTTTTGTTGGAGTTATTTTTGTACTTTGAAATCTTATGCTTATTCTTACAATGCATAGGATTCTCATTTAACATTTATTTTATTGATAACTTACGGAAGATAGCAATTTTGAGTGTGACTACTTTCTAAAACAAAATTTTATAACTGAAATTATGAAAAGTGAGCGCGGGAAACCAACGAGTAAACTAGCAAATTCGTCCCTGATTTTTTTAGGGTCACGCGGTTTAATTCTTAAGAAATAAAAAACTCAATATAATCATTGACTTTTTGCTTTTTCTGTCACTATAGTCCAACCTTGTGTTTTCCGTTAATTTTCTTATGACATATTACGTTTGGTGACACTGTGTCACGCTATTTGTCATGGTGGCAAAAAAAATGTCATTGGGATTGAGATCTTCCCATGAAAGAAGGGAAAAAGAGAGAAAAAAGGAGGCATACGAGTGTTGGAGTTGAAGTCTTTCAAGTTATAAATTTGATAAAATCACATCATTTTTGTGTCTCAGTGGACACTATAGTGACAAATATTGTGACACAATATCACTAAACACGACACGTCGTAAAAAAATTAACGAGAAACATATAGTTGAACTATATATAGTGACAGACAAAATAAGAAGTCAAGAATTATATTGGATTTTTCTATTTCTTAGAGATTAAACTGAATGACCCTAAAAATGTCAGGGACAGATTTACTAGTTTACTCGGAAACCAAAACCATCCACAACTTAGCAAATCAGGACAACATTAAAACGCAATATTTATGATGAACAAAAACCAAAACTTAGCTTAACAGTAACCCTTAATATGTAGCGATTGATTATAAAATTGAGAACTAAGAGCATGTTTGGTTTAGCATTGAAACGTAGTAAACTCACGTTTTTAACACTAGAAATAGTTGCGTTAAGAGATCCAAACTTGAGTTTAATAAGTTTCAATGCAAAATCAAACACACACTAAATACGATTTGAAAACTAATACAGGGAGGAGATGCTGTATTCCCCAGAGGAAAAACATTCAAGTTAAAGAATTTTTAGGTAGGTTTGGTACTGTATATCACTAAATGCATCTTATGTCAGCTACTATTATTTTCCACAAACATTTTACTTGAAGTAATTATAGGATATGTCATCCCGGAAAAGGCATAATTCATTGCTTATCGGACTTTTCTATTTTTCAAGTCAATCTATCTACAATTATGGTTGAGAATTGTTGGTGTTATTTAAGTCTAGGAGTACTTTAGTTCTTGAACGATCTTCATATAGTACGTTTGAAGGACAAGTGGAAGATTATAATTTGTGATCATCCATCCCTTATCAACCAATTCGGTAGGCTCAACTAAATATTTAATCATATATACCTTCAAACAACTGCAAGATGTTCTGTTTCAACCTTTTGTTACCCGTTCCATACATAATGCTCTCACTATTCCAAATTCTGCAAAATCAAATAGGCAACTCATCCCATTTTACTGCTACAAGTACAATGAGTATCCCATCATGTGTTATTAAACTCAGTAAATGATATGACAATACATAATGAAAAAATAAACTAATTAAAACATGCCATTAATATTTTGAAGAAAAAGAGGCGGTTCAACAAGTTTAAACTTAGATGACACTCACAACAAGGAAAGTCAAAACCAAAAACCATATCTCATTTGATAAAGCAGTTAAACCAACTCCTTCCAATTTTAAAGTTTAGGTCATATACCTTGGTGCATTTGACAGTTACCTACTTTACTGAAGGAGCCATTTCAACTCCCACATAGAACTGTACCCACTCCAACAACCAGCGACAGGAACACCCTCTCTCATTTTTTTGTATGTTTATATATAAATCCTTTTAATCCAAAGACATGACATTGTCATTGTGAGAGTGATAGTATTTCTTTTTTTTTTTTTCAAAGCAAATTTGAAGTGTGCATAAATTGTTACAATTAATTTAGACATGGCTTGTTGTTGTTCCTCAACAGCAATGGCAGAGAAGATTTCTTGGAACTGTGCTCTGTTTGTGGCAGTGATGCTGGTGTTGAGTAGCTGCGAGTCAAGCACAAGTGATTTCATAACAGTTCAGATGAAGCAGGAGAATAACATTTTCAACAACCAGAAGGTGTGTGATGAGATATACGTGGTTCGTGAGGGAGAGACTCTGCAAACAATCAGTGAAAAATGTGGGGATCCTTATATTGTTGAAGAGAATCCACATATCCACGACCCTGACGATGTTTTCCCTGGCCTCGTTATCAAGATTAACCCTTTCATTCATAGATCGTAAAAAGTTTCAATCAATTAATTAAGGACTATAGACTGTGTGTTTTTCAACCAGAGGTGTTCTGGTCTAGTACTAGAGAAAGGTTGCAGAGGTAAAGTCTTAAATTTTTTTTAACAGAACAAGCATCTCACATGTATGTAACCATTTATGGTTTGAATTTCCATGTAAATTGCTCATCTTGGAAGCAAAATATATCAAAGTGGTTATGATATTTTACATTAATATATATTTTTTAACCACTTGAAAAATGAAAAGTTAGTCAAAAGAAAGTGTTGTGTAACAAAATTATCTATTTATCTGGTTGTACGAGCTTTTGGTTAGATCATCTCTAATGAGAGTTGCTTAACATAAAAATTATTATTTTAATATGCGTCCCATAAGTTGAGTTGCTTAAAAATGGGTAAAAGTTGCTTGTACAGGTAACTCTTATCCATTTTTAAGCAACTCAACTTGTGGGACCCACATTAAAATAATAGTTTTTAAATTAAGCAACTCATATCAAGCAACTTCCATTGGAGTTACTCTTATTATATATATGAGTTGTTGTATATTTTTTGTTGTATGAATTTGATATTTTTTCAAAAGGAGAAAAAGCTTCCTGGTGTTTCTTCTATTAACAGCTGAAGCTTAGGAGGATATTGGAAAACCTAGCATTGTACACTTGTGGTTATTTTTTCTTCTTCAATTTTATAGAATATATATGGCAAATTAGAATGAAGCAATAAAGAAACTGCTAAATGCATGGATGAAAACGGATGAACTCATTGCACGAATTACTACCAAATCAAATGATCTTAATTGAAATTCACTCCAAATGTCACAAACTCCATGCCATAAATTGGATGCATTAGGTTTTTTTGTTAATGGTAGGAATCATAGAGCTGCCACACTTATATTTAGCCTTTAAATCTTGAACCCATAGATCCTGTGGATTTTAAATTAAGCCCCAACAGATTTTCATCATGTAGGTTTTATTGAGGTCCCTGATTTTCCTTAGACCAAGACCACCCACTAGTTTAGGACTGTAATTTTTTTTCCCAACCAACTAGGTGGATCTTCCTGTTGTCCTCTGTTTCACCCCATAAAAAATTCCTGCAAAGCTTATCTAAGTCCTCACAATTAGTAGAGACAAGTAGGTGAGCATACTGCATTAGGTAGGATGGTATTGCATTCAGGACAGATTGTGATAGGGTTAATCTGCCAACAAAAGAAAGAGTTCTGGCCTTCCAGGCTGATAATCTCTGCTTAGTTCTTGTAATTGTTGAATCAAAAGTAACACTAGTTACCCTTCCATGCAAGAGAGGAATCCCTAGGTATTTAGCCAAGTCAGTTGTTCTTTGGAATCCCAAAGCTTCAGAAATCTCCTCTCTGATCTGTAGCCATACATTATTAGAGAAAAAAATTCTAGTTTTTCTTGAATTACCTTTTGCCCTGAGCTAGAACAAAATAGATCCAATATAGGTGATATAATTTCCACTTGGTCTAGCCTTGCCTCAGCAAATAAGATAAGGTTATATGCAAAAGCTAAGTGAGATATATTCAAACCATTTCTAGCAACCTTTATTGGTCTCCAGAATTTATGTTCAACAACCAAATTAATTAGGTGAAATAATCTTTCAATGCATAGCACAAATATATAGGGGGAAATAGGGTCACCTTGTCTTATACCTCTTGATGGGGAGAAAAACTCAAGAGCTTCACCATTAAATAGAACCCTCATCATAGGAGTAGTAACACACTGCTTAATAACCTCTCTGATTTGAGTTGGAAGACCAACCTCTCTCAAAGTATCACGAATAAATTCCTAGTTTATCCTATCATATGCTTTTTCTAAATCTATCTTAATAGCCATCAAACCTATCTTTCCTTTTTTGTATCTCATAGAATGCATCACTTCCTGAGTAATGATGATATTATCCTTACTTTGTCTCCCGAGGATAAAACTACTTTGGTTTATTTAAAAGATCTAGCTGTTCAGGTAACAGATCAGGAAAGCAGTTAGAAAGACAAAAAGGAACACAATTTCCACTATCATTAAATAAATTTGTGTAAAATTCAGTAGTCATAGATTCCAAATCCTTCACAATTGTGATTAAATTTCCATCCTCTGTTTCAAGACTTTTAATTTTAATTCTTTTACGCTTAGCTATTGTTGTACCATAGAAATACTTTGTATTTTTATCCGCAAAGGATATCCATTTACATCTAGCCTTCTGAAACCACAATAGTTCCTTTTGAATGCCACTTCTTCATATTCTTTCCAAAGTCGTTTATGAAGGTTTTCAAGACTAGGATTAGTTGAAATCATAGGTTTACGAGCAATTCCATCTAATCTTCTTAGAATTTTTTTTTTCCTATTTCCTATATGTCCAAATACTTCTTTATTCTAAATATGAAACTGATTTCTAAAACTATCAACTTTGAGCACCAATTTCTATTTCCTTGCCAAATTCCAGCAACAAAATCATTAAAAGATGGATGAGATAGCCAGACAACTACAAACCTAAAAGGCCTTCTATGTTGATTTTGAGTGCTAACATTTTCAAATTTCATAAGTACAGGACAATGACTAGATTTATAAAAGCGTAGATGGGATATAGAAGCATTAAAAAATCTAATTCTCCATTCCATCTTAATAAGGCCCCTATTTAGTCTCTCAAATAAGGAACCCCTTTTCCAAGTGAAGGGGTGGCCTACAAATCCATCATCTATTAAATTATAGTAAGTAATCATATTTTGAAATTGAAACACCTTGCATAAATGGGTTTAGTGACCCACATTTCCTTTCAGCAAGACTGCAAATAGAGTTAAAATCATTAATTAGACACCATTCACTTACCATTGTGTTAGCAATATCTCGCAAGGAATCCCATAGGATAGATCTGTTGATCAGTTGTGGACTAGCATAAATAGCAGTTAAAAACCAATGTGCATTTAAACCATTTTTAACTTTCATATATATATATATATTGTCTATTATGAGAAATAAAATCTAGAGAACTTTTAGAAATGTCCTAAAGGATCATAAAACCCCCTGATTGTCCATGAGAATCAAATATTTGAAAAGAATGAAATCCCATTCGCTTGACCAATTTTTTAACTTTGTCCCCACTAGCATGAATTTCCAGAAGAATAATAAGATGAACATTATAAATTTGTCTAATGTCTTTAATAGGACTAGGAAATCCTTTAGCATAAATTCCTCTACAATTCCAGGATAAAAAAAAATTCATGAAAACTGATTAGAAGGGGGTTGACCTTTAGGCTCAGGATTACCTTGCAAATCCATGCAATCTTGCATAACAGTATCTGAACCCAACTATTTGGATTCCAAATTTGAGACCCGTAGTTTATCTGGAGGTTTAGGTTCAATATTTTTGTTACCTAGGGATGCCATATAAGCTTCCTGATAGTTCTCTATGACATCTCTGGCTGGTGTGAGTTTATCCATCATGCACATGACATATAAATGATCATGTTCTTTCCTCTGTTGGTCCTCATGGATACTACTAGAAGGCTAAGAAATTTGTTTCTATTGATCACCTGTTGTTGAATTTTTTGTAGTCTGCAAAAAAATGGTTGTGAGAATGAGGTGTCAAGTTAATAGTCTCAGGGGAACTTGTAGATTTAGGGACACGCTTTATTGCTTGTTTCCTCTTTTCCTAGAATTTTTGTGATTTTTTTTCCTGCTTCAGGGTCACGAGCACGAATTACTTTAGCTTTAGGAGGCACAGGGGTAGGGCTTGCTAGGCCATAATGGGTAGGGGCTACTGGGACAGAATTTTCCTCATCCTATTATCTTACTTGTAATAATGAGTAACGAGATCCAAGATCTGGTTCTGTCTGGGTATGATTCTTTGCCTGATTCAATGGTTTCCTAGGTTGTATGTCTTGTCTTTTCCTTGGTTGTCTCTTGACCAGCATCATTATGCCAAATTTGGGATATAAGAGCACTTACTTTAGGGCGCTTCCGTGTTTTTAAGTGTTTCAAATGAACGTTTTACCTTCAGGGCGCTTCAAATTTGGGCGGAAGCGCCCTGAAATTAAAATGTGCAGGGCGCTTCCCTGAAGCGCCCTCTTAGCAGGTCACTATATTTTTTTATATAAATTAACGTCCAGGGCGCTTCATTGTAGCGCCCTCTTATCTGGGCACTTAATTTTTTTTATAAATTAATTTTTAGGGCGCTTCATGAAGCGCCCTGCCCTTAACTGCGTTTTTAATTTTTTTTTATTTGCTATCCGGGGCGCTTCGGGAAGCGCCCTCAGTTTAGGGCGTTCCAGGAAGCGCCCTCCCCATAAGAGGGAGGCCAATTATTTTTGCTGTTCTCTCGTGCGTCACACACAGTGCCTTTTCCCCTCTCTCTCTTAAAACATTTTCCTCCTCCCTCTCTCTACCTCCGTTCGTCTCCTTTTCCTCCTCCCTCTCCTCCTCCTTCCGTCCGTTCCCCCTCTGTTCGTCTCCCTCCTCCTTCTCCTCCCTCCTCCGTTCGTTCCCCTTCCACCGTCGTCTCCCTCCTCCCTCTTCTCCTCCTCCGTCCGTTCTCCCTCCGTTCCTTCCCTCCTCCTTCGGCGTCGCCGTCCGGTTCAGTTAAAGGAGAGCTAGCCGTTCCCACCTCCTCGGCTGTCTCCATCTTCGTTCGGCCGTCTCCCTCCTCGGGCCGCGCGCAACAAGATATGTTTAGCTAGCTAGGGTTTTTCATTTTCTGCATTTTTTTTATTTTTATGTAATTGTTTTACTGTTAGCACCATTTTTATGTTATCTGCCACACCATTGTGCATGAGTTTTTTGGTTTCTGCTGATTGCACCTATTTTTTGCTAACTGCACCACTATTTCCGCTGCACCATGGTTTATGCTATTTGCACCACTGTTTCTGCATGCTACATCATTTTTCTGCTAGCTGCACCACCGTTTTTGCTAGTTGCACCCCTTTTTTTGTTTATGTGTGATATAACTATTATTATTCATATTGATGTAATTAATGATATTAAGATTGGAAATGTGTTGCATAAATTTGTGATACTTAAAAAAATAAACTGAAATGCTGCTGAAATTTTTAAAAATAATTAGTAATGCATGCATGTGGTAAAGTAATTTGTTATTACATATAAATTATGATTATTTTATAGTTAAATTATAAATGATTTGATTTTTAATTTTGTTAATAGAATATGGATCGTTCTTGGATGTTTACAAACCGTTTGACAAGTGAGTATGAGGAAGGAGTGGAAATGTTCATAAAGTTTGCCGTTGACCATGCAACAAATCCTAGAAAGATTGTTTGTCCTTGTACGACGTGTTTTTGTTCTATGCGCCTTGAGTTTGGTTGATTTTGGCAAGGTTTACATTTTGGACTCCTTGCGCAAAGACCCTACCCATTACGAACCGATGAAGTCTATGATTAATAAGTAAGTTTTCTATGTTACGTAACATTATACAATCGCACTTACATTGTTTAATTAGAGTTCTCATAAATATTATTTGTTTTATTGGTTTAGATCTTTTAAAGAATATCGAACGCTAAGTGGTTTTCAAACTTCAAAGAATATGATTATACCTGATCCCATTTGGTACCGCATACAGGTAATGTTGCGCGAACTCTTGTGTTCCTTTGTAACTTATCATTACGTAAGTTGATTTGATTATAAATTATTTTTGTAGTGTCCACGGCAAACTAACATCAGTGATAGCGGCCTTTATGTTATGCGTTTCATGAAGGAGATAATCCATCAAAATGCAATCACTATATCAAGAGAGGTAATTTGGAATTGTTATAACAAGTATTTTTCTCCCCATTTAGATCTTCTATTAATGAAATAAAATTTTGGGTTTATATAATACTTTGCTCAACACCGATGCCCGAGTTACACTACGGAGCAACTTGATGAGGTTAGAGAAGAATGTGCAAAACATGTTGTAACCACTTGTATGTGATTGATTTGTACTTGTTGATGGTGAGTAATTACACATGTACTTTAACTCTGAAAATGTTGTACACAGATGTTTACTAATGATAAGTTCTGTAAATTTTGTATACTTTGATTTGATGTTATATATACTTTAATGACAAGCACTTGTTTCATGACATGAATTCTGGCTGCTGGTATAGAGTTTTATAGGTGTTTGATAAATTGGGATAACTTGTAAAAACAGAGGAAACTCTGCCAAATTTTTTTAGCTTATAATGAGTAGACTTACTCATGGTTTAGGATGATGTTTGTTAAGTATATTCTATGCACTTTTGACATTACTTTCATGACATGATTTCTAGCTGCTGGTATGGACTTTTCAGGTGTTTGATAAATTGGGATAACTTGTAAAAATAGGGGAAAGTCGGCCAATTTTTTTTTAGCTTATAATGAGTAGACTTAGTCATGGTTTAGGATGTTGTTTGTTAAGCATATTCTATGCACTTTTGACATTACTTTCATGACATGATTTCTGGCTGCTGGTATGGAGTTTTACAGGTGTTTGATAAATTGGGAAAACTTGTAAAAACAGAGGAAACTCTGTCAAATTTTTTATAGGTTAATAACTAGACTTAGTCTTGGTTAAGGATGTTGTATATGTTAAGCATATAATTCAAAACTTTTGACATTAATTTCAAGGATGAAATTCTGGCTGCTGTATGGAGTTTTGCAGGTGTGAAATATTGTATTCACAGCTTCATCTAAATTATAGAGCAGAAAAAAAAAGGGAAGGAGGGCGCTTCCTTGGAGCGCCCTGGTTGGCCAGGACAAGGGTGCTTCCTTGAAGCGCCCTCTAAATGCACGTCCTGTGCATATGGAGGGCGCTTCAAGGAAGCGCTCTTGTCCTGGCCAACCAGGGCGCTCCAAGAAAGTGCCCTCCTCTCCAGACACTTTGCAGAGGGCGCTTCCGTGTTTTTTAGAAGCGCCCTCGTTTCCTTCCGTCAGGGCGCTTCTGAGCACGCCCTCATTTTAACGACCAAACAAGAGCAGTTTCTATTAGGGCACACGGAAGCGCCCTTTTATGCTACACGGAAGGGCCCTTAAATAGATTTTTTGGCATAGTGCATCGAATGACCATAGGATCCTTCTTATCCTTTAACACTTGTATCCAAATTGGCATTAACTTTAGGATCTGTTTGCTAAGGTTCAGACTTCTAATCTATCTGGAGAATAGATTTATTCTCCCGAGGAGCAAAATTTTGAGCATTCTACAAGTTAGAGCCATTTTCATGAGGAATTGCTTCCGTAACAATTTTCTGGTGAAAGTTATCCATATGTTCCTTCTCCTTCATGGAGATTTTAGTGCAAGAATCCAATTTATGGGCCATATTTCCCACAGTTGAAGCAAACTTGTCACAAGCCTTCATATTATATTTTTAAGATAATGCCGAGAACCTCTATTTTCGGTACGAGACTTTTAGAGAGATCAATTTCTACACAAAGTCTAGCAAATCTTCCTCTAGAATGGATAAAGGTCAACCAGTCCACTTTCAACATAGTTCCTAGAGTATCTCCCACCATAGCAAGAAAGCTAGTATTGTATAGTTCAATTAGTAGGTTGGGGATTCTTAGCCAAACAACTATTTTCTTGACTTCTTTGCTTCCTCTAGGAATACAGGCCTCCATCTTTGGACTATTAGGTAATGATCGGCTACCATCCAAGGGCCATCATAGAGAACATGAATATAGTCTTCTTTTCTATAAAATAGACTAGATGGTAATCTTGTGGCATATCAGTAAATTTGATTGGATTTCTGCAAGCCCAATGTCTACAAAGACGAGTTTCAAGAATTTTCATATTGACCTTCTTACCAAGAACCTTAACCATAAGGGCAGTTCTCCAAGGAGCACACCATTCATTATATTCCTTCAGAAATAGGAATTATTGGACGAGTGTTGCTGATCCTTTTGGTTGCATCATCAGCTTCACCATCCGTTGTGTTATCTTCATCACTTGATTCTTCACAAGGAATGGTTATGTCATCAGTATCAAATAGGGGTTGAGTTTGCATACCAATATAATGTAACGAAAATTCTTTGTAAAACAGTTGTTGAGGAATGCTTGCCACATTCCCACTTTCTGGCATAGGTTCTTCATCTGCCTACTTGATTTTCTTTCTACTCCGTTGGACTAGGTCTTCTTCTTGGGAAGATAGGCCTGGGTTCTAAGTTCTCCATTCGCAACGTTTCAAAATTTTTGAAATTTAAGTTAATTAAACATATATTATATGTATGGATTTCAAATTTTTATTTATATATATATATATATTAATAGGGGATTGCTAATGTAATCCCACTTGATTTTTAAAAGGAGTGCATTGTCACCTGTTGGGGCTGGAAATTTCACTAAGTTATAATTATAGAAGATTCCCATTATAAAGATAAGATTCGAATGAATCTTAGTAACAAAGGAAAATTCTGATTTAAGATCTTTTTAAATTAAAATTCAAAATTGATATCTGAAGGGTATTTGGAATGCTTCACGGTAGTCAATGCCTTTGTTAATTAAAATCCTTGAATGATTGGCTTAAGGATTTTCGAATCAAACTTAGCAGTGTAAGACATAAAGATTTCGAAATTTTACTAATATAAAGATAAGAGATAGAAACGTGTACAATTGAATTAAATTCGAAACTGAATTTCATAAACATAAACAAGTTACAATGTAAATTTCGAAATACAATAGAATACTTACAAGTTACAAAAGAAAATTCGAACTACATAAAATTACAAATGAAATGATAATAAATTACAAGGAAAATAGTTCGAAATAGAAGACTTCATCTCTTGATCTTCAGGAAATTCTGGAGTAATCAAATTTCTGTTTGTTCGAATCTCTTGATCTTCGAAGAAGAAGAAGACTTTGTGGAGTGCAAAGCTTGTGAGTGAGCATTCTTTATCACTACCTTCTCATACATAATACCTTTTTCTATTTTGAATTGGGGAATTAATCAAGTAAAAAGGCAAAAAGATAAGTATCCCCTATAATTCGAATAGAGGGTAAAAGCTAGGTAGAGATCTTCTAGTAAAATTCGAAGAAGACACAAATATCACCCACCTAACAATTTACATAAAAGAGGTCATCCTCCATATTTTGATTCTCCTCTTTCTCCCCTTTCTTCCCAATATTTGGGTATTAACCTATGATGAGGAGGGAGATGGAAGTGCCACAAAAGACATAGGCACTACCTTAGATGAGGAGAAATCTAAGGCATTATTAGGTAAAAGTACCAATTAAATACCCACTTTTGGTTATAACGTTCGACCCAAAGACCAAAAGACTTAAAAACATTTCTAACATTGGTCATTACGTCGACCTAAAATCGAATGAAATCACTCGAAACTTAGGTCAAACATAATAACCAATATTAGAAATCTCCCTAGATTTCGGAATAAAAAAAGAAGCAAAAGAGGAAAAATTCGAGTAAAGAAAACTCGAAAGATTAAAGAAAGAAGGGTTTACTTTGTTAGAGAAGGAGAGAGGTAATTTGGAAAAAAGTTACTTCTGAGGTGAGTGAAAATGGAAAAGGAAAGTAACTATTTATAAGGAAAGTTCATAAGCATTGACATAAATGCTTAAACATAAAAATCAATGAAAACTGACTAAAATTATCAGTAAGTTTCATATGATAAATCAGTTTCTGATCAAAAGTGTGAACCAAGAGAACCAATCATAAGTTGACATGTGGCATTCAAAGGAAACGTCCAAAACATGATATCTGTTTCATGAAATAGATTTTCGAATTTATTGTGCAATCAAGTATAAGAACTCTCAAACTTAGAAATAATTTCTAAGGTTTAGAGTTACTGAAATTCGAACTTGATACTGGCAAAAATCCTTAAGAAATTCAAATTTGACTTAGTCAGTTTTAGTTGAAAGATTTCGAATGTTACAGGATCAGAATCACAGAAGAATTCGAATCCTACATGACTAGAACAACACAAAAATTCGAATCAAAACCTTAGTCATGTTATATGAAGATTTCGAATTAGAATATTAGTCAAATTGCTTGAAGATTTCGAAGTGAAGACTTGCCAAATTTTCTGAAGAATTCAAGTTTAGACTCTGCAAGATTCATTAAAGATTTCGATTCAAGGGAAAAGTGGAATCCATGAAGATTTCGAATGAAGACTTGGATAAATTGCATGAAGATTTTGAGTCAGAATTCAAATAAAAGAAGACACGTTGAAGATATCTAATGAAGACAAGACACCTGTGTGGTCATAGATTAGGCAGTTAGATTTCTGTCATGTGTGTTTATTGTAAATTAGTTGACCGTTAGGGTCAAACGTCTATAAATAGGGCGAAGTCATATGTCCTAGGGACGAATCTTTCTCCATTCTACATACTTAACACAAACACTCGAAAAAAGCATAATGTCTATCGTATTCACGACTACTTGCTCATCCAAGTTTACTCGAAAAGTATGTCAGTTTGAGAATTTGTCAAACTTTTTACATTGTTCTCGAACCTTTTCAATACATTTTCTTAAACTTTCTTTTACTTTCTTGCACTTACTTTTACTTTTTAATTTACATTGTTTCTTGCTCTTTATTTTTTCTACCTACTTCACAATTGAATCATTTTATTTTAGAATCCACCATGAGGACTTGATTCCAGTCCCAGATTGTTCATAGGAATCTTTAACTTTAATTTTACTAAAAGTCACCACAAACAGCACCTACACCTTTTAATTCTGATAAAAAAATATTCAATTTATTCTTTTTAAAAAGAACTAAATTGAGGGACATTTTAGTAGTTTTCTACATCAGTAGTTTTTTTTTAGAAAAAATAAAACTTCTCCAAAGTAGTGTGAAACACATGTCTGCCCCTTAAGACCGCCTTCTTAGTGAGAATTGAGAACCCCTATCTGGAAGCCACATTATCCATTTCTGAAATTCTCAGAAAAATTTGAAGGAAGAGGGAAAGAATGAAAAAGCCTCCCTCAGTGGCAGCACAAGTGCACTATGCTTTTACCCTCTTTTGTCTCGTAAAATGAGGAAGAGGGGAAGGATGGGAGACCCTCCCTTGGTGGTGGTACACAACCGCGATGTGAGAGAAATTTTAGTTTTTTCTAAAAAAAAAAAAATTGAGGTAATAAACTACTAAAATGTCCCTCGGTTTAATTATCTAGAAAAAAAATAAATTAGATAATTTTATGAGAAATAAAAGATGTAGGGATGCTAACACACTTCTTTTAAAAATTAATTGAGAGTAATGCAAAGTGCTTGTAGTTGTGGTAATCATAGTTTAATGTTGAATGTGATGGTAGATGCTGCATGTGTTGTTTATTGGATCAATGAATCCAAAGAGTATGTAGTTTTTTTTGTTACAAAAAATTTTGGGTGAGGAAGTGGAGGATCCAGGACCCTGGATCAGTGGGAGCAATTTATTTAAAAAATAAATCATCATCATCATCGTGTGTGTAAAGGAAATGAAGCGTGAGAATGAAGAAAATTAGCTAGTAGTTATTGCTATTGAAGAAAAGATAAATTTTGACTTTAAAATCAAATACTTGAAAACATATAAGAGCATCTCTGATGGCCTTTTACCGAGCTGCTCACAAATATTAAGAGTGAAGCTTAGCAATTTTTTTCGTTGGAGAAGTAGCCATGATGCTAAACTATTTTTTTGAGTAGCTATCTATTGTATGGTTTTAATTTTTTAGTCATTTATTAAGTAGTTTTGGATTTTAATTATAAAATATATTTATAAGACAATTCATACCAAATGACACATATTAAGAAAAGTAATTAATGCATTGATTTTTTAAAAAATTATTCTATAACATTCTAAGTTTATCCCTATTAAATGCTTCTAAATTTGTGTACTTTGTCTTATAAATAGGACAATAAAAAAATTTCAAACGTTGTCTTATAAATAGGACCTGAGGGAGTATATAAGTGTGGGGTAGGTTGTGGGGTCTATTTAAGCAAGTTTAGAGAGTTATTAGGTTGGAGATAAAAATGAGTGAGTTGCTGAAAATAATAAAAATAATATGATAATATAGGAAAGAATGAAAAATTATAAACTACTGGTTTAGGAAAATTTTGAGATTTGCTAGGTTGAAAATGGCCTAAGGGGAGTGACAAATTGGGTAAACATTGGGTTCAAAGATATATAACATGTTTGTTTTACCGTTGCTACAATGCAAAATCATGGTTTCGCAGAATTAATTTTAAATCACTTTCGTCCAACGTGGTTCGTAAAATGTGCATTACTCATTTCAATCATTGATTTCTAGAATCAATTTTACTCAACTGTAAACTAAACAGACACATAGAATTAGAAGGGGTAAAATACAAGATATTTTGTTTTAATTTTATCAAAGTAAATGAATGCAATTGCACAACCTCATGTCCGTCATTGGTAGTGAGTTCAAAAATATAGAACTCGAGGGAGCAAAATGGGCTAGTCCGACCGGGCTGGCCCGCAAAAGCCCACAAAAATGTAGGGCTCGGGCACCTATTTTAGAAGCTCGAATTACTCCCAGGCTTTTTAGCCCAACTCGATAAAACCCGCTACCCGCAAAAACCCGTAAAAAGGTCGGGTAGCCCGCAAAAACCCGCAAAAAAAGGGCTACCAGCAAAAAGGTAGGGCTTGGGCACCTATTTTAGAAGCCCGGATAACTTCCGGGTTTTTTAGCCAAGCCTGATAAAGCCCGCTACCCGCATTGAGGCGGGCTGGGCGAGGCCAGGTGGCCTGAATTGACAACTCTACAAAATACCCACATATAAGATATTTAGTTGCCATTTTATCAAAGTGAGGGGGCGAAATTGCAAACCCTCATCCATACCTCGGTCCGCCACTAGAGGGGACGGTGCCTCGGTACAAGGCAGGGAAAGCCCCCGGGCTCTTTGAGCACTAACAGATGTATTTATATTTTAATTACCTCATCCCAAAAGGACGAGTGGGGGTTCGAACCTACGACCTGTCATATATGAGACTTTGTCTTACTCCATTCGACCAACCCCTGGACTTCAAAGAGTATATAGTTGTGCAAAAGTAACTAATTTATAGCACGCGCTCTGCATATATTGTAAATAACTAGTCGTGTACCTGTGCCATGCACGGGGCATTTTTATCATATTAGACATATAATAATTATTTGATAAAAAAATGATATACAATAATTTTTTAATAAATAGAATTCATAATATATGAAAGTTAAAAATTACAAATTAACGAGAATTATTATTTTTCTCTATCATCTTTTATTCTTATCCTTGCCTCAATTTTTCTTTTACAAAATATATCCCAACAAACTCAAGCTACTTCCTTTTATTCCTTTATTTCAACCCAACATGTAAACTTTTTTATATTGTCCGTGTATATTCGTTAAATCATATTTTAAATTATATTTATAAAAGAAGTTAAAAACTATAATAACTTTTAAAATTATTTTAATTTATTGAGTACATAATATTTTTCCAAGAAAAAAATGATTATCTAAACATTCTAAAAGTTTCAAAAGTACATTTTTAAAAAAGGAACTATTATTCTTTTATGTAGTTTGTCAAAGAATTTTTTTATATATTACATTTTTAATGGGATCACAAACTCTTTTTGAAGGATAATTGATAACTATTTGTCCTATAATTGCTCTCCCTAACCCATTTATCTAACTGAAATATGTCTCACCACCATTTTCAATCATACTCTCCACCAACTCTTTTTACATAGAAATCATATTTAATTTTTTTTGTACATATATATCCATGAAATTGACAAATTTTTGAAACTTTCGCTCTCATACCCCTTTTAATACAGGACGAATTTTTCTCCCAAGAGATTCACTTATGATTAATATTCTCCATTCTCATTTGTCAAATTGTGTTAAATTAAATGATTACATCTTTTATTCCTAACAAACTCTTATATCTTATAGTCTTTTATATCTTTTCATTTATTTGAAAAGATTTTATTTGATTTGATTTGTTATCTGATCTATAGTAAAAAATTCATACAATATAACATATAATCCATTATCTCTAATGCTTATGGAATGACCCATTAGTGAGATTTTTTTATTGCTTATGAACTGTCCCTAGTACATACTTGATGCAAAAAAACCATGAATGACTTTTTAGAGTATTATTTCTAGTGCTCCAAGAATGCCTCTTGTATAGGATAAAACTTTAAAATTCTTGGAATTGTTTTGTGACGTAACGTTCATTATTTTATTTTAAGGTTTAAATTCAAATAAACTGAACTATAATATATTTTTTAAACACCAATAATTTTCTTGCCAACTTATATATGCTCGCATTTGGCAATATAATTGAATAGAACTAAAATTTTTATGGGTTATAGATATTGCTTAGTTTATCAACCACTTAAAAAACTTTGCTAGCTAGTTTTACCCATAACCAAATCAAATTTTAATTTTCCCATCAAGTGAAATTTTGCAAAACAACTAAGTTGTTGCAACACATATAATAAGTCACAAATTAAAGAAATTCTGCAACATTTTCAATCTTTCATTTATCATTGTCAACAATAAAATTAAAAAAAAAAACTCAAAAACCAAATGAAGATGGTCATAACCAATCACAATTTAATTTATTTCAAATATTTGTTGGGACTTTGACATTTGCAAAGTATGAAAACTAAGAAACGTTGTTTTTTATCTAAGGTCACAAAGACTCTATAAACAAAAATAGGAAACTCACAGAAGAACACTAATTAAATAATTATTATAATTACTATTAACATAATTATAAAATATTTTTTAATATTATTTTAAGCTACATAGTATATTTTTATTTATCTTATAAACCATTTTTTAATATATTTAAACTATTAAAATGACCTTTAATACTGATATTTGATATTTTGATATAATAATTTACTATAATTATTAACATAAAAGTTGTACATTTTTTAAGTGTTTGAAACATGTTTCAAATTTCGTATTACATTTTTGACACATTACACTTAAAGTTGTACATTTTTATTTATGTTATAAACTTTTTTTAATATTGATTATTAAAATTGGCTTTAATATTGATGTTTGATATAATAAAGGTAACTATAATTAAATAATTAATACAATTTCTGTTATTATAATTATTAAATAATTTTTAAGTGTTTAAGAATGTTTCAAATTTCATATTATATTTTTATTTTTTACAATAAAGTTTTACCTTTTTTAAATTATTTTATTATGTTTTAAATTTCGTATTATATTTTTTTTATGTTATAAACCTTTTCTTTTTAATATTGAAATTGTTAAAATGAGCTTTAAATTATATTGATTTTTTATATAAAAATAATTATAATTAAATAATTACTATAATTATAATGAACATAACTATAAATTAATTTTTAAAGTGCTTGAGAATGTTTTAAATTTTTGATTTTTTTATTTTTAAAAATCATTAGATATACTTTAAATTATTATTATTATTTATATTTGTTATTATCATAATTATTCATTTTTATAGTGATATTTACTTTAATATAATTATTATTATAGTTAATTAATGGTAATGCATAAAATTAATCATTTAAAATATCAAAGATACTTTCTATTTTTAGAAGTTTTGCTTAAAGAAATTTACTATTGTACCCTCACTTTAGATTTCATTTGCCACTTTCACTACCTTACTTTTATATATATATAAAATAAAATATTGTGCAATATATGGATCATATTAAATATTTTTGGCAGTGGATCATATCAAATTGTGATTGTTTTTTCTAGCTTGAGATTATCTCAATATCCGAAAGTTGCTATCAAGTGTAACTAATTTGAATTTTTTAGGGTATACTTTTTTTTTGGGTAGAAATTTAGAGTATACTTTGAATTTGAATTAATCAAATCTATATTTACGAGAAATGTTCTGCCAATACTTAATTTTCTATGCACACAAAAAATTGATATATAAATCTTACACTTAAACAAAACTAATATCGTTATTCGTTGCCACTTCAACCAATACACGTTCATATATTGAATTTTGATTTGTCTTTATGCTAGTGGACATAATTTCACATAAAAATATATCATTGCAGTAGACTCCGACTTTGATGGTCGTCATAATTAAAATATAAGCCGCCGTGTGTCACATCCCTGAAATTTTCTAATTGAGACGTCACTTTGGAATGTGAAATATTCTTTCACCCTATTTTTATCAAAAGACTTTTAATTTTTTTCCTCACCCTAATTTTTTTTAAGAAAAAAATACTTTTAATTTTTTTTCTTTTTTTATTTAATAGTGAAATTCCACACAACTTATAAGAGTATGATTCTCCCTCTTAATTCTTAATGTTAATATTCTCTCTTTTCTTAAATTTTTAAATGTTAATTTTTAAATACTAATAAATGTTAATGCTTAATTTAAAAAAAAAAATTGGTTCTAAATCTTCTATATGTCATATTTCATTATAATCCTTATTTTTAATCAATATACATTTAATTTTTATTGTTATAATTTTAGTTTATTTAATTATATTTTATTATCAAATAAAAATATATATTAGATTTTAATAATAAACATAATCTGCTATTATATTTTAAAAATAAAATTATTTTCTAAAATTATTTTTTTATTTTTATTTTATTTTTTAATCTTAAAGATATTAATTTATAATAAATTTAATTTTAATTATATAAAAATATATCTTTACTTGCGCATTATACAAAATAATATACTATTTCATCAAAAAAAAAATCGCATCCACTATTGCTAACTTTTTTTCACAAAATAAATGTTAATCCATAAAATTGATATCTTAAGGGTATTAATAAAAAATTAAAAGTGAATTTTATTTTTTGATGTAAACCATAGGTATTCCCTATTATCAGGGGCAATCCTATTCGGGGCTTAGTCACAATTGAAAATGAATTTTATTTAAAAAAATGTAATATTTAATTGTAATTTTTAATAAAACTTTTTTTATTTATTAATTTCTTACCTATCCCAGCATTTATAATTGCAAAACGCTATCGTTCAAAAAGAACTCTACTTGAAATTAAATCACATTCAAATGAGATTGAATCTAGGTTTGTAGAACACTATCACTAATAGCTTTTATTCAAACGTGCTTTGGAGTCTTTATCTAATATTATGTTTGGTTTACCAAAAAATCACGTATTAAATGTGGATCCGATCAAACGTTATTCTCAGTAGCATTAGCCTGAATCCATGTTTAAAACATGATTTTAAAAATAAATCAAATATGTTCAGTAGTCGTTCCAAATGTAAATCTGCGACTTTCCAATTTACGTTTTTCAAAAACAATAATGTGTTACTTTTTAAAAACGAACATCATGTTATGGTATTTTCAGATTCCATCGTCTACCCAAACACACACTAACAAGATTTTAGACACACTATTTGGTGTATGAACGGAGTTTAACACGTGATTGCGATAAATATTTATTTATAATTTTTGGTCCATAGTCAAGGAATAATATAAATATAGTGGTAGAAAATAGACTGGGCCAATTTCATTTCAGTCCTCATTCTCTCTCCGTGTTTTCACTACGCAGCCCAACGACAAAGCCGACCGCGCGCAATCAAGCATTCAACGATTGAATGAATAGTAGTTGACCCAAAAAAAAAAAAAAAAAACGATTGAATGAATCCTTTGTGTCATAATCGCCACATTCCAAGTGTTAGCCAATCTTTCCCCTTTTCCCTATAAAAAGACATATCCATGTAGGCTCTCTCACCCTCAATCAACCTTTCTCATTTCCTTCCCTCAGCTAGCAAAGCTATATTCATTTAGTTTTATTTTTCTCTCTCCTTTAACTTCAATTCTTCACTGCTTGCTTCATTCCATAGCGATTCATGATGGACTTTCACAAGCAATTGTTATTTTCCCTATTATGTCTTTCCCTAGTACTCTCAGGTATACTATATCATTATGAATTATGATCATATATGAATATAATAAATGAGTCTCTGTAACTTGTTGATCCTAGCTTAATTGGTAATTAATATATCAAAAATTCAAAATTAATTGGTCAAACTTTAACGTCTTAATTATTAATTGTCCATTGTTACAGGACAAATGAGGCTGCTAGCTGAGGCTCGCCCGCACCATCATCATGAGCACAATTATCCTTCAAAAAAATTGTTCGTTTTTGGAGACTCATATGCTGATACCGGCAACACTAAAAAAAATTCACCTGGCTCATGGAAACAACCGTATGGCATTACCTTTCCTGGAAAACCCGCCGGAAGATTCTCCGATGGTAGAGTCCTAACTGACTTTATTGGTACGTGCTTCCTCTTCCTACCTCTTTCTGATGGAACACTGCAAAATGCATGCTTTTTTCGTTTATTTTATAATCTTTAATTATCTTTTTATCACAAGAAATGTGCATGATGCGCTTGAAATCAGATGTTTTTATTCAAAGTCAATTCCTTTATTTATACGTATTATATATAGTTTTAAAAGGGGCTGGTGGGGTTTATTTCATTGCTGGCTTGCCACTTTACCTTTCTTGTGCTCTTATCTATAAGATTTTATATATCTTATATTGTTTGGTTCTCTCTTTTTTGGCCAGTGATGTGCTACATTATTGTGTTTTAAAATGTTTGTATAATAAAAAAAATCATGTTAATTAGCTACACATATTCCACTTGCATATATGCTGCATTCTTTCCTAGAGAAAAGAAACTGGCGTCTTGTAATTTTTTAATATATTATATATGATTATGTAATAACAAAAAAAAAAAATTCTCGTTTCGATCACATGGAAATGCTTGTAGCTAGTCCATCTTAATTTCTTTCCTTTATCTAATGGGCATGTAACGTCAGGCTTTAATTTGGACCCTGACAACACTTTTGTCTTTATTTAATTGACTACTATATATTTTCCTTTTCTTTACCGCATACGCATATATAGCATACACTCCTTGCTAGTTGCTACTCATTATATATAGCTAGCCTGTCTGTTTTACCATACTCTCTATTTGCATTGTCGATGATTCAAAGAAAGAAATTACACTTAATTGGCAGTTTTGAGGAATGGAATTAAAATAGTTTAAAATAATATGTGATTAAAAGTATATTTTAATTGAATGTGGCAGTTTTGATGAGAAATGAAATTACAGTTGGGAGTTGGCAGTTTTAGTGCCTGTTTTGTCCAACGTCAGCATAATGTATAACGTGATTTTTTAATAAGTAAAGTAAAATTAATTTTATTATATATTATAACTCAGTGTATAATTTATTTTTAATTAGTAATTTTAAAATCAATTTAATCGAATTATAAATCAATCAGGCTAATATAATGTCATGGCACTATAGCAACAATTTATTTAACTATCGTTTATCCAGTACGTATATTAACTGGCATATTTAATTTCTACGATCAAATACCTTTATTCGGCTTTATATATATCAATATTTTTCTTAAATCTCAATTATTCCCGGATCTTTTATCACCACTAGTTCTGTTTGTGGACCACTGCTGCTTTGTCCGTAAAAAGTAAAAGCATTGTAACTGTATATGAAAAGCTTTCTTTTATTTATTTGGTTAAAAAAGTGATATGAATCAGAATCTACTCGAGAATGAAGAATATTGTAAAAATTTCATTATTTGTAACAATTTGTTTTTCTCTCTATTGATTAAGAAAAGTACCTAGCTCGTAAGTCATAACCTCTTTTATGTCACTAATTCCTCTTGCTACTTCTAATAATTAAACTGCTTTGTGTTGCAGCTAAATATTTGGGACTGAGATCTCCACTCCCCTACAAGTTCAGGAAAGTGGTGCCACAGTATTTGAAGTACGGAATGAACTTTGCTTATGGTGGAACAGGTGTATTCAATACATCCTCTTCAAACCCAAATATGACAATCCAGATCGATTTCTTCAACCAGCTCATCCAAGAAAACGTGTTCACTCCCTCAGATCTCACCAACTCCGTGGCTCTTGTTTCCGTCGCTGGAAATGACTACAATTTTTACTTGGCCACAAATGGCTCTGCCCAGGTAATTAATTAAATTAGTTCGAATCATCATATAGTACTTTAAGATTTGTATGAATGTGAAATTAACTTATAGACTTTTTAATACAAAATTAACTCTTTTCGTTGAATGTACGCAGGGATTCCCGTCTTTCATCGCCTCAGTGGTAAATCAAACCACTACTAATTTGATTCGGCTCCAAAAGTTAGGAGTGAAGAAAATTGTTGTGGGTGGTTTACAACCCCTCGGTTGCCTTCCTCTCATCACAGCCCTATCCTCGTTCCAGCGTTGCAATAGCACCTTTAATGAACTCGTAGTTCTCCATAACAACCTGTTGAACCAATCGGTTACCAAGTTGAACCAACAAAGTAAGGATCACACCACCTTCGTTATTCTTGACCTTTACGACAGTTTCATGTCAGCGCTTAACGACCCATCGATGAGGGACCAATTCAAGCCGTGCTGCGTTGGGGTAAGCAGCAAGTATTCGTGTGGGAGCGTGGAGAACAACGTGAAGAAATATACGGTTTGCGAAAATCCTAAATCTGCTTTCTTTTGGGATATGTTTCACCCAACGCAACAAGGATGGAATGCTGTCTATAACAAACTACACAAGGGAGATCTTCATCAACTTCAATACTAGCTAGCTAGAGCCTAGAGTGCTATTCATGCTAGCTAACTATATATATTCTCATTTCTTAATTTATCCTTAAATTGCGTTTGTTTGTAATTATTCCGAATGCTTTCTTTTCTATGCATGGGTCCAATTGATGTTCGAATATATGTTTCTTTTCGTGAAGGAAAATAAATCTATGATGTTACAGAATCATGTTTTATTAAGTTTTTTTTTTTTCAAAAACCTATTTAATGAAAAAAAATTATACAAGTATATATTTAAAGTGTACACAATTTATACAACGGATGATTCAATTTATACCGGTGTGAGTTACACCAAATCTTACACCATTAAATAATTTATTTAGATAATTGTATAGTTATTATAGATTATATATATCTGTAAAATTTTTCATTGATCACCTAAAATTATTTAACACATCATGAAGATATGTCAAGATTAACGTCATATGTACTTTTGAAATATATGATATTAAGAACAATTTGATTATCAAGTCATGGTGTTAAAATTTTACGAAATTTAATTGACATAAATAACCACAATGATAAGTAGTTATAATTCAACGGTTGGATCAATAAAATTCATGTTCAATATAAAGTTATTAATAGTGTAATTTTTCGTGTAACTTACACTTGTGTAAGTTGGATCCTTCTTACTTATATAATTAAGAGAGAGATAATAATGGAACAGAGATGTGACGAGGAATTGAGATAACTAATTAATCTACGTAATACGCTAATAAAAATATTTTTAATTACAATTTAATGTACATTAAATTAATATTTTTAAAATAACAAAAAATAAAATTTTAAATAATTATTCAATTTTAAAATATAATATTAGATTATATTTTATTATTGAAGTCTAATTTACATTATTTTTTGACAATAGGATATAATTAAATAAACTAAAATCATAATGATAAGTACAAAAACATATATTAAAAATAAGGATTAAAATAATAAATGATAGGATATGAATTTGAATCTTAAAAAATTTTCAAATCCAAAATTAACATTTATTAGTATTTAAAAATTTAATTACGAAGTAAGAGAATATTTGCATTAAGGATTAAGAAAGAAGAGAATCTCACTCTCACAAGAAGTGTGTGGAATTCACCATCAAATAAGAGAAGATAGAGAATGCTAAAATTTATTGAGAGGGAGAGTAAAGTTCATGAGTGTCTCACTCTCCAAGGTAAGGTCTCAAAATTTTAATATAGAGAGTTGATAATAAAATGTAAATATATTTAATTAATTCAATTAAATATTTAACTAATATAGCTTATCTGTCTCACCTTATGATTATGAAGGATACTCTATTATTTCAGAAATCTAGGATGAGGTGGCTAGAAGCTGGTGATGCAAACAAAAAATTCTTCCATGCTATCTGTAACATCCCATAATTTTAGTTGTAATATATGTTAAAAACAGTAATAGAATGGGTTTGAGATAAAAGGAATTGTTTTGGAAGTTAGGGGAGTGAATAAGGCAACAAACTAGGCAAAAAACTCCGGTTTAGTACCGCTTACCACCCTCAGACTGACGGTCAGTCTGAGAGGACTATCCAGACCTTAGAGGATATGCTCAGGGCATGTGTTTTAGTTGGGATAGGTACGTACCTACCCCCATCATAGAGTTTGCCTACAACAATAGTTTCCATAGTAGCATAGGCATGACACCCTATGAGGCGCTGTATGTAGGAAGTGCAGATCGCCTTTGTGTTAGTATGAGGTGGATGAGAGAACCCTGTTAGGTCCGGAACTAGTGCAGGAAACCACAAAAGATCAGAGTCATTAGGAAGAAGTTTGTTACTGCCCAAAGTCGGTAGAAAAGCTATGCTGATAAGAGAAGGAAGGATTTAGAGTTTGAGGAAAGGGATCATGTGTTTCTAAAGGTAACTCTTGTCACATGCATTGGACAAGCCATCAAAGCCAAAAAGCTCAATCCCAAGTTCATTGGCCCATTCCAGATCCTGCAGAGGGTTGCCTCTGGCCTACAGATAGCCCTGCCACCTCACCTTTCCCGTATCCATGATGTATTCCACGTTTCTCAACTCAGAAAGTATGTTCATGACCCTTCACACATCATCAGCTCCGAATCGGTACAATTGAGGGAGGACCTCACAGTCCCTACTAGACCTGCACGGATTATTGATCGGAGTGTCAAGACACTGAGGAATAAGGCAATTCCTCTTGTAAAGGTGTTTTGGGAGGGTCAGTCACTTGAAGAGGCTACTTGGGAGAAGGAGGATGATATCCGCTCTCAATTTCCAAAGTTATTCAGTTAAGGTAAAGATTGTGTGTTTATTTCCTTCTTTAGCCAATTTTAAGGACAAAATTGTTTTAAGGGGGTTAGAATTGTAACATCCCATAATTTAAGTTGTAATATATGTTAAAAACAGTAATAGAATGGGTTTGAGATAAAAGGAATTGTTTTGGAAGTTAAGGGAGTGAATTAGGCAACAAACTGGGCAATTCTACTTTGGTCTGGGCGCTCAAACGCCCAGACGCGCGCTCAAACGCGCAGAAGAAAGAAATTAGGGGCCCTGGCAGAAAGTTTGGGCGCTCAAACGCCCAGGTGAGGGTTCAAGCGCCCAAGCCTGATGTTCTTGTATATTAGGCAGAGAGTTTGGGCGCTCAAACGCCCTGATTGGGCGCTCAAGCGCGTTCTGCCCCTCATTGATTCGCTGCAGCTCTTCTTCTTCTTCACTTTTCTTCATTTCTTCTTCCTTCTAGGGTTTCTTAGAGAGAGAGGGAGAGAAAACTAGAGAGAGAAAGATCTTGTGGGAAGAAGGAGAACTTCTGGGAAGGTGCTTCAACGCTCCTAGGGCTTGATTCCAACCATCTTCTCCCATTCTTCTTCTTCGTTCTTCCATTTGTGGTGAGTATAACTCACACACCTCACTTTCATTAGATGTTTTCTCTCTTATGACCCCTATTCTGTTATTCCTCTTCATTTTAACTTGTGGGATTAGCTGTTTTGCATGATTATGTTGTTCATGAATGTGTATGAGAACCCTAGGTTAGAGAATTTTGGGAATCTTAGGTTTTGGGGAAATGATTGTTAATGGGGATTGTATGGTTATTCTTGATGTTTTATGTTGATTCTGGAAGCTATTGAGTTTGTATAATTTATTGTTAATTGGGAATTTTGAAGATGATGCATTTGGTCGTGGTCACCACACTCTCATTAATAAGCTTTGGCTCTGATTCAGTTAAGTTTTAAGAATGAAAAGGATAAAATTCAATTCTTGTTTTAAAGACTTGGGGGATTAGTACCCAGATATTAAGGGTGATTAGTTCCCAGGGTGATAAGTTAACATCCATGAGTTACTGCCTCGAGTAGTGGGGTCCAGGCTTGGATGTTACAATTAGTATCCAGTGGTGGTGATTAGTGCCCAAGGGAGACGTTCATTGTAGTTTGAGCTCAGGTCCAACCACACAGTATTTAAAGTGATAAGAACCCACCGGCTGGGCTATTCCGGTCGTGCATTCATGTTTTTACTTAAGATTATGTTAATTTATTAATTGTTGTATTGCGTTATTATCCTTGTGCATCAATTGTTGTGTTCCCCCACTGCATATTGCATGGTTATATTCACTGAGGCATTCTGTCTCCCCACACGTTTTGTGGACTATTTTTAGATGCACAGGTACCTCCCCCGCTCTGGTCAGTGACTCAGAAGATTAGCTGCAGATTTATTGTTTTGGTTATATTTTGAGATAGGGATTTTATACATGTATCTGATAGATCTTGGCCCTAGTATGAGGCTGTATTTTGTGAGGATACAATTGTACATGTGGCATCCTTATAGTTGTCAGGACACATGTATGAGGTTATCCTCAGTTGGTTATTGTATTAGATTTTACGTTCCGTCTTCATGCCCATAAAGGTATTTATAACTAAGAATTATGACATATATTATTTAAGCGATCGTTGGTAACTTGAATAGTGTATATTATTTTGTAACGATATCTAAGTGGCGTGAAATAATTTCAGAAATTCAAGATTTGGTTTCCAACAGACTAAATTTTCGGATTAGAAATTAGGACGTTACACTATCGTTAATAAAAGAAGACTGAAAAATGATATTAGAAGTCTGGAAGTCAACAACATATGGTATTTTGATTCAAATTTAAGGCAATGAAGAATAGCTTACGAAGGTGGAATAAAGAGGCTTTTGGAGAGCTGGATGGTAAAATTAATATTGTAAAAGAGCAAATGCATCTCTTAGACATCAAGCGGGAAGAATCACCATTAAGGTATGAGGATATGCAGCGGCAAAAAGAACTCTCAGCTAATCTGTCTCACCTTATAATTATGAAGGATACTCTTTTATTTCAGAAATCTAGGATGAGGTGGCTAGAAGCTGGTGATGCAAACAAAAAATTCTTCCATGCTATCATTAATAAAAAGAAGACTGAAAAATGATATTAGAAGTCTGGAAGATCCATATTCTATTAAGAATGCAGTGAAAGGGTACTTTGAAAATCATTTTAAGGAACAATCTTAGCAAAGAACTTTTTTGAATGTTGTGGATTTTAAAAGTTTAGCTATCATGGATGCTAACAGGTTGGTTGCTCCATTTTATGAGGAGGAGGTTAAGGCGGCTGTGTGGGAATGTGGTGGGTCTAAAAGCCCGGGTCCAGATGAGTTTAATTTTAATTTTGTGAAAGATTTTTGGGATGTTTTGAAAGATGATTTTCTAAGTTTCATGCATGAATTCCACTCCAATGGAAAACTTTTTAAAGGTTCAAATAGTTCCTTTGTTGTTTTGGTGCCTAAGACTGAATGCCTGCAAAGGGTGGAGGAATTTAGGCCTATTTCCCTCATTGGTGTTATGTATAAAGTCATTGCTATGGTGTTGGCTAACAGACTGAGGCTGGTGATTGGTAGTGTAATTTCAGATTGTCAATATGCTTTTATTAGAGGCAGATTCATCTTTGATAGTGTTATGATTGCAAATGAGGCCGTTGAAGAGATGAAAAGAAAGAAAAAGAGTTGCATGTTATTTAAGGGGGATTTTTGAAAAGGCCTATGATTCTGTCAATTGGGCCTCATTGAAGGAGGTGATGAGTAGAATGGGTTTTCCGCTTAAATGGAGACAGTGGATTTCTAAATGCCTACGTACCTCTAGGATGTCTATATTAATTAATGGAATTCCATCCGGGGAATTTGGTATTGGTAGGGGTTTGAGACAAGGAGATCCTTTATCTCATTTTCTATTTCTTATTGTTGCTGAGGCATTCAATTCTTTGATGTGTAAGGCTGTTCATTCATAATTTTTTTCTGGGTATAAGGTTGGATGTGATTAGGTGATGCTCTCTCACTTGCAGTATACAGATGATACCATTATTTTGGGTGATGTTTCTTTTCAAAATGTTTGGGTTATCAAAACAATACTTTAAGTTTTTGAGTTAGTGGCGACCTCAAGGTGAATTTTCATAAGAGCAAGCTTGTGGGGATTAATGTTGATAAGGAATGGTTACAAGTTGCATCTTTATTCATTAATTGTAGAGTGGGTTCGTTACCTTTTCTTATTTGGGTCTTCCAATTGGTGCCAATCCTAGAAAGAAGAAGACCTGGCTTCCAGTCATACTTGAGGTTCAGAAGCGTTTGTCCAAGTGGAAGTGTAAGACGTTGTCTTTTGATGGTCGTATTGTCCTATTGAAATATGTCCTACATGCTTTGTCGATCTATTTTCTTTCTTTTTCAAGGCTCCAAAAGGTATTATCTCGCAACTTCATTCTTTTTTATTTCTTTTTTGTGGGGTGGGTCTTTGGAACAAAATAAATTTCTTGGGTTTCTTGGGATAATGTATGTAGAGAGAAAAGACATGGGGTTTTGGGGATTCGTGATCTGAGTGCTTTTAATCTAGCTCTGTTAGGGAAATGGAGATGGAGGTTGTTAGTGGATAGGTGTGGGTTGTGGAGTAGGGTACTAAAATCTATTTATGGCGAAAGGTGTGTATTTGGGAATGGTGTGAGAATACGGGGTTCTATTTGGTGGAGGGATTTATGGTCCATTGATAATTGTTATAATTTTACCTTTGATTGGTTTTCACGTTCTTGTGTCAATATAGTAGGGAGTGAGAGTGATACTCTTTTTTGGCGTGATGTGTGGTGTGGTAATGATGCTTTGTGTAACCAATTTGGTAGACTTTTTTCCATTGCTAGAAATAAGGATGTGTCTGTAGCCAATATGTTTTTCAAGAATGATAGGGGCTGGGTGTGTAATTGGAGCTGGCGTAGGGAGTTATTTCAATGGGAGCTTCATCTACTTGCACAATTAATTCTTGAGTTACAATCAGTGTCTTTGACTGAAGATCAAACAGATCCATGGTGTTGGAAAGTTGATTTTGAAGGTGTTTTTTGGGTAAAATTTGCATATAATATTATTGTTAACAAGGACATTAATGCAGATTTTCCTTTGCATAAATTTTTATGGTCTAAGCTAGCTCATGCTAAAGTCTCAGCCTTTGCTTGGAAAACCTTGCTGAATAGAATTCCTTCGAAGGAGAACTTAATCATAAGGAAAGTGCTTCCAGCTTCTGTTGATTGGTGTGTTTGGTGTGGTCATGCTACAGAGACTACTTCGCATATCTTTTTGAGTGCTTCTTTGTTCATAGAGTCTGGATGTTGTGTTTAGACTGGTTTGGTTTCCGTGCTGTTTTACATAACAGTTGCACGATTAATTTTTCACAATTTGTAGGACTCCCAAATTGTAATTCACAGAATAGGTTGAGATGGGCTTTACTTTGGTTGGTGACAATTTGGTCTCTCTGGTTGGCTAGAAATGGTGTTGTCTTCAATCTTATTTCTACGAAACCAACTCATATACTGGAGTTAATTAAAATTAGAATGTGGAAATGGTTAAAAGCAAAAGACCCATCATTCTTATACCATTTTTCTCATGTGGTCTGTTAATCCTGCCACTTGTCTTAATTTTAGAGATGGCTGATTGTTTCAGTTCTTTGTTGTGGTGGACTGTTACTGATTTCCTGTGGCTGCTGTCTGATTTTTACTGATTGTTGTGCTTCATGCTGTCTTTACTGTTTGATGTTGCCTCTGGTATATTTCCGAGTTACTGTCCAAGGTGTTTTGTCTTGGTTGTTGTTTTGTTGGTTGGCTATTAATTCTGTAATCTATAATCTAATGACACTGGTTGTATTGGCTTGTTTAAATGTCTTTGTGTAGGATTCGGGCTTGTAAGGGTTGTCATCTTATTATTGCATTGCTAAAGTAATGTCTGGTAAGGGGTAGTCTTCTTAGTTTTAATTGGTTTTGGTTTGTTGGTTTCTCTGTAAGTCTTGATATTTGGTTTTGTATAGGTTAGAGTACCTCTTGTACTCCCTCTTAATATAATTCATTTTTCTTAGGAAAAAAAAAATTCATGTTCAACTTTAAATGTTATTTATATGATGATTCTAAAGTGGACCAAACAAAATTTGGTCTATGTAGTCCTGCCTTTATTTTATAGGTTACTAAATGTGAATGAATTATTTTATTTTTTATTAAATGTTCCTTATATGGCCATTTGATTTTGATTTAAAGGAAGATATGAATTTTCACAAAAAAGAGGAAGATATAAATTTACAATACAATTCATGTTAGTTTCACTGAGTATCTATCAACTTCAAATTGAAAGGAAAAGGAGGGTCGAATTTGATGGCCAAAATTTAAATTACTATATTTTTACATTCTGAACCATGGACCATGGTATATATATATACACTTGTGGTTTATAAAGAAATCTTCAAAAAGTTAAATTATACAAGTTATTCACAACCTCTTATTTTTAATATTTCCTTCTATATAGTAACTTAATTCCCTTTTAAAATTATTTGCCTTATACTATTTTTCTATTCTTTATCAGGTGCTTAGTAATAAATATTTACATGGTAAGTCTATGTTAAGTGCTTCTTTTTTACCCGATGCTTCTTTCATTTGGAGGAGTTTTGTTACTGCTATGCAAAATTTAAAAGATGGAATGCATTTTAAGATCAGAACAGGTGACACTTCTATTTGGTTTGATGATTGGTTGGGGTTATGTCCTTTAGCAAACTCTCTGCCTTTAATTCATCCTTCAGATCTTCATTTAACTTTGAAGGATGTAATTAATCAGAATGGTTGGAATCTTAGCAATATCATCACTCTTATATCCCCTGATATTTCAGTCTTAATTAACCAAATTGTTCCAATTATTACGAGTGATACTCTTGATAGTTGGTGTTGGAATGGCAGTGGAAATGGAATCTATTCTTCTCTATTGGCTTATAATTGGTTGACTGCTGAGCCCAATCTGTTTCCAGCAGGAAGGTTTTGGAAAAAGCTTTGGAAGTTGGCTGTCCCTGAGGAAATTAAATTGTTTATATGGCTAGCTTTAGCGGTGTGCTACCAACTAATCTGTTGAGATTCAGAAGGAAGCTTTCAAACTCTGCTACTTGCGCTCGATGCCTTAATGCTGCTGAAGATATTCTTCACTGTTTGAGAGAGTGTTCCCATGCTAAGGAAGTTTGGAATATATGTTGGGCTTTAACCATTCTCCTTATTTCGGTATTACTGATTGTTCACATTGGCTTGAAAAAATGATGTCGGAAGATAATTGTTTCCTTTTTTTAGCTGTTGTTTGGTGGATCTGGAAGTGGAGAAATAGTTATATTTTTTATCAAAAAATATGGTCAGTAAATCAGTTGGTGTTCTGGGTTCAATGCCTTGAGACAGAGTTAAAAAGGGAAACTGATCTTCAGATGGATTGCTCTCTTGTTCAATGGTCTCTTCCTCCTACTGGAACATTTAAACTCAATGTGGATGGTAGATGCTCACGTACGGGTGATATGGGCACAGGTGGTTTAATCAGGAATTCTGAAGGAGCTTGGTGTATTGGTTTCTCTTCAAATGAAGGAATGAGGGATGCTTGTCTTGCTGAGCTCCTTGCTATTTGTAACGGTCTAGAAGTGGCTTGGAATTGCAATCTCAAGCCTTTGATCTGTGAAAGTGACGCTCTGGAAGTGGTTAATGTGATCCTTGGAATTACTCATCATAATTTTCATCCTTATGCAAAAATAGTTCTCCAAGTTAGAAGTCTTTTGGATAGGGACTGGGATGTTGTTTTGCAGCATGTCCCTCGTGAAGCAAATGATGCTGCTGACACGTTAGCTTCCTTGAGTTTCAATCATTGCTGGCTTTGGCACACGTGGAATGACCCTCCTCCTGATGTGCTTCGTGTGTTAAATTTTGATCTTTCTAGGCTTTAGTCCTTTTCTTTGGCTTTTCTTCTGTTTGTCTAGTTTCTTTATTTACCAAAAAAATATCTTTCATTACACATGATTTTTTCATAAAAAATTTAATGATTTTCTTTGAGGTTTAATTCTTCCATAACATTTTGTCTTCAATTTAAAAGTGCACATCACCAACATATCATTCACTAATTCCATTTAAATTTCCCTGTACAACTAATAATAATTTGCAACATTTGTATTTTCTACTTCCCTATTCATTCTTCAATTCTATAACCCTTATCATTCCATGACAAACAAATTAAAAGGTAATATGTTTAATTACATATTACTTTTTACTCCGTCATATACTAGACTATTTAAGATGGAGAGACTATTTAAGATGGAGAGGCCATGAGGATCGAAAGACTAGTAAACCAAAAGACTTCTGATACCATAAAGAGATTTACATAAAGATATATTTCATTAATCCAAATAAATATGAGTACAAGAGGGTATATTTATACAATATTTGGATTACAATTAAATTTGAAATTTAAAATTTAAATTCAAATTGAAAGACCCCTAACCGTGAGGAGATAAGGTAGTACACTGTACACCCAAGGAAGTACAACAATGTGAGTACTCCAACAATTTTGACCCTATAATGCATAAAAAAACTAAAAAAAAAAAAACTCCTTACATCACACGAGTCTACATTTATGAAAATTGGCTATATATCCGAGTTTCATTGGCCATCATGCTTATAGGATTAGTGTATATTTGGTTTAACGTTGAAATTGACCAAACTCAAATTTATATTTTCTCCGGACTCAATTATAAGCAAAAAAGCATCCACCTATGGTTGACTAAAATATAAGCAAAAGTTAACTAATTTTGTCCTATAACCCAAGAGTGTGTTTGATAAAACTAGCTGAAAAGTTAGCTGAAAGCTTAAAGCTAGCTGATAGTTGAAAAACTCGCTGAAAGTTTAAAGCTAGCTGAAAGCTGAAAAGTTATTGAACGTGTTTGGTAAAACTAGTTGAAAATGGTAAAATGACATTTAAGGACAACATTAATTATTAAATAATGATAAGTGGGGGTGGTTGAGGGTTAAACTTGTAATTAATTTTCAGCAGGTAGCTGAAATTTGGAGCTTTTTTAAAAAAGCTACCCCAAGTAGCTTTTTAAGAAAAGCTTGTAGCTACCAAAAAGCTACCTTGCCAAACACTGCTGAAATGGTTTCAGCTACAATTTTCAACTTTCAGCTAGCTGAAATGGCAAGCCAAACACACTCAAAATTTCCCTTTATTTAATTCATATTTTATTTTCCAACCACTATTTAATGCATCATGTGTCAATAGAAAGATAGTATGTCCATCAGAAACAAGTTTCAATAAAGTTGAATGTAGGGTAATTTAGGTAATACAATTACTTTTTAGATGAAATCAAAATATTAAATGAATTTAACTAACTTTCTTAATAAGTGTGAATATGGTTATTTTTACTTATAAATAAGTCCGGATGGAGTACTTTCCAATGCAACTATTTCTAGTGTTGGAAATATGAATTTACCACATTTCAATACTAAACCAACCATTTTTTTTTTTTCTTTTACGAACTCGGGGCATAATGATATGTTTAGCCCGTGTCTCGTCCAAAAACAAAAAAAAAAAAAAAGATATGTTTAGCCCGTGTTGTTCATCATCACATGCCCTACTGCATTTCGTCCCTTTCTAAAGATTCTAGCTAGGGGTGTATCTTTCCCCATAATGCCGGTAATGTAATCTCTAGTTTGTTCTTGGGCTTTAGGCCCCGCATTTCATAAATAAAAAAAAAAAATCAGATTATTAGAATTTAAAATAATACTAGTCGGGTACCCGTGCGTTCACACGGGTCAACTCGTTAGTGTGTTGGTTGTAATAGAAATTTTTCTAAAATAAAATTATATTTCATAATAAATATATAATAATTGGATAATATCAACACAATCATTATATTCATATATTAATTATGATTTATAAATAAAATACAACATTAAATAAGATTATTCAAAATTTAATTACATAAGACAAAGTGTTGTATAAAAAATTCGACATGCTTTGTGTTGAAATTAAAGCATGAAAGTAATCTCGTTCAAGTACATGAAAAAAAATACTATTAAACATTTTTTGTATTTTTATCCTGTAGATTAAATGATTTCCTCTTATTTTTTATTTATTATTATTGCAAATGAAACAACAATTAATAGATAAAATAATGAAACTACGTTGAACTTTAAATAAAGTTGGTTTATCAAATGCAATCGGTGATAATTATATGATAAAGAATCTTGCTTTCAAAATATAGGTATTTATTTGAGTTATTATAAGTTGAGTACCATTGTTTTCATTTAGAATGATCATCATCGTGTCACTTGTAATTTCTGTTATTAAATTATTATGTCACCATGTATATTTACTTTTATAATCAAGACACTAATATGTTTTCATGCAAAATTTTAATTTCTACATTCAATAAGTATTTACCCCAATAATTTAAACTTGAATATTAATAAATTTTATTTAATTTTTTCATCATTGGAGAAATTATATTTACTTATTGCAATCTATATAATAAATTAACATTTAGATATTTATAAACTTTATGCAAATATTTATTTCCCTTTGATGCATAAAAATACATTATAAGAAAATTTTAAAGGAAAATTCTATAAAAAAAAATATCATTCATCCAATAATTTAAATATTATTTATGTAAAATTTTCATCAAATATGATTTAATTTTACCTTGCGATTTAATTAGTAATAAGTTTTATTGTAATACTTCATTCAGTTTAACCTGAAATTCATTATAATTAAGATTTTTTCTGTGTTTTAAACATGTAATTAAAATATTTGCCCTCTAATTTTAGTTATTGTCATTGTAAATGGAACAATAATAAGAAATAATTAATCTAATTAAAAATTTAAATGGTGTCATTTTATCATATGAAATTTCATGATATACAATTGTTTCACCTAGAACGGTCATCCCCACATCCTCATGTGGTATATTATTACCCTTAAAACGTTATCTCTTCATATATTTTAACTTTTATGATCTAAATATGAATATGTTTAGATACAAATTTTGTATTCCTACATTATGTGAATATTTGTCCCTATAATTTAAATTTAAATATTAATATATTTTATGTAAATTTTTCATTATCTAGCAAATTAAATTTACTTTTTTTACTAAAAGGGTCTAAAACCCAAAGAAAAAAAGTCATACAACCATTAACCAATAAACTAAATAGCATATACAACTATTAACAAATTATATTTACATTTTGTAATATACTTACTAAATTAACATTTATATACTAATAAATTTTATGTAAAGTTTTATTCCCCGTGATGTATAAAAATACATTAAAAGAAAAATTAAAATGAATTTTTTGTCAACAAAATCATAATTTAATTTTTAAAGTTAGATAATTTTATTAAATATTTTCTTAAAAAATCTTACAAATAAAAGTAAAGAAAAAAAAGATAAGTACATGTAATAAGTATTTACCCCCATAATTTAAATTTAAATATTAATAAAAAATATATAATTTTTATCATTGGACAAATTATATTTACCTCTTACAATCTACATACTAAATTAACACTTATATATTAATAAACTTTATGCAAATATCTATTCCCCTTTTTATGTACAAAAAACATTATAAGAAAAAATAAAAATTCTATCAATAAAATACAATTCAAATTTTAAAATAATGATTCATTTTTATTAATTGTTATTTCTAATATTTTTATATGTAAAATATAAAACATAATTAAAAAAGTGATTATTTTTATTCATTGCTCAATTAGTTTTCGTTACTATTATCTGGCGCTATTTTGTTAAACTACTTCAATTCAATTCTTCTTTCTCATGTATTTTCTATATATGATTTTTAAATGAAAATAAAAATATTTATATAAGAATCAAAGGTTAAAAATAATTTAAAGTTCTAACTTATTAATTACATGGACATATGGCTTTTTTTATTTATCATCAATATAATTGATAATTAACCAATATATCAATTTCAATATATTACAAATCACCTTGATTAAATGGAAAACCAAAAAAAAAACCTCTAATACACTTTTTTATTGAATTAATAAAGGGTAAAAGTTCTCAAATTTTATGGCATCTCATTTTCCCATAGTTTTCCTATTTGAGCTACTATCAAAGGACTATCTTAATATCTTTTGTTGCAAAGAAGCATTGAAACTGATTCATGACTCTAATAGCATATACTAAATTAGGCTCACATTCTTCAAATCTTTTAAGTTCCTTTTAAGTTAACGGGATGGAAAATCCAATCAAACACTGTTTGATGGCTCTAATACTTGAATTAACCACACTTGGAATTATAAAACAGAAGAAAACGACACTTTCATTTGTTTAAATTAAAATTTGTTCAAACAATAGTTGAAAAAATTTAAACATTAGAAGCATGCAATTGACACTCTTCCACAATGAATTCCGCCCCAACAAATTTTATTTTGAAATGACTGTCACATCTACATGTTGTGCATCATACTTAACTGTAAAAAGATAAAAAGAAAGTTTGAGACAATAATGAACAATATTACCAAACAGAGGAATTTCAAAACACAAAAAGGGATTGAGCTTAGTACCAAGCACTTCATCTAGGTCCTTAGGATTATCCCATTACACCCCCTTCAGTAATTATGTTTTTCAATATTTGTTCATCCTTGCAAATGCATTTCACTCTTGTATAAAACTGTTGAAGGGGAAATCAAAGGAACCAAAAATCTAGGAAGAAAAAAGGAGAAAAAAAATGGAACTGGTAAAGACAATCAAAGATAGAGACGTTAGTACCCATTTTGATAGCATGAGAAGTTCTAGGAGGAAGGCCTAACATGAAAACAGTGTGAGGAATATTGGTAGCAGCTTAATAAATTTATTTCAAAAAGGTTTTAACAGAAAGTGTTAAATAAAATGTGATGTAATCCAAGCTAAAACAACTGTTAGGAGGAAGACTTAAGTATCTACCATTTAGAAATTGCAGTTTTTCTAACACCAGGCTCACTAATCAACACAGGATTGTTCTCTGTTCTTTGTTCTCCTTGAGATAATTTGGATGCACCTGTGTATTTCATCATCTCTTCCTATGAATGGATCAAGTGTTCCTGCTTTTGCCATTGCTGTCAAATCTTTACCGTATATTTCCAAGGCTTCATATATACTTTCCTTCAGGTTCTGTAACAAAATTAAAATGAGTCTTTAGCAAAATGATGGCAATCATATACACTGTACAACTCTTAAAAACACGTGGAAAGAAGTCAATGAAGACATGAATCTACTGGTTAACAATTCTCCCAAAGATATATACGTTTTCAATAAAACACGTTTAACAACTCTAATTACCTCTCCCCAAAACAAAAGAAGTAAGAAGAAAGGTCTCAATGTATCTGAAAATGTGAAAGGTCTCAGCTTTGGAAAGCTGAAGTATTAATTTTCTACTATCCATTTTTTCCACTACTAAGTAAATAATTAATCAATGTGATTTTCGAAATTAAAATGTCCCACTATCTCTCCATATTTTGAGACTCATTAATGGTGAATGGTTGATTACTTTGATGTAAATATTTATTTCCCTATAGTATATAAATAATACTATAAGAAAAATTAAAATAAATTTTTCTATAAAAAAAACCACATATCAATTTAAAAATTAATTTATTTTTATCAATTAATTTTTAGACCATATTTTTAAAAACTAAAAGAAAAGTAAAAAAATTATAATCTATACAAATTTCCATTCATTACTACCCTATATGATTTATTTTTGTCATATATAATTTATTTTTATCCAATAATTCAAATATTTATAACTTTTTTTGTAAAATTTTCATCCTTGTGTGATTTAATTTTATCCCATAGATTAATTATTATTAATATTTTTCCTATATTTCTTCCCGTAAATTAAATGATTATTCCTGATTTTTATCTATTAAAATTTAAAAGGTCAAAGAAAAATAATAATTTACATTGAAATTAAAAAGGTATCTTTTTTTATATAAAATTAGTGATAATGCACCAAAAAATATATAAAATTAGTGATAATATTGGGATTATTCATATGAAATTACTCATTTGAATTATTATAATTTGATTTATATTGATTTTATGTTGAACGATCATCTCAAAGTGATTATTTTTACTCTTAAATTATTATATTTTCATATATATTTACTTTTATGATCTTAATATTAATGTCTTTTCTTGAAAAAATTTTAATCCTACCTATTATAAGCATTTACCCCTTTTAATTTAAATTTAAATATTAATACATTTTATATAAAAATTTAATCGTCAGGTGAATAATATTCACCCTTTACAATCTATAACATTTAAATAATGATATGAACCATAGATATAAAAATCGGACCAGAGCGACTAGTTCAACCGATCCGACCGGAAACCGGTCTGGTGACCGATCCATATCATGTTAAAAACCAGCTGGTTCCAGAACCGGTCGAGCCGGCCAAGAACTGGTGAAAACCGGTCTCATAAAACCGGTCAAACCGGTCAGTTTTCAAATTTTCAATTTTTTTTGTTTTTTTATTTTTATTTTTGTGATAAATAAGAATAAATTTTTAAGGATTTCACATAAATATTTATTATCTAGTCAATTATTATTAATTTTTTTCATCTTATAATATATAATAACATCCTTTGTATCTATTTATAATCTTATATATCTTTATTTCTTTATAATTTTATGTTCTTTTATTACTTAAAATATTATATAATATTAAAATAAAATATTATATATTATATATTCAATGTAATATTTAAAATAAATAAATTAGGATCACCAAGTTGTCACAACTCAGGTGTCCTAAAATATATAATTAACTCTAGAATGACGAATTTTAGTTGTAATGGAAGCATGTTGGGATCACCAAATTGTCACAACTCTGATATCCCAATATATAAAATTTAAAAGGCATTGTGCCTAAAACAAATAATTTTATTTAAATAATTTTATTTGATTTTTTTCCAAAAAATTAGTATCATCAAGTTGTTTGAACTCAGGTATCATAACATTCATGAGTTAAAAAAAACATTGTCTAAAATAAAACATTTTATTTTAATGAATTAGTTTTTTTTATAAAAAATAATTAGAATCATCAAGTTCTCACAACTCAGATGTTCCAACATGTAGAATTTAAAAAAAAGCACTTTTGCCTAAAATAAATAATTTTGTTTAAATATATTAATTTAATTTCTTCTAAAAATTAGGATCATCAAGTTGTCTCAACTCAGATGTCCTATTATTTAAAATTTAAATAAAATTATGCATAAAGTAATTAATTTTCTTTAAGGGTATATTTGTGAGTTAAATTTTGGAGGGGAAGAGAGGGAAGGGAAGGATTTATTGGAAGCCCTCCCCCCTTTGTGTTTGTGAGTTTAAATATTTTACAAAGTCTTTCCCTCCTCTTCTCCCCCTCCCTTCTCCCTTCAATTCTTTCCTTTCTCTCCTCTCTAAACTCACAAACATACCCTAAATCAATTAATCTAATTTTTCTAAAGGGTTCTAAATCACCAAGTTGTCTCAACTCAGATGTCCTAATTTCTCAAAATTAATAATGGTCTGTGTTGAAGCTATTTTCCTATTTATACAAATATTTGTTTTAAAATAAAAAAGAAAGAAAAAAAACGTGATGGCGTATGTAATGTAACAGTAGCCATCCCTGCCTTTTCATTTTCAATTCTCCAATCCTTATCAAATATGCATTTGGAATAAAAACCAAGCAATTATCACATTTGCTCACTTAAATTCTGATTAAAACAAAAGAGGAAATTAAGCCTAAAGTTTTTTTGAAGACCAAAGAGGAAGTTTTCTCACACTGCCTGCATTAGCTTTTACTCCTTTCTATACCCTTTTGTTAGAATCTACAATTTTTCACAATCTAATTAGTGTGCAAAATTAATTAACACTCACTAATAGTTATTGAAAAAAAAAATTATACATAGTGTGAGAAGCTATTCCAATGAACGAAATTAGAAACTCATCATTATTTCAGATTATGTATTGGCTACTAAGTATTAAGTAACCTTGCAACCATACAAACCACTTTTTTTAGTTGAAAATAACACAGAACACAATATAGAGAGCATTTACAACCAGAATATATATACCAAGGGTCAGACATACACATAAATGTAAATACAACTAACTAAAAAAACGTGTAAGAGTGAGATGCATTGAGTTAGATGGGTGATTTTTCGAATTCCAGGGGGAAATTTGAAAAAAAAATCATTATTCCATATTATATATGTATGGGCTTCTAATTATTAAGCAACATTGGAACTATACAAACCATTTTTTCTAAGTGGTAAAGAACACAGAACACAATGTAGAGAGCATGAACAATCAGTATATACCAAGGGTCAGAGACTTCCACATAAATGCAAATTCAACTAACAAAAAAAGGGGGAAGAGGGTCAGTTTATTCCCACTTTTCTAACTTAATAAAGTAATTTATTTATTAAATTTTTTTTAAAAAATCTGATAATTGTACATCAGACGTAAATATCAAACATAAATAAACGTGACTAAATATCTATTAAATATTTATTGTAAATCAGCCAAAAATAGAGGATTAATATAGGGAGGGGAATTCTGATTATTGAATAACATTAATAAAATACATTTAAATCTGATTAAAGAACATTTAAGAATTAGATTTTTTTTATATTAAGAATTTGAAATTAAAAATTTAAAAACATAAATTTTAGGAAGTAAATCTAATTATTAAACAGCATTGATGCATAGCATTCCAAAATTCAAATTTATTAATTAAAAAATGTGTCTAAAATGGAGGATAAATATTGGCCAAAAAATATATTATAATTTATAATTCGAATTTAATTTGATTTACTTATTAAATTATATTGTGACTTTTGGGGAGAAAATCTGATTATTGTACAGAATTAATGTAAAGCATTCCAAAATTTAAATTTGCTAATTAAAAACATGTCTAAAATGGAGGATAAATATTGGCAAAAAATATATTAGAATTTAAAATTCGAATTTAAATTGATTTATTTATTAAAATATATTAGCCAAAAATCTGATTATTGTACAATCCATTTTAAAATTCAAATTTATTGTAAAACACATTTAAATCTGATTTCTTTACAGAATTAATGCATAGGATTACAAAAGTCAAAATTACTAATTAAAAAATGTGCCTAAAATTGAAGGAAAATATTGGGTTGTGAAATCTGATTATTAATACCGCATTAAAGCACAACAATTCAAAATTCAAATTCAAATCTAATATTTTAAAAACGTGGCAGAATTGGAGGATAAATTTGTGACCAATATATTATTCTTACTGAGTGTCAAATCCCAAGTCTTTGCTAATTATTATTCTTACTCTTTTTAAGTGAGATTAACTTTCCCAATTTTTGCTCACGAACTTCTCTATATTATCAATTCAAGTCTTTTATTTGTGCTGGTATATATTAGTCTCCAAAAGCACAATAATGATTGAGAATAGAATGTCATAGCGCATACTATTTTTCTATACCAAAACTTTTAAGGTTGAATTATATTTCTCTTTAATTCTTCCTAAACCCATACCTCTTTTATCAGCTAGTCTTAACTAACTATCCCTTGCTAATGTAGTTTTTATTAACTTTTGAAAGACCCCAAAAGTGATTTTGCCTTATGAAACCAGAATGAGGAAGAAACTACAAACCATAATTCCTACCTATAAAATCACTCTTGATGGCTCCCAAAAACTAACACTGGCACACTATTAAACTATCTATATAAGAAAAAGAGGGGTAAAATAGCTAACATAAGTAAAATAATTTTAGAAAAATTTAAATTCAAATAATTTTCTTATTATTCAACTAACACCAACGCTTTTATTTCATTGTAACCATCATTTCTTAATACCTTACTTTACAAACACGCCCATATCAAAGATATAATCATTGATACTAATTTATAATTTCCAACCAAAATCCAATTATGTTTCATTTGAAGCTTGATTCCCATCCCAAGTAAATATACTGTTACAAATTGTAAATCATCTACCATCCAAAAGAATTGGCTTATCCCTCAAAATTACATGGTACACAAAGAAACTTTAAACCTGCTAGCAAACTAACAACAATCAATGTTTGATCAGACAAAAAGGCACGTCATACTCCAATATCAACTCCTTCCTCAACAGTATTATTCCCTGCATAACCTGTAAGAGTTGTCTTCACCCATCCTGGGCAATGGCAGTTAAGATAAATTCTGACCTTTTAGTCACACAGAAAGTTTCCTTGACATAAGCCTTGTATAAGCATTTACTGCAAGTTTTGACAGAGTAGTTAGTATATATGCATTTGGGGCTACCCACCTAATGTCCAAGTTCAATCTTCTACTTGTTGTAAAAAAGTAGATGCAGTCCTACCAATCAGTTCATCTGAAAGGGATTCTACATTACTCAATCAATCTCCTCATATAGTCTGAATTTGGCTATGAACTTTATGCATTCTTCCCAACCAGTAACGACAGTATGCTCCCCACCAAAGGGATTCTTCTGAAAATATAATAATTAACCTTAACAAATAAACACTATGCAGCCATAGATTAACTGCAGTCAAGAATAAAACACTAACCTTAACAGAATCAAAGGGTCTGGAAACACCGAAAGTGCTCAATTCAGCATAAACACAAAATAACAAATATCACTTCAAACATCAAGCATAAATGAAAATGCAAAAATATGAATATAAAGATAGGAATACTGACATAACACGTTGTTGATGCTTGCCAGCCTTCCAGTAAGCAAAAGCCATGTGAATTGGTAGAGATCATTGAGCAGAGGCATGCATAAATCACACAGCTAGCAAAAAAAATCGAGTACAAAACTGTCACTGCCTTAAATAACACAAAAATTCAATCCCTCTATATTCATCCCTCCATGATAGAGAACCAAAGAGTCAGAGGAAGAGGAAGAGGCATCACGTAAGAAATAGAATCACAAAAGAAATAAATAAATATTCAAATTCAAATTAATGACTCAATAACACGAACATTCAATCCCTCCATATTCAATCCATGTGTAGACTATGTAACTTATCATTAAACTAACAAATAAAATTAAGTTTAACAGAACAATATTTAGCATTGAGAAGTGAAAAATTTTAATCAAAAGAGTTTTTTCTGAACAAACTCAAAATCTTTATGAAAAATACTGACCAGAAGAGGCGGCCACTGCAATGTGTTTATCCCGTCACACACTATTCAAAGACTCTCGTCATGTGTTCATGATACTTTGAGGAACTAAAAATCTGTGATAAAAAAGAATACACATTACGGTTTTATCAAATAGATAAGAACTTAAGTGAAAAGGAAATGCAAAATCTAAAACTCATCAACAATTGCAAAGATTCAAAAATTATATACAAAACCTTTTTACAACTAAAGGACCCGCATCAAACACATACACTGCAGGAAAAAACAAAGAGAAGTAGGGAAAAATCCAGCATTGTTTCGAATGTCCTTTTCCAACATTGTTTCGAAAGGAAAAAGAGAAAACTGTACCACTGAGAGGCGGCCAAAAACAGGTAGAAACACGACTTTAAGCTTTGATTTTCTCTACACAAACTGAAGGAGAAGAAGTCGTTTTTCCAATCGCAGAAGACGTAACATAACCCTTGAAACCACGTCTCCCTTTTTACGTCTCTCTTCAACCACGAAATATGAAATGGCAAATGGGTTGCGATTTATCAGACATGAAATGAAATAAAGGAAAGAGGAAGAGGGGATCGAAGGAGATGAAGCAAGAAGAACTCACCTGCAACGCACGTTGTTCCTCCGTCAAAAATGGTTGCTCTGCCCTAGCAAAGTAATGTCTGATAATAAAGTGGAGAAATTGAAAGAGACCCAGGTTTATATCTGGTTGCTTTGCTTTGCTGTCTCCCGTACCCTCTCGTGAGAGAGGTTTTGACACCTTCTTTGATCATTTAATTAATTTTTTTCAATTTTTTTAAATGATCTTAGTATTTTTATACTTATAGGACAATATTTAACTATTAGAATTTATATTTTTAATTTTTGAAAAGACTTTTTGACCCTTAATAACTATTATCATGTATTTTTTATTGTATTCCCTCATTTTTTCACATTTTCATTTGCAATACACATGTGTCTCATTTAAAATCTATTTTATGTCTTTGAAATAATTTAGGATGGAGTACACGACTTGTTCCTACGTAATTTTGGCCTATTTAATAAAAAAAATAACAAAAAGATACCAAAACCCTCTCTAACGGGAGGGTACCAAATTGCGACCCTTAAAAAATATTAATAGAACCAGCATTGTAAACTACAGACCCATCAACTTCTCTTTTTTTTCGATAAACTTCTATTTGAATGTACGAGAACATGGGAAAATAGTCAAAATACTACCGAGCATCAACAAAAACAATAATATGTTGACATGATGGTGCTATCATTACTTCCTCAATGTTTTAATTATATTCAGAATTCCAAACCCACTCACTTGTATTTCAAATTTTGAAATTTTTTTACATTAAAAAAAATTATCTAAAATATCATTTTACCTTTTTATCCTCATTTTAAGTAGGAAAAATAAGTTACAAACTTCCTTCCTTTTATTATTATAAAAATAAAGATAATTGACTCGATAAAAAAAATTATAATTGACCGTTATTGAATAAATTTGTCCAATATAATAAAATCAATTTGTAACTGACACAAATAAATAAATTAATTCTAATTGACGTAACAATTATAATAAATTGAAACGTATCAATCAATTTGATTTAAAATTGAATTGCACGTAATTGACGACTTCACGTAACAATCAAATACTGTTTTGAAATTAAATTGCATAATCAATAAAATTTTTGCAATATTTATTAATAAAAACCGGGTCCGTCTAAGGTGAAACACCTCGTGGGTGTGTCACCGGTGACAGACAACTTTTTTACCGTCAAATCTATTATTATTTTAATTAAGGGTGTTGATTTAATACCTGAAACCTATTGAAGCAGTTTTTAAAATTTCTTAATTGATTATCCCTCCGTGATTTTAAAAATTTCAGCGCAATTGCTTAGTGGCCCTTGATTATGATAATACTAGTAATAGAATCTTTGTGCGCCTATCTTTATCCCGTTGTTTATTATTTGGCTTTTTATATATAATATTTTGTTTCATTAATGGTGGGTTTGAAATATTTGGGGAATTGGGTTAATTTGTAGTATAATATAATGTAGTATTTAAAATTTTTCATTTTAGGTGGGTAGGAATTAAATGTTGACTTAGTTTTTGTGTTCAAACTAGTGTTAAATTCAAAATTAAATACCGGTACGAAAAGAACATGTATGTATCATTGTCACATTGTCAAAATATGCATAAACTTAACCCAAGGGATTGGTAGAGTGGAGCAAGATAGGTCTCGTATCTGACAGATCGCAGGTTCGAACTCCAACTCTTCCTCTTGGGGTGAGGTAAAATGTAAGTACCCTCCTCAAAGAGTTTGAGGTTTTCCTTGTCTTGGACTAGGGCACCATACCCCACCCTAAATTTTTAAAAAACAAAAAAAAAATATACATAAACTTAAGGTTAACAACGTCAATAAAAATAAATATTTTAAAAAAATGTTTTAAAGCAATTCAAAACTTTTATTTTAGGGAAGTGTTGTAAGTTTATGAATGTATCATAATATTTTTTAAATACTTTAGAAGAAGTCTTAAAGCTCTGTAAGGTCATGCATATATTACATCATTTATTTTCTAAAATTATTTTAGTATTACAATAAAAATATTAATTATATATGTTTAAAATGCTTAGTTTAATAAAACGCTTTAAAAGTTTACAATAAGAATAAATAAGTATAATTAATTTTAGAGTTTAATTAGTATACACTTACAGTGTAAAAGAGTTTTACACAGTCATCCAATAATATGGCGCCACATCAATATTTAATGATTGTGTCACCTCATTTGTTATTAAATTCATTAAATGATGTGACAATATATCATTGGATGACTGTGTAAATATTTTTTACACTGTCAGTATATATCCATTAGATCCTTAATTTTATACTTTAACATAATTCAAATTGAACTTAAATAATTAAAACATTTAAAATAAAATGTAACCCTAATTAACTATTATATCTTAGTAAAATTAATGCAACCATAGTTAACTATTATGTTTGAAATAAATAAGTTAAAGCATTTATAAATTCAGTTTTGATCTTATCTTTTCACAATGTTTATAAAATTTGGTTAAGTCTTTTTTTTTTTTGGGTGTGTTATGGGCCTAAAAGGCCAGGAACAAAACGAAAAGCCAAAAAAAAAAAACAAATCATACTCGAGTCCTAATGCCCAGAGCTATCAGCAATAAACTGCAAAGTAGCAAAAGAGGGCAAGCTCTCATAAACCCTAAAAACACTTGGTTGATCAAATCCCTGTTTTGTGAAACTATCAGCAAGGTGATTTCCTTCCCTGGAAATATGGCTCCAAGCAATCTCCGTAAAATCCATGGAAACCGTTCGAATACGCTCAACCAAATTACAAGCAGGATGAAGATCCGGGTAACCACCTTCAATGAAACGCAGAGCTTGCAAGCAGTCAACCTCCACAGTGAGTTTCTTCCAACCTCTCTGAATGGTGAGCTGAGGTCCGTGAAATAACCCCCAAAGTTCCGCTTCCAAGACCGAGCAAGGCCTCAGATTTTTAGCAAAACCCACTAAAAATCTACCCCAGTCATCCCTAATCACTCCACCACAAGCTAAAATGGACCGCACATGGAAGAAAGCTCCATCAGAATTCAGTTTTACCCATCCCGAGGGCAGAGGGTGCCATTTCAGCTGCATAGCTCTACCCATGTGAGAAGTAATTTTATTACTGGGATTTCTCACGGCTATCATAGCAAAATGGATTTGTGTTGAAATTCTGTGTTTTATGATCTATGTTGATACTCGAATGTTATTGAAAATAACATCATTACTGTGTGTCCAGATACTTTCTAGGGTGAAGCAAAAAACAAGGTCTCTTCGCAGAACATCTCCATGCCAAGGGCGCTGTTGAAGATCTTGGAGGAGCCAACTGTTTATGGATTGAGAACTATAAAATCTCGGAAAGTAATCTCTGTTGATAAAATTAACCCAAAGCTCAGTAGCTTCTTCACAGTCTCTAAATAGGTGGATAAGGGTTTCAGGTTGCTTTTGACAAATAGGGCACAGATCATTCGTAGTTAAGTGTCTAGCTTTCCTTTGATCATTTGTCAATAAACCATTTGAAGCTATTTTCCAAACCAGCAATCTGATCCTTTGAGGCCCTTCCATTTCCAAATGACTTTCATCAATGTATTAGGAGCAGAATTCCTAATAGAAGTAATTTCTTCATAGGCCGAACTTAAGGAGAACCACCCATCGCTAGAACTTTTCCAAACTAACTTATCTGATTCTGAGTTCGGATTAGGAGGGGTTATTGCTAATATTTTCCTGCAAATTGGATCAGGTAGCATACTCTGAAAATCCTCATATCTCCAACCACCCTGCTGATTGATCAAGGATTGAACAAGACACTTTAGATCTTCTTCAGGCACATTTTAAGTTGCATGCTGACAGAGAGGCCCAACACCTTGGATCCAATCATCAGTCCAAAATTGAACATCAGCACCACTATTAATTATACAGGTACAATTTTCCATAAACTCCTTCCAAACAACACATATACCATGCCATGTGTTTGAAGCAGTAGATTTATTCTTAACACTAGGGATAATAGAGCTGCCACAATTATATTTAGCTTTCAAAACCTGAACCCATAATTCTTGAGGTTGGTGAATTAAATCCCAACAGATCTTCATCATGTAGGCTTTGTTAACATCTCTGCTCTTCCTTAGACCTATACCTCCCATTAACTTAGGACTGCAAATCTTGTCCCAACCAACAAGATGGATCTTTCTTTTGTCTTCTGAGTCTCCCCATAGGAAGTTCCTACAAATTCTGTCAATTCCTTCACAAGTAGAAGTAGGTAAAAATGCAGATTGCATAAGGTATGCTGGGAGAGCATTAAGAACAGATTGAGATAATGTTAGTCTGCCCGCAAATGATAGATTTCTGGCTTTCCAAGCTGACAGTCTCTGTTTGGCTCTAGCAATGGTTGAGTTAAAAGGAGATTTAGTCACCATGCCATGCAAAATAGGAACCCCTAGGTATTTACCCAGGTCAATTGTCTTTTGATAGCCTAGGGCCTCAGATATTTCTTGTCTGACCTGCAAACGAACATTGTTAGAGAAAAAAATCTAGTTTTCTCTTGACTTACCTTTTGTTGTGAACTAGAGCAAAATAGATCAAGGATTGTAGAAATTATTTCTACTTGATCAAGGCTTGCTTCAACAAATAGGATAAGATCATCTGCAAAAGCAAGGTGAGAAATTCTTGGGCCATTCCTACCTACCTTCACAGGTTTCCAGAAATGGTTGTCAACAGCTAAATTAATTAAATGAAAAGGTATTTCAATACATAACACAAAAATGTAAGGAGATATGAGATATCCTTGTCTAATACCTCTAGATGGGGAAAAAGCATCTAGAGTTTCTCCATTAAAAAGGACTCTCATCCTAGGAGTAGTGATACATTTATTAATGACTTTTCTAAGATGATAAGGGATACCTACCTCTAGTATAGTATCATTGATAAAGTCCCAATTTAGTCTATCATAGGGTTTTTCTAAGTCAATTTTAATGGCCATCCAGCCTTTCTTCACTTTTTTACATCTCATAGAGTGAATTATTTCCTGAGTAATAATAATATTATCCTTGTTGTGCCTACCAGGGATAAAGCTACTTTGATTAGGACCAATTAAATGAGTCATCATCATTCTAAGTCTTTGATACTAGCATAAACAGTAGTTAGAAACCTGTTGAGATCTTGGTAAGCTTACCAATATCGCAACAATATAATAATAAGTAAAGAGAATTGTCGTATCCACAAGGAATGATACGAGATAAATCCTTAGTGGTCACACTTATCGAGTAAGGATTGGTTTGAATATTTGTTTGCAATAATAAGGGAAATAAAAGATAAGAAAGAGGAAATATGGATAAGGTTGAGCAAATTAATGAAACCAAGATTGAACTTCATCGATCGCACCCCTCTTGTATTTGGAACCCGATGATATTCATGAATTTATAATCATAATATTGAAGCACAAATAAATGTTATTTCACAAAGGTCTCCACAAATATGAAATACTCAGAAACAATTTACCTTGGTCTCCACAGGCGTAAATTGCCCCGGTTTAAAGATCAATATGTTAAAGCTATCAATTCACCCTGGTCTCCACAGTCGTGAATTGAGTGTTTTCACCAATCAGATTTGGAAAACCGTTTTTCAACGCGTTTAAGAAATCACATCATAACTCTGGCACAAAGGCGGAAGCTAAGCATTAAAAATAGAATAAAAACACCAATATTATAAAAATAGGGATTCATAAATAACAAAGAGGATCCACATACAATTGGGGATTGAATCGACTACATTCAATCCTAAAGGAGAGTTTAGCTACTCATGGTAGCCATTACAAACCAATAAAGAGACTGTCACACTTTTCTCTAGCTTCATATCTGCTCAACGACCCCGTCTCTCTCCTCCATCCCTAAAAGTTCCTTTTATAACTGTTCTGGTGAGCTATTGGAGACTCTGATTGCAGCCCAATAAAAATTAGGTTACATTTCCTGTGCTCAGATCTACGCTCAGCGCAAGTGAAGCATAGAAAACAGTGTTGAAATTCCATTTCTGCGCTCCACTTGCGCTCAGCGCAGGTGGAGCGCAGATCTCCGTATCTGCTTTCCTGATTTTCCTCTTTTTTGAGCTTGTTTTGTGTTGTTCATATCCTTATTTACTGCTATCTCGATCCTGTATTTGAAATTTAGCCTTTTATCTGCAAAAATCAATAGAATCTTTATCAGAATAGCATCAAATTCAAATTTGATTTAAATAATTACAGAAATCGCACTTTAAGCCAAAAAAAAAGGATAAATTGGGGTATAAAGTCATCATTTTGCCCTTAATAAGTGTCATAATTAAATATGATTTTTACATTAATTTAAGACTTGTCAAAACCCTGGAGCAGAAAAACCAGTTTTAACCTTCATATGTACATATTGTCTATCATGTTAAAGAAAATCAATAGACCATTTAGTACTGTCCCAAAGGACAATGAAACCTCCTGATTGACCTTGAGAATCAAATATTTGAAAATAATCAAAACCCGTCTTTTTTAACAACTTTCCTAGCTTTATCCCCACTAGCATGAATTTCCAAAAGGATTAAAAGATTAACATTATATATCTGTCTTAGATCTTTAATAAGATTGACAAAACTTTTTGCAAAAATACCTCTACAATTCCAAGTTAAAAAATTCATGAAAAACTAGTGAGTAGAGGGTTGGGCGTTAGGCTTAGATGTACCTTGTTCTTCCATGCAATCTTGCATAGCAATATCTGAACTTACTTGATTAGGTCTAAAAGATGAGCTTACAGGCTCATCTTTTTGTATCAAAACATCTTTCATAGAAGTATTAACACCTGAGGAAATATCAGTTGTAAGGAAAGATATAATGTCACCTTTCTTAACTGCTTTTTTAGAGATGAGCTTCATTGCAAAGAGGTGTTCCTGTTCTTTCCTGTACTGATCTTCTTTGGAAGTTGAAGGGTTGTTGGCTGTTTGAATAGAATTCTGAGGCATTACCTTTTTATCTTTTGTTGCTGCAACAGAACTGATCTTAGGAGTCTATTTTATTTGTATGAATCTTAGCACTTGGCTTCGGCTTCTGTTGAACAACTTCATGTTTTTTTGCACCTTGATTCTTTAGCTGAGAATTCTTACCCGCTTGTGGGTCTCTAACCCAAACTGTTTTTGCTGGAAATTGTTGTGATTTATTTTCTTCACTTGGCTTTTTTATCTCCTCTGTTTCTTGATTTTGTAACATAGTAAAGTGAGACCCATTATTCAAGTCTGAAATTTCCTGAGTAGTATTTTTCTTTGATTGATAATCATTCCTTTTCCTGGGTTGCTTTTTAACAAGCATCCAAGGGCCGTAAGGGGACACCTCCTGTTGTTGAGTAGAATTTTCTTCCATAACCGGTTCATCACGAACAACAGGTGCAACCTTTTTTTGAACAATAGATTCATGTCAAACCTCATCTTCCTGTTGAACAGTGACAATACCCTCAACCATATTACATGTATTTTCTGGGCAAGAATCTGCTCTATGACCATATTTACCACAATGGAAGCAAACAAGGTGGAGCCCTTCATATTCAACACGAAGAACATCCCCAACACCTCCAATTCGGGTATAAGCCTTTTAGACAAATCAATCTCTACACAGATCCTAGCAAATCTGCCCCTTGAATGGATAGATGTTAATCTGTCCACCTTTAACATTGTACCCAAAATATTTCCAATTCTTGCCAAGCAGATGGAATTGTAGAGTTCAATGGGCAGGTTGGGAATTCTAACCCAGACAACAATCTTTTTAACTCTTGTTGCCTCCTCCAAGAACAAAGGCCTCCATTGTTGAACAATTAGATAATGATCTGCCACCATCCATAGCCCATCATATAAGACATGAAGATAATCTTCTTTTTCTGTAAAATAGACTAAATGGTATTCATCTGAAATATCTATAAATTTCAGGGGATTCTTGCATGCCCACTGGCGGCGGAGACGATTTTCAAGAACCTATTTGTTGATCTTCTTGCCCAGCAAACTGACCACTAGTGCATTCCTCCAAGGCGCACACCAAGAATTATATTCTTCTTCAGTGATTGGAACAACAGGTCGAGTATCATTACCTTTTTGAGCTTCATCCGGATCTTCCTCCAGCAGGGACTTTTCCTTATTTGAATAGTTTTCATTGTCATCAACATCAAACAAAGGCTGAGACAACATACCTATTTCTTGAACCAAGGATTCCTTATAAGAATTTGGAGGTGCCACCGCTTTCACGCCTTCTGAGGGGAAGACTTGAGCCTGATTAGCATCCACCATCTCAACCTTCTTAGTGCTTCTCATGATCAGATCATCTTCCTGTTCAGATTTACCCTTCTGCATGTTGTTATTCATAGCAAGAAAGCTCTGCAAAATCTTGGAGAGAAAGCAAGCAAATCAAGAGAGGAACAAATGTCGTAACTCATTCAAGAAAGGAACAAATGTCGTAGTTATCATTCAAGAAACCTATTGAAGCAGTTTTTAAAATTTCTTAATTCATCCCTCCGTGTTTTTAAAAATTTAAGCGCAATTGCTTAGTGCCCCTTGACTATGATAATACTAGTAATGATAATTAATGATAATTCATGATTGGTTAAGTCTTCAATTTGGAGAATAATTAATGATAATTCATGATAAATGTGTCTAGAAAATATCAAGAAATTATAATTGTTTTAACTCAAGGATAAACTCATAAAGGTGGTGAAGAATGTGATGAGAGTGGAGGCACCAAAAATAGGTTAAGAAAAATAAGAGATTATATAATAAATAGACGAGGTTAGGTTAGAAAAAATTAGGATTTAACTTAGTCAAACCTATCTCTTAAAATAAAATTAGAATTAATATTAATTTCTAATCAATAATAAATCAATTTATCATTCCTCACCTAGACAATGTGGGAGAACTTAAATGGAAAATTTGGGAGAGTCGAAATAAAATTTTAATATATAAATAAATATATGATATTATAGGTTTAGTTACACTTTTAGTTCCTCTAATTTATGAGCAAATTTTCCATACTCCTACAGTACCTATATACTCCTCTTATAACGGTAATGTCCTAATTCTGAAAATTTAGGATTTATATCCGTTGGAGACATAAGTCCCAAATTTAGGGAATTATTTTTCGCGACATTAACAATATCAATAAACAAAGAATAGATTTGCTTAAATAATCCAACGTTTACTTAAACATAATCAAAGTGCCTTAAAACCCTCAAATTCTCATTTTCAATTTAAATATTTTGTAGTTTATAATAGATTTGGGATATGAATTTTTTTTTAAAAGTTCACAAATAAAAATTTTATTAAAAATTTAATAAAATTTAAAAGATTTTGTAGGAAGTTAAATTAGGGTTTAAAGAGGGTGAGAATTAAAGATTTTTCAATTTTAGGTGAAATTTGATATTTTGATTGGTGAGTTTTAAACTTGATAAGATTTAAAATGATTTAATTAATTTAATTTGTTGATAAAATGATAAGTATAAAGTGATAATTTAAGGCCTTTAGATAAAGTACAACCAAATTTACTTAATTTTGAAAGTAAAGGGACTTAATTTACTAAAAAGAAAATCTAAGATATCAAAATTACGTATAATTAAAATTGTAATTAAGCCTTATCGAGTAAAGTTTACACAAAATTAACTATTAAAATAATATATAAATAGATAAAATTATTCTCAGTCGAATAAATATTTTAAGAAAAACTTTTTTAAAAAAATACTTGAGATATGATGAGAAATACCATAATTTAAAACTAAGAATATGGATATTTTTAATAATTATATAATATGTATATATATAAAAAAAATTGAAAAAAGTTTGGCGAATCCGATATAGGTTATGCATTTTAGAAATTAATATGTTGTTTCTGTTAATATAGCTACATATACCTTTTCATTACTGTGTTAATTTCCACTTTTACGCTCTCATGGTTGAGATTTCAAATCAAAAACAAAAAATATCTTTGCCCGTTGCAGCAGTGGCTTTTCTATCTTAAGCACATGACTCATGGTTTACGCATTAAAGCCCTTTACTGCAATTAATTAAACGTAAGTGTTTTTTATTTTACCGATAAATTTACCTAGTATTACAAGTTAAAAAGTGTTCCTCCGGTGATACATTCATAAAGTGTTTTATCCTAGATAAACCTAAGAAACCAATCATAGTAATTAAAATAAATATTATGAAACATAAATGGAATGTATTCAATATTCAAAATCAACATTTTAAACAATTAAATCCAATTATAATTAAGTATCAATTTAAACCTACGTGAGTATGAATTTCAAAATTTTAATTAAATAAAGATTGAAATTTAAAGTAAATGTATTAATTAATATATATATATATTAAAAACTTTTGAAATATTTTTTTAAAATTTTACAGCACCTTTTTTGGGCCATTTATTCATACTTTTTTGGGCCATTTATTCATACAAAACAGTGGTTAAAGTTCCTTTAAATTTTTAAAATGAAAAAATTGATAATTAAAACTATTTTTTAGGGGTCTATATATCTAGTGTGGATTAATTTAAATTCTTAACCATAGATTCAATGTTAATTTTATTAATGGATGATATTAAATTGATTTCCAATTATTTATAAATATAGATTGACTTAAATTGATAGCATTACGTAATATAGAAGTTTCTCCCTTCAACTTTAAAATAATAGATTCTCAATAAAATTAACATAGATTTTACTGTCAATTCAAATTTTTCTTTAAATCAAACTCAAATGATTTATTCATCTTTATTACGGTAGATTCGGCCCACTCTATGATAATTAATTCTTTTTTGAGGGTCTAAAAAAGTTGGAGTTAAAATAAGGGCTTTACATGCAATTTAGGCTAGGAATAATATTGGTCCAAACAAAAAATATATTTCTTCCATATTGCAATTTCTAAAATTTGTAACACTTTCTTATTTCTTCCATATGTGCTTAATGTGTGATTTTTTTTTTCTTTTGATCGGAAATTTCTTATAAACATAGTTGTTGGTAGTTATTAGGAAAACTTTGTTAAAAATAGTAACTCTACAAAATTTGAACACTTGATTTTATAGATAAAGTTTGTTTAGAGTTACAGACCACTTCTACAGTAACTAACCATTGTTTTGGGATATGTGATTTGATTTAATTAGATAGTTTTGAAAAGTTAATATAATCTATTTCAAACTTCAACTAATTAGTCCGAACTTCTATCATCGCCTAACTTGGAGCCATAACGCAAAGTGCAAGTGGTAATTATATAGTTTAATGCTAAATGGGATGATAAATGCTGCATGTGTTGCTTATTGGATCCAAGATTGTAGTTGACCAAACGTAACTCATTTATAGCACACGCGTTATGCATATATTGTAAATTATTGTAAAAATTGAAATACTACTTGAAAGCATGAAAATATAGTTGATAGTGAAAAATTGAAAAATATAGTTGATAGTGAAAAATTGAAAAGTTAACTTATCAAAAATGAAAGTATTTAAAAAAAATCAGTTGAGAACAGTAAAATGGTAGATAAGATCCTGAATGAGAACTTTAAGTTTGATAATTATAAAAAAATTTAAGGAGAAAATTATAAAAAGTAATTTCAACTAGTGGTTGAAATTTTAAAATGCTACATAAATAGTGTATAAAAAAAACTCTAATGCTATTAAAAACACTACTCTTTTTTTTTCCTTGACCAGGAATCCTAATAGAAATAGTCATGGATTTAACCCTCGGGACGAAGGTGGTGACAGGCCCGGTCCGAAGGGGAGGCCGGTAAAGCAACCACTTTAGGTCTCCCTTGTTATAAGGCCTCAAATTTTATATATATATATATATATATATTTAATATATTAAAATTAAGGGTAAAATATATTTGTAGTTTATGTGAAATTAAGTAAATTTGACTTTGGTTCTCATAATTTAAAATTAGTGTGTTGAGTCTCTCTCTTAAATCATCCCAAATTAGTTTTTATTAGGTATATTTTTAGTCTTCAGTATTTTTTATTAGGTGTATTTTTAGTACGTAGCGAGAGGGGTGATAAATCTTTATATCAAATATACAAATATTACTCATTATCAGTTAATAGATAATAATCGAAAATAATTTTTTCTTATAAAAATAAAAATTTTAATTTAATATAATTTTCTTTTCTTAAAAATTGACTCATATTTTTTATTTTTTTTTTAAAAATATGACATTGATATTTTATCTTTTAAATTTAGGCCCCCATCTTATAATTTACTTTAGGCCTACATATATGTTGGGCCGGCCCGGGGTGGTGATTAAGTAAAGTCCTACCAATGACGACTTCAGGAATCAAACCTCACACCTTGTAGGTAAAGGACATGCTCATAATTCACTTCCATTGTAATCAATTAGTGTTTGGTTAAAAAACTATTTTACCAAATAACCTTAAAATTATTAAATAAAGCTATTTTACCAAACATGATTAAAATGGTTAAATAAATTGTTCAATATTCAATTTTAACATTTAACTAGATAAAATGAAATGTCAAACACATTAAATTAATATATCGTTACCACTTCAATCGAGACACGATCATATATTGAATTTTGATTTTGTTTACATACTAGTAGACATAGTTGCACATAAATAAAAATATAGCATTGCAATAGACTCCGATTCTGTCTTTCCTCTTTCCCTATAAAAAGACTATGCTTCATGTATGCTCTCTCATTCATTCTTTCCCTCAACTAGAGCAAAGTTACATTCATTCATTCAGTTTTATTTTTCTCTCTCCTTTTTTAACTTATTATTCTATCACTTGAAAACGCTTGCTTGAACGTGTAGCTCATTCCATAGAGATTCATGATGGACTTTCACAAGCAATTGTTGTTTTCCCTATTATGTCTTTCCCTAGTACTCTCAGGTATATATGATTCATGAATATAATAAACGAGAACTTGTTGATCCTAGCTTAATTGGTTAATATATCAAAAATTCGTATTAATTATTAATTGTCCATTGTTACAGGACAAATGGGGCTGATAGCTGAGGCTCGCCCGCACCATCATGAGCAGCACAATTATTCTTCAAAAAAATTGTTCGTTTTTGGGGACTCATACGCTGACACCGGCAACATTAGAAAAAATTCACTTGGATCCTGGAAAGACCCTTATGGCATTACCTTTCCCGGAAAACCTGCCGGAAGATTCTCCGACGGTAGAGTCCTAACTGACTACATTGGTATGTGCTTTCTTCCTTTCCTCCCCCCTCTCGGATGTTAGTTATACATGTCAATTGGAACACTTAAAAATGCATATTTTTGGTTTATTTTATCACGTATACTCTTTTATCAAAAGAAATGTTCATGAATATTCGTAGCTTGGAAATCAAATTCAAAGTCAATTCCTAGATATATAGTTTTAGAAGGGGCTGGTGGGGTTTATTTCGTTGCTGGGTTTAATATCTATATATAATTAAGATTTTAATATATTTGTTTGACGTTGTTTAGTTTACTCTTTCGATCGCCTATGTTGCGATATGTTATATTATTGTGTTTGTGTTATAACAATTTTCTTTAGTTACATATGATTCGTAACGTACGTCTTAATTAGTGTGTGGTAGGATCTAGCTACACATTCTACACATTCTAGCTACTTGCATATATATGCACTACGAGCATTTCCATATATCAGGTAGCATTTTCACGTGTTTGGTTAAGTGTTGAAACTGACTAAACTTAAGTTTGGATTTCCCAACATAACTATTTTTAGTGTTAAAAATGTGAGTTTATTAAAGGTGAAATAGAAACGACTTTACCATGTTTCAACGAAGCATGCTAGCTCTTATATATAATTTTGTAATTACGTACAAAACAAAATATTTCGTTTCTATCACATGAAAATGCTTGTAGTGCACTCTTTCCTTTGCCTAATTCGCATACTTGGCTTTGGACCCTGACACTTGTCTTTATTACTACTATTTCCCGTTTCTTTATGATAATGCACTCTCTGCTAACTAGTTGCTGCGTACTCATTATAGCTTGTAATTTTTAGTTTTTACTATATTATCTTTTTGTATTGATTTCACCCAAAACAAAAAAAGTTTTGTATTTGTACTGCGTTGCATGATCGATGATTAAAAAAAAAGAAATTATACTTGGCAGTTTTGAAGAATGGAATTAAAACAGTTTTAAATGATCTAAAATAATATATAAAAAGTATAAAATAATGTGATTAAAAATATATTTTAATATATATGTACCTGGTCTAAGGGATATATTAAGTGGGGTACAACTTGGTGATGGAACCATCCTTTTTTAGGTGGATTATGCTACGGTGAGTTTCTTAAGTTTCGTCCCACCAGTGGTGCACACTTTCAACCTCCTGTAGCCTGTTTTTTGCCTTTATTTCCATTTAATTTTTTTAAAAAGTATAATAAGAAAATAATTTTACTATTTACAATTTAGTCACTTTCATCCTTAATTCCCCATTCCTCATTTCTGAAAGGCTGAAGAGTAGGGAAGGTTCTACATTTTCTCTGCAAAACCTTTGTGAATCGTAATTCTGCAACAATCCGATGCACATTCAACGAACGCCCCATTGGTGGTTCTTCATCTTTTTTATTGTTGCAGAAATCCGATGCATTCAAGTGATTCAAAATCTAAACACATTTCCCACACTTTAATTTATTATAGTCAGACATAACTAAAGAAATTATACCAGCAATTTTTTCTTTTCTTTTCAGCCTACCCAAAATATTTATTAATCTATTCTTCTCTTATTTTTTAAAACACCAACATGTTTTAAAACGTTGGATTCAAGAACCACTTCTGCACTGCATTTAATAAAAAAAACAACTTCATCAATAAAATAAACGAAGAATCTTACCAAAAAATTAGGAATTTAATTCAAACAATAATGAATAGAGAATCCACAAAAATTAGAACATGTATGCACACAACCTCACCACACACTCGCAAAATGCGCACAACCAGTTACGTATCTTATTGACCACCTCAACATTCATCCCCACCTGCCGCAGAAATCAATTGCGCCATAACTCCGTTTCCAAAAACTCAAAAAGATGCATAATAGAAGATCATTCCGGTACTTTAGGGTGCGAAACGAAAAGGAGAAGCGGAGATGCAATAATGGAAGACAATTCGAAGCATACCCTGCACATCTCCTCCAGCCACCACATGGCCGTCAACCAACCACAGCCATGGCGGTTGTCCCTTCACTTTCGATTAGGTCTGCAACTCAGAGGACTAAAAGGAAAAATTAATAACTGTGCGAGTCTAAGTCTGACTTTCACAACTTCAGGTAACCGGTTAATCATTTCAATCATTCAATATTAAATGAATATATCTAACTGTTTTTAAGGTGTGTATCACGGATGGTGCACAAATTTTGTAACTCACCGTAAATGTCACCCCTTTTATATTAGAGTAATTTTAACTAATTGTAAACCATGTACAACATATAGAGAACTCGCAAAGAAAAAATAAACATAAAAGAGAAATGTGAAATATAATAAGTGATATGAATATATGATGGTAAAAGTTAAAGAAAAAATTGTGTTGTATAATTTTTATTCTATAAATTTGATATCTTTTTATATTTTTGTTCAGCGCCCAAATTTAAAGGGCATTTTACACCTATTATTTTAAAATTGAGTCATAACTCAAATTACATTATAAATGCGGATCGGCTAGTCCCAATGTTGTATGGTATTCCCAACATCACAGGGCAAATCTGTGTTTATAATATGATTTTTAACTAATCATATTATTTGTCTCCAATGAGGTTTTGCATGTATTCTTGGGATGTGGAGCACTTCTCTTTAAATAATGACATGCCAGTAATAGCAACAATTTATTTAATTATCGTTTATGGCAGTTGGTAAGTATTTAATTGGCATATTTAATTTCTACTATCAAAATACCTGTATTTGGTTTTATATCAATATTAATTTTTTTAATTAGTATCCATTTAATTTATAATTGAATAAAATTAATTCAAAAAATTAATTAATAATTGAGATAAATAATATATATTTTATGAAATATATTAAACAAAAATAATTTAAAATCCATTCTACCATATATGATTTGTAAACTTGTAGAGATAAAACAAAAAAATCTTTTATCAGCACTTGTTTTATTTCTAGAGCTCTGCAACTTTGTCTGTAAAAGTAAAAGCATTGTACTGTGTAATAAAAGCTCTCTTTTATTCATTTATTGTAATAAAAAAAAGTGTCCAATGATATGAATCAGAATCTACTAAAAAATGAAGAATATTGTAAAAGCTTTATTTTTTCTTTCACACCTAAAATTGAATGAGAAGTAGAAAGGTGAGCTAGAAGGAAAAAAAAAAAATAAAAAAAGTAAAAATTTTGATAATTAATAAATAAAAACATAATATAAAAAAAAGTGTGAAAGTAATGAGTGTGTAAAAATGACCACTCAAATTTTATTATCTGTAAGGATTTGTTTCTCTTGATTGATTAATAGAAATAGCTCGTAAGTCATAATCCCTTTTATATCACTAATTCCTCTTCCTACAACTAATAAAATTGTTTGTGTTGCAGCTAAGTATTTGGGACTGAGATCTCCACTACCCTACAAATTTAGGAAAGTGATACCTCAATATTTGAAGTACGGGGTGAACTTTGCTTATGGTGGTACAGGTGTATTTGATACATCCTTTTCATACCCAAATATGACAATCCAGATCGATTTCTTCAACCAGCTCATCCAAGAAAACGTGTTCACTCCCTCAGATCTTAGCAACTCCGTGGCTCTCGTCTCCGTCGCTGGAAATGACTACGGTTTTTACTTGTCCACAAATGGGTCTGCCCAGGTAATTAATTAATGGGTTATATATGTTTTTTATCCTCAAGATATGATGAAATTTGGTTTTGGTTCCTCATTTATTTTTTCATTGGTTTTGGTTCCTCATTTATTTTTTCATTGGTTTTGTTCCTCCATTTTTCAAAATATATGCTTTTAGTCCTTCTTATTAACTGTACTCTGTTAAGTCACTTTCGCAGTTCCGCTACGACTTCTCCCGGGTAAAAATTTAGAGGAAATTTCTTGAGATTTTTTCTCAAGAAAATTCATGTGTAGCAAATTTTCAAAAAAAAAATTACAAATTTTTTACATAAAAATGTTGATATAAAATTTCTTTGCTTTATTGTAAAAAAATCTATAGTAAATTCCCACAAATTAAAGAATCTACACAAATTTTCCTTTAAATTTTGAAATCTGCGGGAAAATTCGAAGGAAAATCTATAGAAAAATCTACAAGAAATATTACTATGTCATCGCTTAGCAGAATATAACTACTGACGAGGACTAAAATCATGTGATTTTGAAAAATGGATGATCAAAACCAATAAAAAAATAAATGAGGGACCAAAACCAAATTTCGCTATATTTTGAGAGACTAAAAACATATTTAACCCTTAATTAATTAAATTAGTCTGAATCATCATAATACTTTAAGATTTGTATAAATGTGAAATTCACTTTAATTTTAAAAAGTAAAAGGTTATAGACTTTTTAATAAAAAATGAACACTTTTCTTTGAATGTACGCAGGGATTCCCGTCTTTCATCACCTCAGTGGTTAATCAAATTACAACCAATTTGATTCGGCTCCAAAAGTTAGGAGTGAAGAAAATTGTTGTGGGTGGTTTTGAACCCTTTGGTTGCCTTCCTCTCTTCACAACCCCATCCTCGTTCCAGCGTTGCAATAGCACTTTTAACGAACTCGTAGTTCTCCATAACAACTTGTTGAACCAATCGGTTACCAAGTTGAACCAACAAAGCAAGGATCACACCACCTTCGTCATTCTTGACCTTTACGACAGTTTCATGTCAGTGCTTAACGACCCATCCACCAATAACATTAAGGACCAACTCAAGCCTTGTTGTGTTGGGGTGAGCAGCAAGTATTTCTGTGGGAGCGTTGACGAAAACAACGAGAAGAAATATACGGTGTGTGAAAATCCCAAATCAGCTTTCTTTTGGGATTTGTTTCACCCAACGCAAGCAGGTTGGAATGCTGTCTATAACAAACTGCACAAGGGAGCTCTTCATCAACTTCAATACTAGCTAGCTATATTCTCCTTTCTTAATCTATCCTTAAATTACGTTTTGTTTGTAATTATATTCTAAATGCTTTTATTTCTATGCATGGGTGCAATTAATGTTCGAATATATGTTTCTTTTCTTGAAGGAAAATAAATCTATGAAGTTACTGAATAATCATGTTTTATTAGGATCAAAATCTGCGGTCTCTGTTTGCCTGTCCCACCAATAACTATTTGACATATGCATCAAATAATATTCACACGTTAGCAAAACACTTCAAATTAACGTCATTAATGCATAACGATATCCCGATTAACAGTGCAACTTTTATCGTACATAACTATCGTATCTTATTTCACAATTATTCTTTGATTTGATTACAGTTTTGTTTAGATCACAATCTACATTTGATTTACTTTCAATTCACCATCCTATAATTCAAGAATCCTGTTTACCTCACAACCCCTCCCGTATTGCTCTATTTTCTGCTTGACACTTGTTTGTGTAGCTTCTTCGTCATGGTGCTTTGTTCTTGTTGCTCTCTTTTTTCAATTGTCTCTTGTACGTGCAGCTCAGGGGGAGGTGCCTAAATCGAGCCCTATTCTAAGGTCTCATATATATATATATATATATATATATATATATATATATATATATATATATATATATAGCGTATCACGTAAGAACACTTATTTATTGTGAGAAATGAGAACATTTAATAATAACCATGAGATTATATTTAATGGTCTGGATTATTCTCTAAAATAAATTAAAATCTTTTTCTTTCATCTCTTTCTACATGTATCTCTTTCCCTAAAAAATTGACCCATTCCCCCTTTTTTTTCTTTTCCCCAGTGTTTTTCTTCCCTCTCCAGATTCATGGCCTTGTAATGCGTATTTGGAATGCTCATGCTATATACATATGTTTTATTAAACATGAATGATGCCCATGGAATCTACTAATGTGAAAAAAAGCCATCAAAAGAAGATCAGTGTGACTCTGGAATTGTTGTATGAACTGTTGCGACTTGCTAGGACACATTTGGAGGGCCATGAATCTCTTTCCCTTGGTCACGCATTACAGGGACATAAATCTAGAGAGGGAAAAAAACTATGGGGAAGAAAAAAGGGAAAGGGGTAAGTTTTTTAGGGAAAGAGATGTATGTGGAAAGAGATAAAGGGAAAAGATTTTAATTTATTTTAGAGAATAATCCTGACCATTAAATATAATCCAATGGTTATTATTAAATGTTCTCATTTCTCACAATAAACAAGTGTTCTCACTTGATACGCTCCCTATATATATATATTAAAATTAAAATTAAAGATAAAATATATTTGTAGTTTTTGTAAAATTAAACAAATTTGATTTTGGTTCTCATAAATTAAAATTGGTATCTAGAGTCTCTTATTTAAATCACTCTGAATGAGTTTTTTTTATTATGTGTTTTTTAGTCCCCATTATTTCTTATCAGCTGTATTTTAAACAAATTTGATTTTGGTTCTTATAAATTAAAATTTGTATTTTTTTAGTTTCCATTATATATTTAACCAATGCTATGGACACTAGTCATTTGATTTAACAGTAGACTGGTTTTCAAAATTTGCAATGATATTGTAAATCAACGGTCTATGAAATTGACCAGTTTGTTCAAGACCAAGACACATATAAATTGTGGAGATGTTATAATATAAAAAATCATCATGATTGGTTTTAGTCGCACAACCTCACAGTTTTACAAGTTTTGCAAATAACAGATAGAAATTAATCATAAATATTGAAACTCGAATTTCTCATTTGATGACCCAATGAAAAACAAGCATCTATTCATCTTCCTTTCTTGTTTTGTCTCTGGCCTTAAATTAAACTAACCAGAAATATCACATATATTCACAAAATCAGCATTTACAAGACAACCACTCCTCCCCTTGAGCACTCAACCCCAAACCAATTACACAGGTCAACTGCTACTTGAACATCAACCCAATTTGACAAAGCACCAAAAGGGTCACTCACTATTCGTTGTTTCAACTTCAAAAGATCTTTACCTGCACAAAGAATCAATTTTTTTCAGTTTTTGTTTGCCTCCCCAGGTATACCCACACACACAAATTGAAAGTGTAAATCAAATCCCATACCTTCTTTGATAAGAGAGCATAACAAATTGAAAGTGAAGCTCAGATAATCAGTAGGGAAACATACATCAGTATCAACATTACCGCCTCTCGAAGCGAAATAGAACATGCTGCTAATTTTCAATTTCTGGGTGCCATTGAAGATGCAACAACTCCCCCCCACCGTCCTTTCGCCCCTCAGTGTTGCGAACCAAGCGCGACCGTTGCGTGCAGTCTCTGTCTCGAGCAACCTTTGCTTCCGATGTTTCCCCTTCGCGCATCGCAACGCCACCTCCTTCCAATCGTGCACCACGCACTAGACCACCATCGCAGGAAAACGATGTTGTCCTCCTCATCCTACCGGTGAATGAGTCACCGTTCCCAACTCTCTCTTTCCCCACTCCTAGTTGTTTCTCTTTCTCTCTTTCCCTAAAACTCACTGATGGAGTATCAAAATGGTAGGTATGTGAAACCCTAATTAGGGTGAATATTGTTGTATCTTCCAGACACTCTGCCCCCTTTTTATTTTACTTTTTTTATTCTTCTTAATTATATTACTTATGAATTTTGGATGATTTAACTTTTTTATTTTTAGGGAAGAGGAAATAATAAGTTTGTACTAATGTTAAAATTTACAGACAACATTTTTTATTAAGTGTAGGGGTTTTACAAAAAATTTAATGCTACTATTGAAAATTGTACCTAAATGTTAATCTTGAAAGCAACAGTTTAAAAATGTTGCCTTCTATTAAAAAAATACATTACAGTTTAAAACTATTTTCGGATAAAGATTAAGGAACGGTTATCAAGGTTTGCAAAATATGTGTTGCATAAAATGTATTTTTGGGCAATCAATGACAAACTGTTGCCTATTGTATGTTTAGGCTATATTTTTCACCTGTTGAAAAAAAAAGGTGTTGCTAAAAGTAAAAAAGGTTGTAGTGTATTGAGACACTTGGTCACTGGTCGTTCCGGTGAGTCACTAGTTGAACCACATGAACCGGTATATATTAAAATATTTATATATTATACTTGAAAATTTGAGATTTATAACAAATTTAAACATACAGTATATATAAATATATTTTATCATATATTATATTAATTTGCGCTTAGTTTATAAATGATTTCTTTGTATACATATATATAATATATACATTATTATTTGCATTTGTATTTCAACAACATGCTTTGGAGTAGTGGTTGATACGTCTTCATCATTAGCATTGGATGGGCGGTTCGAAACTCAGCGAATGCATTCTGGATTTTTTAGCAACGCGCGCGACAATTTCTCTTACTGCAGGATGGACCGGGCCAGCTCTCGCGGGTTGGCAAGCGAGTTTCCACGGTTTGAGCCGGTTTGATGATGTAAGCAACGGGCCAACAAAAAAAACAATCCATACATCAACCGAACCGGCCTGGGTTCGGTTTACGGTTCAACCGGCCGGACCGGTCCGGTTCTTATAACACTCCTAAAGTTACATACCACCTCGACTATATCAATCCATTGTTTTGTGGTGAATGTGTGTTATTTGATTTAATTAGATAGTTTTTGAAAAGTTAATTTATAATCTATTCCAAACTCAACTAATTAGTCCGAACTTCTATTATCGCCTAACTTGGAGCCATAATGCAAAGTGCAAGTGGTAATTATATAGTTTAATGCTAAATGGGATGATAAATGCTGCATGTGTTGCTTATTGGATCCAAGAGTGTAGTTGACAAAACGTAACCCATTTATAGCACACGCGTTATGCATATATTGTAAATTATTGTCCATTCTATTATTTTTTATGGATCATATTGAAATGTGACAGTATTTGGTAAAATTAACGGATAAATTAATTAAAAATTAAACATAAAAAGTAAATTGATAGCGTAAAATTGAAAAGCTAGCTAACTGATCAAAATGAAAGTATCTCAAAAAAATTAGTTGAGAATAGTAAAATAATAGATAAGATCTTCAATAAGAACTTTAAGTTTGGTAATATAAAGAATTTTAAAGACAAAATTATAAAAAATAATTTCAACTAATGGTTGAAATTTTAAAACGTGCTACACCAAGTAGTGTTTATAAAAAAAAAACTCTAATGTATATTAAAAAATATAATTTTTTTCCTTGATGAAAAATCCTAATAGAAATAGTCATGGATTTAACCATCGAGACAAGAGTGGTTGTTAGGTAAAGTTCTACCAGTGACAACTTCAGGAATTGAACCTCAGACCTTGTAGATAAAAGACGTGTGTGTCATAATTCACTTCCATTATGATTAATTATTGTTTAATTAAAAAAACACTTTACCAAAAACAACCTTAATATTATTAATTAAAATAATTTGGGTTAAATATGTTTTTGGTCCCTAAACTTTCACCTAAATTTGGGTTTGGTCCCTAATCTTTCTTTTCATTGTTTTTGGTCCCTAATGTTTTCAAATAATTGAAATTAGTCCCTGCTGTCACGCCTGTATTTAACGGAGTTGACGACAGGGACTAATTTCAATGATTTGAAAACATTAGGGACAAAAAAACCAAAAAGTAAAGATTAGGGACCAAATCCAGTTTCGGGTTTGGTCCCTAAACTTTCACCCGAATTTGGCTTTGGTCCCTAATCTATTTTTTTTTGTCCCTAACGTTTTCATATCATTGAAATTAGTCCTGCCATATCACCCCTATATTTAATAAAGTTGACGGCAGGGACTAATTTCAATGATTTGAAAACGTTAGGGACAAAAAATAACGAAAAAAAAGATTAGGGACCAAAACCAAATTCGGGTGAAAGTTTAGAGACCAAAAACATATTTAACCCAAATAATTTTATCAAACATAATTGAAATGGTTAAATAAATTATTTAATATTCAATTTTTAACTTTCAACTAAATGAAATAAAATGTCAAACATATTAAATTAATATATCATTACCACTTCAATCGAGACACGTTCTTATATTGAATTTTGATGTTGTTTACATACACTAGACATAGTTGCACATAAATAAAAATATACCAATGCAATAGACTCCGACTTTGATGGTCATTACAAAAAATTAATCACCGTGACAACACATAAATAAAAATATACCATTGCAATTGACTCCGAGTTTGATGGTCATCACAAAAACTAATCATCGTGACATGTGCCTGGAATTTTCTAATTCATCACAAATATCATTCGGATCCACTATTATTAACATTTTATTTTATTTTCAGTAACCTCAGGATCCAGCATTGATAATTGCAAAAGGATGTCGATCTTAAAGAGACTTCGATAGGGTATGAACGAATTTAATGGATTTGGATTTTTTCAGCTATCCAATAAATTTAGCTACGAAGTAAATAAGGAATTATAGTATCTAAAATCGATAGCTAACTCTTAATCATTTCGCAGCTAAAATTATTTGCGAGACGAGTCAGATCAAGGGAACTCTTACACAAGTTTAACACGTGATTCACTTTTTTTTATTCAAAATCAAAAGGAATAATTAAGGCAGCGTTTGGTAGCAAATCGGAACGAAATATAATAGAACGGAATGAAACAAAACAATAATGTATTTATACGGTGTTTGATAACAATAAAACAAAATGAAGCCATGTGTTCTATTTTACGTTTGATGTTTGTTGAACAGAGCAGAACACCTTGTTTAATTACACATATATATCACTATCTTTTTTAACGTTTGGTTGAGTATAAAAAACTAAACAAATCAGAGTACATAGAACATTTTTTCACATTTGCTATTTTACTATTATTATATAATATTTTTAAAAGTTATTAATATATTGATATTTATATTTTATAAAATATTTTATAATTATTTTCTAAATATGTAAATATGAAATATTTGATAAAATATAATTTATAAAATATATTTAACTAAAATATAGTGTTATTACTATATAAAAAAGTTTCAAATAAAAAAAATAATATTAAAAAGTATCATATCTCATGTCATATTGTAATGATTTGTTTTTTTATCAATTAGCTATCAATATAAAGTATAGCAAGATAAATGAACCAAAGAAAAAATAGTACAAGTAAGGAAAAAAATACAAGAATGAAATAAAATCAGAAAAGTAGCTATAGAGAATTTGCAATGAACAATGAGAAGAAACTTTAATTTTTATTTCAAATAATGCAGATAGCAAAACAAAAAAAAAAACGTGTTGTACTTGTATAAAGACGCAACGAACAAAGCAAAGGGGAGGGAAAAAGGATTGTTGTGGTGAGGGTTTTGTTTTTCTTTGAGTGTGCGGCGAAAGAGTTAAAAAGATATATAACCGTAATTTTGTTAATACAAAATGTTTAATAGAATGTTCAATATTATTTCAATTGGTTTCACTTTTGGGGAACAAAAGTATTCCACTAGTTTAATAATATGTCCAATTTCATTCTCTCTTTTAATTTCATCAATCAATGAACATATATATAACTCATATGTCTCTGGTCTCGTTCTGTTCTAACGTACGTGTATTTCAAACGCGCATCCTAAGTGATAGCTAATAGAGTGACCAATTTCTTTTCAGTCCTCGATCACTTTCTCTCCCCTTTCGTAGTGTTCTCATCACTTTTGGATAATATCAATATCAGTGTATGATATAAACGTGGATTCATAATGATATCGTGATTTTGGTGTAATCATATTTTCACAGTTGAATGAATAGTTAAAAAAATAAAGAAAAAAAACCATTGACACATCTTGAATGAATAGTTAAACAAAATAAAGAAAAAATCATTGACATATCTTTCCTCTTTCCCTATAAAAAGACACATCTCTATGCATCATGTATGCTCTCTCTCTCTCATTCATTCTTTCCCTAAGCTAGCAAAGTTGTTCATTCAGTTTTACTTTTCTCTCTTCTTTTAACTTGAATTCTTCTATCACCCGAAAACGCTTGCTTGAACGTGTAGCTCATTCCATAGCGATTCATGATGGACTTTCACAAGCAACTGTTGTTTTCCCTCTTATGTCTTTCCCTAGTACTCTCAGGTATATTATATATCATTATGAATATAATAAATGAGTCTCTTTTACTTGTTGATCCTAGCTTAATTGGTAATTAATATATCAGAAATTCAAAATTGGTCAAACTTTGACGTCTTAATTATTAATTTTCCATTGTTACAGGACAAATGAGGCTGCTAGCTGAGGCTTGCCCGCACCATCATCATCAGCACAATTATCCTTCAAAAAAATTGTTCGTTTTTGGGGACTCGTATGCTGATACCGGCAACACTAGAAAAAACTATTGAATTATGGTGAATGGCTTACTTTCATTCATTCACTTGGCAACATTTAAATACATGAGTTGGTTACAAGAATCCCATAACAGGATGACTAAATTCAAAAAGAAGATAAGCTATCCTAACAAAAAGATAAAACGCAGTGACATGATAAAAGATAAACTTTCCTTATCCTCACACAACTAACTCAACAAATCTATTCACAACTGATTTATCTTAAGCCTATCTACAACTAACAACTCGGAGGCAGAGGCATATCTCTATTACTCCCCCTCAGGTTGGGAAGTGAAGATCTTGAACACCCAACTTGGATAACAAATCATGAAAAAGTCTGCATCCCAAAGCTTTGGTAAAAATATCTGCAAGTTGTTGCCTTGTAGGAAGATAAAATGCAAAAATGGTGCCTGATTGGATGTGTTCCCGAATAAAATGACAATCCACTTCTATGTGTTTGGTTATTTCATGAAAAACTGGATTGTTAGCTAACTGGATAGCTGACATATTATCACAATGCAAAACTGTAGAATCATGACAAGGAACTTGAAGAGCAGATAATAATCCTCTTAACCAAATAATTTCACTGGTAGCATGTGTCATTGCTCTATATTCAGCTTCACTGGAGGAACATGAAATAATGGTTTGCTTCTTTATTTTCCATGAAATAGGCACAGAACCAAGTTTCATAAGATAACCTGAAATGGACCGCCTAGTAGTTGGACAAGAAGCCCAATCTGAATCACAGAATCCTTCAAGTGTTAAATCATTGTGACGTGGTATGAAAATACCTTGACCTAGAGAGGACTTTAAATATCTGAGGATGCGGATTGCTGCTTCCCAATGTGGTTGTCGTGGCTCTTGCATGAACTGACTAAGGATATGAACAGAATAAGTAATCTTCGGTCTGGTGATTGTTAAGTAAATGAGTCGACCAATGAGACGCCTATACTGAGGAGGATCCTAAAATAATTCCCCTTTATCACTTGCCAAGCTGTGATTTTTCTCCATGGGAAAAGTAGCAGGCTTACAATCCAACATTCCGCTTTCTTTTAAGATGTCAAGTGTATACTTTCGTTGACATAAAAATAAACCTGTATTGCCACGACACAACTCTAGACCGAGAAAATATGTAAGTTTCCCAAGATCTTTCATATGAAAACACTGGTTCAAATATTGCTTGAAAGAGGCACATGCATTAGAATCATTCCCAGCAATAATTAAGTCATCTACATATACCAGTGTAACGAGGAATATACTTCCTGAAGAGTATGTGAACAAACTATGGTCTGAGTGACATTGGTTGAAGCCAAACTTTATCAGTGCTTGTGATAGCTTTGCATACCAGCTATGCGATGCTTTCCGTAACCCATAAAGGGATTTGCGAAGACGACACACAAGATTTTTGTCAGAGACTTCATATCCAGGGGGAATAGCCATGTAAACTTCTTCACTTAAATCTCCATGTAAAAATGCATTGCTAACATCCATCTGATGGAGCTCCCAACCTTTGGTTGCAGCAATGGTGAGTAGACAACGTACTGTAGTCATTTTTGCAACTGGAGCAAATGTTTCTGTGAAGTCCTCCCCTTCAACTTGGGTATAGCCCTTGGCAACTAAGCGTGCCTTGTATTTGTCAATCTCTCCATTGGCTTTGTGCTTGATTTTATAGACCCATTTGCAGCCTACCAATCTTTTACCCTTTGGAAGTGGTTCCAAAGTCCAGGTTTCATTATCATCAAGTGCCTTCAACTCTGCCTGCATTGCTTTACGCCACTCTGGTTGTTTCACTGCCTGAGAAAAATATTTGGGCTCATCATGAGACATGATGGCCGCAGAAAAGGCTTTGTATGATGGTGAAAAATTATCAAGACTGATATATTGAGAGATAGGATAAAGCTTACATGAAGTGGACGTTGAGCTTGGAGAATGGAAAATGTAGGTGTCATATGATGTGAGGCTCCACTATCCAAGACCCACTTGTCTGTGTTACAATTTAAATGATTACCAGACATATGATCTAATTGATCATTCTTCTTAGCATGATTACTAGTTCCTCCCTCCATGCTTGTGGCGTGATCTTGATTGTACCCGACCCAAGCAAGCCGAGCTCCTCCTGAATATTTGCCTTTCGGCCTTCGTGATTCCCAGTTTGGTGGGTATCCAACTATCTCGAAACATTTGGCCTTTTCGTGACCAATTTTACCACAATGATCACACTTTGGTTTTGGACCATCACGCCCCTTGCGTCTGTTGAAATTGGCTGCATGAAAAGTTGTAGTTGTTTCTGGTTTGGGATCCTTATCTTTTTCAGCTAGCACACGCGATTCCTCTCTAAGAATGTGATTGAAAGCCCTCCGAAGGGGTGGGAGGGGATCAACACTTAATATAGTTCCCTTCATATGATGGTAGCGATCATTATCAATTCCTCCAAGAAATAGGTGGACACGTTGCTCTTCCTCTTGTTGTGCCAACTCCTTGGAAGCTCCGCAAGTGCATTCAGGTAGTGGTTGCAGTTCTGCAAGTTCATCTAACAAACTTTTGAATTTTGTATAAAACTCTGTCACGGTCATATTGGGCTCCTGTTGAATCAAACATAAGTTGTGCCATATTTGGTGAATACGTGGCGCATTTGTTTGAGCAAATCGTTCCTCCAAGTCAACCCATACATCTCTTGCTGTGGTGACATGGGATATACTCTCGTGTAGAGAGGGATCGGTGGAGTTGATTATCCATGCAGTAATCATAGAGTCGGCTTTCTCCAGTGAAACAAATCTGGAGATCTAATTGGTGGTTTCTTGATAGTACCATCAATGAATCCAAGTTTAGTCTTTGCACGCAATGCCGTTCTCATGGAACGTGCCCAATTGCGATAATTATTTCCTGTTAGAGGCACTGTGACCAGTGGGTTCCTGGATTATCTGATGCTCCAAGATAATATGGTGATGAAGGTGTGATGGACTGCATTGTAATGCCTGCGGAGGTATGTGTCTTCCCCGAGGCGTCAATCTCTGGTATTTCGTTTTGTAGCTCTGATGCCATATTGAATTATGGTGAATGGCTTACTTTCATTCATTCACTTGGCAACATTTAAATACATGAGTTGGTTACAGGAATCCCATAACAGGATGACTAAATTCAAAAAGAAGATATGACTAAATTCAAAAAGAAGATAAGCTATCCTAACAAAAAGATAAAACGCAGTGACATGATAAAAGATAAACTTTCCTTATCCTCACACAACTAACTCAACAAATCTATTCACAACTGATTTATCTTAAGCCTATCTACAACTAACAACTCGGAGGCAGAGGCATATCTCTATTAAAAACTCACCTGGCTCATGGAAACAACCGTATGGCATTACCTTTCCCGGAAAACCCGCCGGAAGATTCTCAGACGGTAGAGTCCTAACTGACTTCATTGGTACGTGCTTTCTTCCTCTCTCTCTCTCTCTCGGATGCCAGCTATACACGTCAATTGGAACATTGAAAAATGCATGCTTTTTTTCCTTTATTTTATCACAAGAAATGTTCATGATTATTCGTCGCTTGGAAACCAGATGTTTTGATTCAGAGTCAATTCCTAGCTAGATATAGAAGATTTTAATCTATTTGACGTTGTTTAGTTCTCTCTTTCGCCTGTGCTTGTTGTGATATGTTACACATTGTGTTTGTGTTATAACAATTTTCTTTAATGTTGCACAATTCTTTTTAATATAATCATGTTTCGGGTAGGATCTAGCTACACATTCTACTTGCATATATGATTGATTCGTTCGTACAAAACAAAATATTTTGTCTCGATCACATGCTTGTAGTGCATTCTTTCCTTTACCTCATGTAACTTGACTTTGGACCCTCACACTTTTGTCTTCAATTCTTTATCACTGCTATTTTCTGTTTCTTTATGATGCTCTCGTTGCTAACTAGTTGTTACGTACTCATTATAGCCTGTTTTTACTATATACACTATCCTTTTGTATTTGTTTCATTAAAAAAAAACTTTTTGTATTTGTACTGCGTTGCATGATCGATGATTAAAAAAAAAAGAAATTATACTTGGCACTTTAGGAATATGGAATTACATCCATTATTTTAAAATCGAGTCATAACATGTTTAATTTTACTTGAAATTACATTATAAATGTGGATTAATTGGCCACTCCCAAAATGTTATATGGTATATATTCTCAACACCGTTAGAAGAAATCTATGGTTATAATATGATTTTGATATAATCTAATCATGTTATTTGTTTCTATTGAGGGTTTGCATGTATTCTTGGGCTGTGGAGCACTTCTCTTTAAATAATGTCATGCCAGTAATAGCAACAATTTATTTAATTATCATTTATGGCAACTGGCAAGTATATTAACTGGAATACTTAATTTCAACTATCTAAATATATACCTGTATTTGGCTTAATTTATATCAATATTAATTTTTTTTAATTATTCCCGGATCTTTTATCACCACTTGTTTTGTTTCTGGAGCTCTACAGATTTGTCCGTAAAAGTAAAAGCATTGTACTGTGTATAATAAAATCTTTCTTTTATTAATTTGTTTTATTGTCGAATGAATCAGAATCTACTACAAAAATGAAGAATATTGTAAAAACTTTATTTTTTCTTTCACACCGAAAATTGGATGTGAGTAAAAAAAAGTGAAAAATTATGATAATTAATATAATTAAATTAAAAAGAGCAATATAGAAAAAAAATGAAATGTATAAAAAAAGTGTGAAAGTAATGAGTGTGTAAAAATGACCAGTGACCACTCAAATTTTATTATTTGTAAGGATTAATTTGTTTCTCTCGATTGATTAATAGAAATACCTCGTAAGTCATAATCCCTTTTATATCACTAATTCCTCTTCCTACAACTAATAAAACTGCTTGTGTTGCAGCTAAGTATTTGGGACTGAGATCTCCACTACCCTACAAATTTAGGAAAGTGATGCCTCAATATTTGAAGTACGGGGTTAACTTTGCCTATGGTGGTACAGGTGTATTTGATACATCCTTTTCATACCCAAATATGACAATCCAGATCGATTTCTTCAACCAACTCATCCAAGAAAACGTGTTCACTCCCTCAGATCTTAGCAACTCTGTGGCTCTCGTCTCCGTCGCTGGAAATGACTATGGTTTTTACTTGTCCACAAATGGCTCTGACCAAGTAATTAGTCCGAATCATTATATTGTACTTTATCTGGACGAAGAATTTTAAAATTTTTAAAATTGTAATAGAGTATGTTAAGCACTAGTATGAGAGAAATTATAAATAATAACCTCAAAAATTAAACATAACAAAAAAATGTTAAAATTATCTTTGTTTCTTTGTAAATGGGTTGGAGTGTCCCTTATCTGTTAATTATTTTCTTTTGCCTAGCAAAAAAAGAAATGTTAAAATTCTTTTTTAATATGTGTCATTTAAAATTCCTCTTATTTATCTTACAAATTCCTCTTATTTGTCATTTAAAATTTTGTCTTTTACTATTTTAACACATAAAATCTAATAATTTCAATTGTTCTATCCAAACACAAGTTAAGATTTGTATGAATGTGAAATTCACTTTAAAAAGTAAAAGGTTATAGACTTTTTAATAAAAAATGAACACTTTTCGTTGAATGTACGCAGGGATTGCCGTCTTTCATCGCCACATTGGTTAATCAAATCACAACAAATTTGATTCGGCTCCAAAAGTTAGGAGTGAAGAAAATTGTTGTGGATGATTTAGAACCCCTAGGTTGCCTTCCTGTTACCACAGCCCCAACCTCGTTCCAGCGTTGCAATAGCACCTCTAACGACCTCGTTATTCTCCATAACAAACTCTTAAACCAATCAGTTACCAAGTTGAACCAACAAAGCAAGGATCACACCACCTTCGTCATTCTTGACCTTTACGACAGTTTCATGTCAGTGCTTAACGACCCATCCACCAATAAAATTAAGGACCAACCCAAGCCATGTTGTGTTGGGGTAAGCAGCAAGTACTTTTGTGGGAGCGTGGACGAGAACAACGTGAAGAAATATACAGTTTGTGAAAATCCTAAATCAGCTTTCTTTTGGGATCTTTTTCATCCTACGCAAGCAGGTTGGAATGTTGTCTATAACAAACTGCACAAGGAAGCTCTTCATCAACTTCAATACTAGCTAGCTATATTCTCCTTACTTAATCTATCCTTAAATTGCGTTTTGTTGTAATTATATTCGGAATGATTTTATTTCTATGCATGGGTGCAGTTAATGTTCGAATATATATGTTTCTTTTCGTGAAGGAAAATAAATCTATGCAGTCTCTATTTGCCTGTCCCACCAATAACTATTTGACACACATCAATTTATATTCACACTTTAGCAAAACACTTCAAATTAACTAACGATATCCCGATTAACAGTGCATCCTTTATCGCACATAACTACCGCGTATCTTCTTTCACAATTATTCTTTGATTTGATTACAATTTTATTTAGCTCACAACCTACATTTGGTTTACTTGCAATTCACCATTCTGTAATTCAAGATTCCTGTTTACCTCACAATCCCTCCCGTATTGCTCTGTTTTCTGCTTGCCACTTGTTTGTGCAGCTTCTTTGTCACGGTGTTCTGTTCTCGTTGCTCTCTTTTTTTTATTGCCATTTGTATGCTCACGGCCGGCCCAAGGGAGGTGACTAAAGCAAAGCAATTGCTTTACGTCTCCCTATTATAAGGTCATATTTTTATTTTTTATTATATATTAAAATTAAAGATAAAATATATTTATAGTTTTTATAAAATTAAACAAATTTAATTTTAATTCTCATAAATTAAAATTGGTACGTTGAGTCTATCTCTTATTTAAATCACCCCAAATGAGTTTTTTTTATTATGTGTTTTTTAGTCTCCATTATTTCTTATCAGCTGTATTTTTAATTTTTAGCGAGAATGGTGCTAATGATTAATTTAAGGTGATTTTAAGAAAAGAAAAACTCAATACATTGGTTTTAAATTATGAAAATAAAACTCAATTATATGTTTAAATATATAATGATTAAAAATACATTTTAACCAAATTTTAATAAAATCTTTATAACAAATATAAAATATATTACTTATTATTAGTTAATAAATAATAATTAAAACCAGCATTCAACGATTGAATGAATAGTTGACCCAAAAAAAAAAAAAGAATTGAATGAATCCTTTGTGTCATAATCGCCACTTTCCAAGTGTTCTCCAATCTTTCCCCTTTTCCCTATATAAAGACATATCCATGTATGCTCTCTCACCCTCAAACTAACCTTTCTCATTTCCTTCCCTCAGCTAGCAAAGCTATATTCATTCATTCAGTTTAATTTTTCTCTCTCCTTTTATAAAACTTGAAATCTTCTATCACTTGAGAACGCTTGCTTGAACGTGTAGCTCATTCCATAGTGATTCATGATGGACTTTCACAAGCAACTGTTGTTTTCCCTATTATGTCTTTCCCTAGTACTCTCAGGTATATATTATCATTATGAATTTATATGATTCATGAATATAATAAATGAGTCTCTGTAACTTGTTGATCCTACCTTAATTGGTTAATATATCAAAAATTCAAAATTAGTCAAACTTTAATGTCTTAATTATTAATTGTCCATTGTTACAGGACAAATGAGGCTGCTAGCTGAGGCTCCCCCGCACCATCATGAGCAGCACAATTATCCTTCAAAAAAATTGTTCGTTTTTGGGGACTCATATGCTGATACCGGCAACACTAGAAAAAACTCACCTGGCTCATGGAAACAACCGTATGGCATTACCTTTCCTGGAAAACCCGCCGGAAGATTCTCCGATGGTAGAGTCCTAACTGACTTCATTGGTATGTGCTTCCTCTTCCTACTTCTTTCTGATGGAACACTGCAAAATGCATGCTTTTTTGTTTATTTTATAATCTTTAATTACCTTTTTATCACAAGAAATGTGCATGATGAGCTTGAAATCAGATGTTTTGATTCAAAATCAATTCCCTTATATACGTATTATATAAGATTTTATATATCTGATGTTGTTTGGTTCTCTCTTTTTTGGCCAGTGATGTGCTACATTATTGTGTTTTAAAATGTTTGTTTAATAAAAATTAAAAAATCATGTTTCTAACACGGATAGCTACTATTCCACTTGCATATATGCTTCATTCTTAATTTCCTAGAGAAAAAAGAAACTGGTGTCTACCATCTCCGATGGTAGAGTCCTAACTGACTTCGTTGGTACGTGCTTCCTTTTCCTACCTCTTTCTGATGGAACACTGCAAAATGCATGCTTTTTTCGTTTATTTTATAATCTTTAATTACCTTTTTATCACAAGAAATGTGCATGATGCGCTTGAAATCAGATGTTTTTATTCAAAGTCAATTCCTTTATTTATACGTATTATATATAGTTTTAAAAGGGGCTGGTGGGGTTTATTTCATTGCTGGCTTGCCACTTTACCTTTCTTGTGCTCTTATCTATAAGATTTTATATATCTTATATTGTTTGGTTCTCTCTTTTTTGGCCAGTGATGTGCTACATTATTGTGTTTTAAAATGTTTGTATAATAAAAAAAATCATGTTAATTAGCTACACATATTCCACTTGCATATATGCTGCATTCTTTCCTAGAGAAAAGAAGCTGGCGTCTTATAATTTTTTAATAAATTATATATGATTATGTAATAACAAAAAAATAAAAATAAAATCTCGTTTCGATCACATGGAAATGCTTGTAGCTAGTTCATCTTAATTTCTTTCCTTTATCTAATGGGCATGTAACGACAGGCTTTGGACCCTAACAACACTTTTGTCTTTATTTAATTCACTACTATATATTTTCCTTTTCTTTACCGCATACGCATATATAGCATGCACTCCTTGCTAGTTGCTACTCATTATATATAGCTAGCCTGTCTGTTTTACCATACTCTCTATTTGCATTGTCGATGATTCAAAGAAAGAAATTACACTTAATTGGCAGTTTTGAGGAATGGAATTAAAATAGTTTAAAATAATATGTGATTAAAAGTATATTTTAATTGAATGTGGCAATTACTTTTGAGAAATGAAATTACACTTGGCAGTTTTAGTGCAACGTCAGCATAATGTATAATGTAATTTTTTAATAATTAAAGTAAAATTAATTTTATTAAATATATATTATAACTCAGTGTATAATTTATTTTTAATTAGTAATTTTAAAATCAATTTAATCGAATTATAAATCAAACAGATCGACTAATATATTATAATGTCATGCCACTATAGCAACAATTCTTTTAAGAGTAAACTAGCAGAACAGTCCCTGACTCTGCGGGGACCATGCAGTTTCATCCCTGACTTTGCTAAAATAGCACTTTAGTCCGTACTTTGTTAAAAATACATGCACTTTAGTCCTTATTTCACTAAAAAACATGCACTTTAGTCCTTCACTTTATTACAAAATATGCACTTTAGGGATTAAAGTGCATGTGTTTTGACAAGTACGGACTAAAATGCTATTTTAGCAAAGTCAGGGATGAAACTGCATGGTCCCCGCAAAGTCAGGGACTGATTTGCTAGTTTACTCATTCTTTTAACTATCATTTATCGAGTGTATATTAACTGGCATATTTAATTTCTACGATCAAATACCTTTTTTCGGCTTTATATCAATATTTTTCTTAATTAAATCTTAATTATTCCCGGATCTTTTATCACCACTAGTTCTGTTGTGGACCGCTGCTGCTTTGTCCGTAAAAGTAAAAGTATTGTGATTGTGTATGAAAAGCTTTCTTTTATTTACTTGGTTAAAAAAGTGGTATGAATCAGAATCTAAGTACTAAAAAATGAAAAATATTGTAAAAAATTCATTATTTGTAACAATTTGTTTCTCTCTATTGATTAAGAGAAATACCTCGTAAGTCATAACCTCTTTTATGTCACTAATTCCTCTTCCTACATCTAATAATTAAACTGCATGCTTTGTGTTGCAGCTAAGTATTTGGGATTGAGATCTCCACTACCCTACAAATTTAGGAAAGTGATGCCTCAATATTTGAAGTACGGGGTGAACTTTGCCTATGGTGGTACAGGTGTATTTGATACATCCTTTTCATACCCAAATATGACAATTCAGATCGATTTCTTCAACCAACTCATCCAAGAAAACGTGTTCACTCCCTCAGATCTTAGCAACTCCGTGGCTCTCGTCTCCGTCGCTGGAAATGACTACAGTTTTTACTTGTCCACAAATGGATCTGACCAGGTAATTAATTAAATTAATCCGAATCATCATATTATACTTTAAGATTTCTATGAATATGAAATTCACTTTTAAAAAGGTTATAGACTTTTTAATAAAAACTAACACTTTTCGTTGAATGTACGCAGGGATTGCCGTCTTTCATCGCCACAGTGGTTAATCAAATCACAACCAATTTGATTCGGCTCCAAAAGTTAGGAGTGAAGAAAATTGTTGTGGATGGTTTAGAACCCGTAGGTTGCCTTCCTATTGCCACAGCCCCAACCGCGTTCAAGCTTTGCAATAGCACCTCTAACGACCTCGTTATTCTCCATAACAAACTCTTAAACCAATCCGTTACCAAGTTGAACCAAGAAAGCAAGGATCACACCACCTTCGTCATTCTTGACCTTTATGACAGTTTCATGTCAGTGATTAACGACCCATCCACCAATAAAATTAAGGACCAACTCAAGCCATGCTGTGTTGGGGTAAGCAGCAAGTACTTCTGTGGGAGCGTGGACGAGAACAACGTAAAGAAATATACGATTTGTGAAAATCCCAAATCAGCTTTCTTTTGGGATCTGTTTCACCCAACGCAAGCAGGTTGGAATGTTGTCTATAACAAACTGCACAAGGGAGCTCTTCATCAACTTCAATACTAGCTAGCTATATTCTCCTTTCTTTAATCTATCCTTAAATTGCGTTTTGTTTGTAATTATATTATATTCTGAATGCTTTAATTATTTCTATGCATGGGTGCAATTAATGTTCGAATATATGTTTCTTTCCGTGAAGGAAAATAAATCTATGAAGTTACTGAATCATGTTTTATTAGGATCAAAATATGCGGTCTCCATTTGCCTGTCTCCCACCAATAACTATTTGACACACATCAATTTATATTCACACTTTAGCAAAACACTTCAAATTAACTAACGATATCTTGATTAACAGTGCATCCTTTATCGCACATAACTACCGTGTATCTTCTTTCACAATTATTCTTTGATTTGATTACAGTTTTATTTAGCTCACAATCTACATTTGGTTTACTTGCAATTCACCATTCTGTAATTCAAGAATCCTATTTACCTCAGAATCCCTCCCGTATTGCTCTGTTTTCTGATTGCCACTTGTTTGTGCAGCTTCTTCATCATGGTGCTCTGTTCTCGTTGCTCTCTTTTTTTAATTGCCTTTTGTATGCTCACGGCCGGCCCAAGGGAGGTGACTAAAGCAAACCAATCGCTTTACGTCTCCCTATTATAAGGTCATATTTATATTTTTTATATATTAAAATTAAAGATAAAATATATTTATAATTTTTATAAAATTAAACAAATTTAATTTTAGTTCTCATAAATTAAAATTGGTATGTTGAGTTTATCTCTTATTTAAATCACCCCGAATGAGTTTTTTTTATTATGTGTTTTTTAATCTCTATTATTTTTTATCAGCTGTATTTTTAATTTGTAGCGAGAAGAGTGCTAATGATTAATTTAAGGTGATTTTAAGAAAGAAAAACTCAACACATTGATTTTAAATTATGAGAACAAAACTCAATTATGTGTTTAAATATATAATGATTGAAAATACATTTTACCCAAATTTTAACAAAATCTTTTTAACAAATATAAAAAATATTACTGATTATTAGTTAATAGATACTACTCTGGACTTGAATATAACAAAGATAACTAAATTCACACTTATTAAGAAAGTTGATTAAATTCATTAAATTTTCTTGGTATCATGTAAAAAGTACTTGCATTGCCTAAATTACACTACATTCAATTTTATTGAAAATTATTTCAAGTGGACATACTCTCTTTCTATTGGCACATGATTCATTAAATAAAGTGGTTGGAAAGTAAAATCAAAGGGCATTTTGGGTTTATCTCATTAAATAGGGTAAAAATAGTTAAGATTTGCTTATATTTTAGTCCACCAAATGTGAGTTTTTTTTGCTTATATTCAAGTCCGGGGAAGTAATAATTAAAATTAATTTTTTCTTATAACAAATAAAAAATTTAATTTAATATAAGTTTATTTTCTTAAAAATATAGACCCCTATTTTTTAAAAAAATATATGTCATTTCTAGTCTTTTTTGTCAATCATTTGTATTCTTTTATCTCTTAAAATTAGACTTTTATCTTATAGTTTGCTTTAGGCCTATATATATATATATATATATTGGGTCGGCCCTGGTGCAGCTCTTCCTCATAATTGTGATATGTTTTTTCCTTGGATGCTTTTTTCCTTTTTCCTATAATTTCATTGTTTGGGTACAATCATAAGTGTTGGGTCTTTAAATTCAAGAAGTGGCCATAATAAAATAAGCAGTCAAACATTCATCTAGAGTAAATCCATAAATTGGTCCCTGACTTTTTTTGCGTCGGATAGTTTAGCCCATGACATTTAAAAATGACTTCATTAGTCCCTGACATTCTTCACTGTCTATCAGTTTAGTCCAACGTTACATTTTCCGTTAGCGCAGAGTTGAGTTGTCACATTTATGTGACACGTAGGACCCAAAAAACCTGCAAATTAGTCCCTAACTTTTTTTAACATCATGCAATTTAGTCATTGATATTTAAAAATGACTTGAATGCTATAGAAATGCATGACTCTCTTTTGAATTCTAAAAAGCCTCTCAAAATACATTCATTTCCATTCAAAAAGTGACTAATTATTTTCTCAAGGATCAAATATGTTCATATTAAATCTCTTCCTTTTGACTTTTGGATTCATTCATTCTCTTTCTTATTTTAATTTGTGTTTTTATTTCAATTAGCACATTTATTAAAGGAAATGAACCCTCTTAAAGATTAAGCGATCTTATTCTTATATTCTTCTTCCCTTGTCTTTGTGTTAATCATTTTCATATTGAGAAGCACAAGTGCAAGTTTTACTTCATCAGCTTTTCCAATGAGAGAGCTTTGGGGTGCTCTTATGAGGGAATTTCTCCAAGTAAAATTTTGTTCAATGAATTTATAATGCAAATAAGATTCTAATGAACAATCTGATGATAGAATCTAATTCTCAAGGCGGGTGGGTTGAATTTTACAACCCACTTTCTTTGGCAAGTTGGCCCGTTTTGCCACCTATGTGCCACCACATCCACTCCCATGTCAACCTATGGCCCAATACCACAAAGACTTTTTTAATTCTAAAGGTGGGTGGGTTGAATTTTACAACCCACTTTCTTTGGCGAGTCGGGGCAAGTTGACCCATTTTGCCACCTATGTGCCACCACATCCACTCCCATGTCAACCTCTGGCCTAATACCACAAAGACTAGGGATGGAAAAATGGTAAGCCTGTTCCATATATTGAGGCTCACCTCGCGAATAGCTCGCTAAAAGTGGGTCGAGATTGGTTGGCCCACCTAAGAATTAGGAGAAAAAAATAAAAATAAAAAATGAAAAAAAATGTAAAATATTATAAAAACCTAAGTAAAATCATATACAGGTAATTAAAATTCCCAATCATTCATACTGAACACAGAACCTAACATACACTAGGCTATGATAATCGTCAATAGATAGGAGTTCTAACTAGCTTGGAAAAGGTGCCTTCAAATCAGACCAAACTTTCGACACGACTATAGTATACGATGGAGGTGAGGGACAATATTGCTAGATGGAAGAAAATAAAATATATTATTAATTTTTTAATATTAAATTTATATTATTTATAAAAAATGTTTAATATGAACTATTTTTCTTTGATTCATCCTAAAATCACTCTAACAAGATGACTTATCGAGGTTATAAATCCAACCATCACTTCTACTTTTATATAGCACACTAGCACAGTACCCGTGCGAATTCGCACGGGTGACGTTGGGTTGCTAGTAATGTTTATTTTTACATATATTATTAAATTTTTATAATAAAATTAACATATGATATAATTATATACATCAACTGGTAGAATGTGAAAAACATATTGTTATCATGTTTATGAAAAATAATAACAAATAAATCATTAACTTAATTATAAATTTAAAGTATATTGATATTTAAGAATTAAAGTGTGAAAAAAAATGAAAAAAAAATTAAATCGGTTAAAATGAAAATATTGATAATTAAAACTTTTTTTGAGGGCTCTATCTAGTGTGGATTAATTTAAATCCTTGACCATAGATTCAATGTTAATTTTATTAATGGATGATATTAAATTGATTTCTAATTATTTTCATGATATATTGATTGACTTAAATTGATAGCTTTATGTAATGTAAAAGTTTCTCCCTTCAACTTTAAAATAATAAATTCTCAAAGAAACTAAATTTTGTTGTCAATTCAAATTTTCCTTTAAATCAAAATCAAATTATTTATTCACCTTTTATATTGAGTAAAATGTAGACGGGATTTGGTCCACTCTATGATGATCCCTTTTTTTAGGGACTAAAATAAGTTGGAGCTAAAATAAGGGCTTTACATGCAATTTAGGCTAGGGTTGGTCCAAACAAAAAATGTATTTCTTCCATGTTTCAATTTCTATAATTTGTAACACTAATTCTTATTTCTTCCATATGTGCTTAATGTGTGATTATTTTGTCTTTTTATCAGGAATCTCTCATAAGCATAATTGTTGATAGTTATTAGGTAATTTGTTAAAAATAGTGACTCTATAAGATTCTAACACTTGATTTTATAGGTGTCTAGAGTTACATATCACCTTCACTATAACCATCCATTGTTTTGTGGTGAATGTGTGTGATTTGATTTAATTAGATGGTTTTTGAAAAGTTAATATATAATCTATTCCAAACTCAACTAATTAGTCCGAACTTCTATTATCGCCTAACTTGGAGCCATAATGCAAAGTGCAAGTGGTAATTATATATATACAGTTTAATGCTAAATGTGATGATATAAATGCTGCATGTGTTGCTTATTGGATCCAAGAGTGTGGTTGACCAAACGGAACCCATTTATAGCACACGCGTTATGCGCGCATATATTGTAAATTATTGTCCATTTTATTATTTTTTTTTATGGATGATATTGAATTGTGATTATATTTGGTAAAATTAACGGATAAATTAGTTAAAAAATTAAAATATATACTACTTGAAAGCATGGAAAGATAATTGATAGCGTAAAATTGAAAAGTTAACTGATCAAAATTGTACACCTCTGAGGTTTGGGCCGGGAACCTTGTCTGGATAATGGTCCATAGTAGTTACTTTCTCAGCAAGGAGCACCCCAGATAATGGGGGGAAAAGGAGTTAGCGGCTTATAGGGGGTAAAGTAGTGGGACATCGGTAGTTACCAGGGAGGCCTATAAAAGGTGGGAACAATTGAAGAAAAGGCAGGTTCACAGTTTCGGCAGAGTAGGAAGGATCTAAAGCTAGTCTACACCGGCGATAGATCAATCCAGAAAATTCTGCCGAGAACATTTGGCGCCCACCGTGGGGCGACGGTAAAACGTTTCCCCGATCAAATATTGAATTATTGTTTCATTAAACATCTCCAAGACCGGTTTTGGTTCAAGTGTCGTTTTTGCCAGAAAGGCATATCCCTGGCGGTGGTTATCCGTTAACGGTTTCTGCAAATGGAACTGAACCGGGTCCGGTTTATCTCATTCAAACACTTTATGGAATGTACCAAGCCGTCTGGCCTGTAACCGGACCGACGGGTCAACCGATTTACTTCCTTCAACCACCGGGTTCGCTTTCGCTTTCGCATTCACAAGCAACGCACGAGGTTGCTTACAATGGTTCAGAGGGTGGTGTGGTTCCGAGCGTGGCTATTCGCAGGTTGCGTATTTGCCTGATAGTATGAAGTCTTGCCTTTCGTCAAGTCTTGTTTGAATCGACCAAGTTTCTATGGAAAAGTGAAAGAAAACAAATTCGATGAAGAACTATGAAGCCTCCAATTAAAATGGTGGATACCGAGAAAACTCGACAATATTATTATGAAGCCGAAAATTAAATTGGTGGAGACGGAGATAGTAATCCGGTTAAGACGACCTAAGAAAAGGCATCGACTTGAAGACTGTCGACCTAATAAAAGGCATCGACTTGAGGATTTTCTAAGTTACCAACTCAATAAAGAGCATTAGTAACTCTACACTGTCGACCTAATAAAAGGCATCGACTTGATAAGTGTCGACCTAATAAAAGGCATCGACTTGATAAGTGTCAACCTAATAAAAGGCATCGACGTACTTGAGGATTTTCTAAGTTACCAACTCAATAAAGAGCATTGGTAACTCTACACTGTCGACCTAATAAAAGGCATCGACTTGATAAGTGTCGACCTAATAAAAGGCATCGACTTGAGGATTTTCTAAGTTACCAATTCAATAAAGAGCATTAGTAACTCTACACCGTCGACCTAATAAAAGGCATCGACTTGATAAGTATCGACCTAATAAAAGGCATCGACTTGAGGATTTTCTAAGTTACCAACTCAATAAAGAGCATTGGTAACTCCACACTGTCAACCTAATAAAAGCCATCGACTTGAAGACTGTCGACCTAATAAAAGGCATTGACTTGAAGAATAAAGAGCATTGGTAACTCTACACCGTCAACCTAATAAAAGGCATCGACTTGAAGACCGTCGACCTAATAAAAGGCATCGACCTGAAGAATAAAGAGTATTGGTAACTCTACACTGTCGACCTAATAAAAAGCATCGACTTGAAGAATTCCTCTAAGTTACCAACTCAAGAAAGAATATTGGTAACTCGACACTGTTGACCTATGAAAGGGCATCGACTCGAAGAGTTCTCTAAGTCATTAACTCATGAAAGAGCATTTGTATCTCAGTTATGTCGACCTACTAAAAGGAATCAAGTTGAAAATTTTCTAAGTTGCTTAAAAATTTTAATTACTTTGTAAAGGCGACTTATCATTTTTAAGTTAGAAAAATAGTTCGGTAGAAACGACTTGCAAAAGGCATTCACATAGGCTTTTCTTAGGCTACGGACGTTCTACAGCAGTTAAAGAGTCAGAATTGAATAGTCAAATTAGCTTTCACCTTGACCAGTTCTTTTTAACTGTTGACATTCATCAACAAAGCGGGACAATCCCACCGAGATGTTTGATTCTTTAAGCCTTGCGCACTACTCTACGAGTAGGCTTAGGCTTGAGGGGTTGTGTACTACCATAGTAGTCGGTCCCACCGAGGTGTTTGATTCTTAAGCCCTGCGCGCTACTCTACGAGTAGGCTTAGGCTTGAGGGGCTGTGTACACCTCTGAGGTTTGGGTTGGGAACCTTGTTTGGATAATGGCCCATAGTAGTTACTTTCTCAGCAAGGAGCACCCCAGATAATGGGGGGAAAAGGAGTTAGTGGCTTATAGGGGGTAAGGTAGTGGGACATCGGTAGTTACAGGGAGGCCTATAAAAGGTGGGAACAATTGAAGAAAAGGCAGGTTCACAGTTTCAGCAGAGTAGGAAGGATCTAAAACTAGTCTACACCGGCGATAGATCAATCCAGAAAATTCTACCGAGAACAAAAATAAAAGTATTTCAAAAAATTAGTTGAGAACAATAAAATGGTAGATAAGATTCTGATGAGAACTTTAAGTTTGGTAATTATAAAGAATTTTAAAGAATTGTCGCACATAAATAAAAATATACCATTGCAATTGACTCCGAGTTTGATCATTTGATGGTCATCAGTCATCACAAAAACTAATCACTGTGACACGTGCCTGGAATTTTCTAATTCATCACAAATATCATTCGGATCTACTATTATTAACATTTTATTTTCAGTAACCTCAGGATCCAGCATTGATAATTGCAAAAGGCTGTCGATCGTTCTGACAGACTTCGGGTATGAACGAATTTAATGGATTTGGATTTTTTCAGCTATCCAATAAATTTAGCTACGAAGTAGCTAGAAATAAGGAATATAGTATCTAAAATCAATAGCTGACTCTTAATCATTTCGCGGCTAAAATTATTTGCGAGACGAGTCAGATGAAAGAGAACTCTTACACAAGTTTAACAAGTCATTGCACTTTTTTTTATTCAAAATCAAAAGGAATAATTAAGGTAGCGTTTGGTAGTAAACCGATACGAAACATAATAGAACGGAATGGAACAGAACAATAATTTATTTATATTATGTTTGATAACAACAAGTCAACAATATAGAATAGAGCCATGTGTTCTATTTTGCGTTTGTTGAACAGAGCTAAACACCATGTTTAATCACACACACACATCACTATCTTTTTTAACGCTTGGTTGAGTATAAAAACTAAACAAAACAAAATGAAACACTTTTTCACATTTGTTATTTTATGACTATTATTATATAATATTCTTAAAAATTATTAATATATTAATATTTATATTTTATAAAATATTTTATAATTATTTTCTAAATATGTAAATATAAAATATTTGATAAAATATAATTTATAAAATGTATTTAACTTAAATATATTGTTATTACTATATAAAAAAGTTTCAAATAAAAAAATAATATTAAAAAGTTTGATATCTCATATCATATTGTATTGATTTTTATTTTTTATCAATTAGCTGTCAATATAAAGTATATATAGCAAGGTATATGAACCCAAGAAAAAATAGTACAATTAAGGAAAAAAAATTACAAGAATGAAATAAAATCAGAAAAGTAGCTATAGAGAATTTGCATTGAACAACAAGAAGAAACTTTTTATTTCAAATAATGCAGATAAAAAAGCAAAAGAAAAAAAAAGAACCTGTGTTGTACTTGTATATAGGCACAGCGAACAAATCAGAGGAGAAGGAAAAAGGATTGCGGCAATGAGGGTTTTGTTTTTCTTTGGTCGTGCGGTGAAAGAGTTAAAAAGATAGATAACGGTAATTTTGTCAATAAAAAATGTTTAATAGAATTAATGTTCCGTATCATTTCAATTGGTTTCACCTTTTTGGGAAATAAAGTATTTCACTATTTTATTAATATGTTCAATTTCATTCTCCCTTTTAATTTCATGCATCAAACAGGGAACAGAACTCATATGTCTCGTCCCGATCTGTTATGTGTATTTCAAATGCAACCTAAAAGTGATAGCTAATTAATAGAGTAGTGGCCAATTTCTTTTCCGTCCTCACTCTCTCTCCTCTTTTGTAGTGTTCTCACTTTTGGATAATATCAATAGAGAAATGTTGTTTGTACAATATCAATATGCATGTTGTACATAGAGAGATATAGAGATAATGAGCGAAAAAAGAGAGAAAGATGGGATGTAATGGATGATGTGATAAAAATAGATAGAGAGAAAAAACATATTATATAAATTATTATATGTTTTTATTGTATAAAAATGTTATCTCTTATCAATATCAATGTATGATATAAACGTGGATTCACAATGATGTCGTGATTTTATTTTCACAATTGAATGAATAGTTAAAAAAATAAATAAAAAACCATTGAAACATCTTTCCTCTTTCCCTATAAAAGGACACATCTCTATGCATCATGTATGCTCTCTCTCTCTCTCATTCATTCTTTCCCTCAGCTAGCAAAGCTATATATATTGATTCAATTTTACCTTTCTCTCTCCTTTTAACTTGAATTCTTCTATCACCCGAAAACGCTTGCTTGAATGTGTAGCTCATTGCATAGCGATGCATGATGGACTTTCACAAGCAACTGTTGTTTTCCCTCTTATGTCTTTCCCTAGTACTCTCAGGTATATTATATATCATATGATTATATATGAATTATGATCATGAATATAATAATTATATAAATGAGTCTATATATGTAGTCCTCTGTAACTTGTGGATCGTAGCTACTCATTGATTGATTTAATTGGTTAATAACTTAATATATAAAAATTTTAAAATTGGTCAAACTTTAACTTGGTATTAATTGTCCATTGTTACAGGACAAATGGGGCCGATAGCTGAGGCTCGCCCGAACCACCATCAGCAGCACGGTTATCCTTCAAAAAAATTGTTCGTTTTTGGGGACTCATACGCTGATACTGGCAACACCAGAAAAAATTCACTTGGCTCATGGAAACAACCGTATGGCATTACCTTTCCCGGAAAACCCGCCGGAAGATTCTCCGACAGTAGAGTCCTAATTGACTTCATTGGTACGTGCTTTCTTCCTTTCTCTCTCTCTCTCAGATGCTAGCTATACACGTCAATTGGAACACTGAAAAAGGCATGCTTTTTTTGGTTTATTTTATCACAAGAAATGTTCATGATTATTAATTCGTCACTTGGAAATCAGATGTTTTGATTCAAAGTCAATTCCTAGCTAGATGTATAGTTTTAGAAAGGGCTGGTGGGGTTTATTTGACGTTGTTTAGTTCTCTCTTTCGCCTGTATTGTGATATGTTACATATTGTGTTTGTGTTATAACAATATTATTTTCTTTAATGTTGCACAATTCTTTTTAATATAATCATGTTTCAGGTTAGGATCTAACTACATATTCTACTTGCATATATGATTCGTTCGTACAAAACAATATATTTCGTCTCAATCACATGGAAATGCTTGTAGTGCATTCTTTCCTTTACCTAATATGCATGTAACTTGGCTTTGGACCCTGAAACTTTTGTCTTTATCACTACTATTTTCCATTTCTTTATGATGCACTCGTAGCTAACTAGTTGCTACGTACTCATTATAGCCTGTTTTTACTATACTATCTTTTTGTATTTGTTTCATAAAAAAAAAACTTTTTGTATTTGTACTGCATTGCATGATCGATGATTAAAAAAAATTATACTTGGCAGTTTTAATTAAGGAATGGAATTACACCCATTATTTTAAAATCGAGTCATAATATGTTCAATTTTACTTGAAATTACATTATAAATGTGGATCGGCCACTCCCAATGTTATATGGTATTCTCTACGTCGTTAGAACAAATCTATGTTTTATAATATGATTTTGATATATAATTTAATCATGTTATTTGTCTCCATATAATTGAGGATTTGCATGTATTCTTGGGATGTGAAGCACTTCTTTTTAAATAATGTCATGCTAGTAATAGCAACAATTTATTTAATTATCGTTTATGGCAATTGGCAAGCATATTAACTGGCATATTTAATTTCTACTATCAAAATACCTGTATTTGGCTATCAATATTAATTTTTCTTAATTATTCCCGGATCTTGTATCACCGCTTCTTTTGTTTTTGGAGCTCCACAGCTTTGGGTGTGTTCGGCAAAACTTGCTGATAAGCTAACTAGTAGCTGATGCCTGATAAGCTAGCTTCTAGCTGATAAGCTAACTGTTAGCTGATAAGCTCCTAGCTTATAAGTTTCGAGCTGATAAGCTAACTTATTGAATTAGAAGTGTTTGGTAAAACTAGCTGATAAGCTAGCTAGTAAATGTAAAATGACATAAAAGGGCATAACTACATAAAATTTATTATATAAATTCTATTTGTGTTTTTTAGAAAAATATATATTATTATGTAATTATAATTTTATATTTTTAAAAAATTAATTAAATTCTTATTAAACCTTTTTAGTGATAAAATATTTAATTAAAAATTAAAATAAATAATGAAATTAATAAAATAAATAGTATAATATACAAATAATTTCATAAAATAGTGATAAGAAAATAACAATTTAATTAATTCGTAATTTTTTTAAATTACTTATTATATATATAATAATAGGTAAAAATAAATTGGAAGATTTTTGTCACTAAAATTGAAAATATATAATAATAGATAAAAAGAAATTAAGAATAATAAAAAAAATGTATTAAAATATAAGGGGTAGTGATGGAAGAAAATTAAATAAGTTACAAGCTACAAGCTACAAGCTAGGTGAACTAGCTTGTAGCTTATAAGCTAGAAGCTCCTAAAATAAGCTACTTTGATGTACCTTACCAAACATTTTTTTGTTGGTCAAACTAGCTTATAAGCTAGTCAAATAAGCTAGTAGCTAGTTTATTAGCCTTGCCAAACACACTCTTTGTCCGTAAAACTAAAAGCATTGTAATGTGTATAATAAAAGCTTTCTTTTATTAATTTATTTTATAAAAAAAAGTGTCGAATGATATGAATCAGAATCTACTAAAAAAAAAAAACTGTTTGTGCTGCAGCAAAGTATTCGGGACTGAGATCTCCACCACCCTACAAATTTAGGAAAGTGATGCCTCAATATTTGAAGCACGGGGTGAACTTTGCTTATGGTGGTACAGGTGTATTTGATACAGCAATCGCCATATACGTACCGTGCATAGCAATCTCGCAATTCTACCGCATTTAATTTTACTCTTCGCACCCCCTTTTTGCTTATCTCACCACCTTTCCACTTTTTTGCAAAACTGTTATTTATTTTTTTTATTAAAAAAATAATTTTTATATTTTTATTTTATTATTATATTTATTTTATTTTATTTATTTATCTCATCAAATAAAAATATAGATCAAGAACATACAATTAAATGGTCATATAAAAATTACGTTAATTAATTTCATTCACAAATATATTCACCGTTTCTGTTAAATTAACCAAATATCTCACTCTGTTAACCAAATATCTCACTTTGTTAACCACAAATGTATACACCACTAACTTTATTTACAAATATATTCACCATTTCTGTGCATACAATTAACCTCACAAATTCAATTAACCAAATATCTCACTCTGTTAACCAAATATCTACTCTATTAACCACCAATGTATACACCATTAACCCTATTTACAAATATATTCACCGTTTCTGTGTATACAATTAACCTCACAAATTCAATTAACCAAATATCTCACTTTGTTAACCAAATATCTCACTCTGTTAACCACCAATGTATACACCATTAACCTCATTTACAAATATATTCACCGTTTATGTGCACACAATTAACCTCACAAATTCAATTAATCAAATATTTCACTCTGTTAACCAAATATCTCACTCTGTTAACCACCAATATATACACCATTAACCCCATTTACAAATATATTCATCGTTTCTATGCACACAATTAACCTCACAAATTCAATTAACCAAATATTTCACTTTGTTAACCGTCAATGTATACATCATTAACCTACACAAAATTAACCTCGTGTTACACGTGAGTTGCAATTAACCAAAAATCATATTCTGTTAACCACAAACGGAAAAACCATTAACCTCACTTTTTTAAATAGTTTTTATTTATTTTTTAATTTGTTAACCAAATATACTACTGCATTCACCGTTTCTGCGCACACAATTAACCTCACAAATTCAATTAACCAAATATCCCACTTTGTTCACCACTAATGTATACACCATTAACCTCATTTACAAATATATTCACCATTTCTGGCCACATAATTAACCACGTGTTAACAGGAGTTGCAATTAACCAAAAATCCTACTCTGTTAACCACAAACGGGAACACTGTTAACCTCATTTTTTTAATATATTCACCGTTTCGGGACATATAATTAACCTCATGTTAATTAACATAATTTTTATATGATCATTTAATTGTATTTTCTTGATCTATGTTTTTATTTGATGAGATAAATAAATAAAAATAAAAATAATAATAAAATAAAAATATAAAAATTATTTTTTAAACAAAGAAAAAGGTAAAAAACAGTTTTTAAAAATAAAAGAATTTAAAAAGGGGGTGTAAAAAGAAAAAAGGGGTGCATGAAGGTAAAAACACATGTGCGGGATAAATGCGGTATTACTGTTCGCGCTACATGTAACATTATTGTTGATCCATCCTTTTCATACCCAAATATGACAATCTAGATCGATTTCTTCAACCACCTCATCCAAGAAAACGTATTCACTCCCTCAAATCTCACCAACTCCGTGGCTCTCGTCTCCGTCGCTGGAAATGACTACAATTTTTACTTGTCCACAAATGGCTCTGACCAGGTAATTAATTAAATTAATCCGAATCATCATAATCATATTATACTTTAAGATTTCTATGAATGTGAAATTCACTTTTAAAAAAGGTTATAGACTTTTTAATAAAAAACTAACACTTTTCGTTGAATGTACGCAGGGATTGTCGTCTTTCATCGCCACAGTGGTTAATCAAATCACAACCAATTTGATTCGACTCCAAAACTTAGGAGTGAAGAAAATTGTTGTGGATGGTTTAGAACCCCTAGGTTGCCTTCCTATTGCCACAGCCCCAACCGCGTTCAAGCTTTGCAATAGCACCTCTAACGACCTCGTTATTTTTCATAACAAACTCTTAAACCAATCGGTTACCAAGTTGAACCGACAAAGCAAGGATCACACCACCTTCGTCATTCTTGACCTTTACGACAGTTTCATGTCAGTGCTTAACGACCCATCCACCAATAACATTAAGGACCAACTCAAGCCATGCTGTGTTGGGGTAAGCAGCAAGTATTTCTGTGGGAGCGTTGACGAAAACAACGTGAAGAAGTATACGGTGTGTGAAAATCCCAAATCAGCTTTCTTTTGGGATCTTTTTCACCCAACGCAAGCAGGTTGGAATGCTGTCTATAACAAACTGCACAAGGGAGCTCTTCATCAACTTCAATACTAGCTAGCTAGCTATATTCTCCTTTCTTAATCTATCCTTAAATTGTGTTTTGTTGTTATTATATTCTGAATGCTTTTATTTCTATGCATGGGTGCAATTAATGTTAGAATATATATGTTTCTTTTCGTGAAGGAAAATAAATCTATGAAGTTACTGAATAATCATGTTTTATTAGGATCAAAATATGCGGTCTCCATATGCCTGTCCCACCAATAACTATTTGACACATCAAATAATATTCACACTTTAGCAAAACACTTCAAATTAACGTCATTAATGCATAACGATATCCCGATTAATAGTGCATCCTTTATCGTACATAACTATCGTATCTTGTTTCACAATTATTCTTTGATTTGATTACAGTTTTGTTTAGCTCACAATCTACATTTGATTTACTTGCAATTCACCATTCTGTAATTCAAGAATCCTGTTTACCTCACAATCCCTCCCGTATTGCTCAGTTTTCTGCTTGGCACTTGTTTGTGCAGCTTCTTCGTCAAGGCGCTCTGTTCTCTTTCCTCTCTTTTTTCAATTGACTCTTGTACGTGCAGCTCAGGCCCGACCCAAGGGGAGGTGCCTAAAGCGAGTCCTATTATAAGGTCTCATTTTTTATATATATTTCTTATATATTAAAATTAAAGACAAAATATATTTGTAGTTTTTGTAAAATTAAACAAATTTAATTTTGGTTCTCATAAATTAAAATTGGTATGTTGAGTCTTTCTTATTTAAATCAACCCGAATGAGTTTTTTTTATTGTGTTTTTTTAGTCTCCATTATTTCTTATCAGCTGTATTTTTAATTTGTAACTAAACACATTGATTTTACATTATGAGAACAAAACTCAATTATATGCTTAAATATATAATGATTGAAAATATAGTTTACCCAGAGTTTAATAAAATCTTTATATTAAATATAAAAAATATTACTAATTATTAGTTAATAGATAATAATTAAAAATAATTTTTTCTTATAGTAAATAAATTTTTTAATTTAATATAAGTTTCTTTTCTTAAAAATATAGACCCATATTTTTTAAAAAAATATGTCATTTCTGGTCTTTTTTTTGTCAGTCATTTTTATTCTTTTATCTCTTAGAATTAGGCTTTTATTTTATAATTTCCTTTAGGCCTACATATATGTTGGGTCGGCCCTGCTGCAGCTCTTCCTCATTGTGATGTTTTTGTCCTTGGATGATGGATGCTTCTTTCCTTCTCCCTATAATTTCATTGTTTGGGTACGATCATAAGTGTTGGGTCTTGAAATTCAAGAAGAGTCATAATAAAATAAGGAGTCAAACATTTATCTATCTATCTAGAGTAAATCCACAAATTGGTCCATGACTTTTTTTTTTTGCATTGGACACTTTAGCCTATGACATTTAAAAATGACCTGTTAGTCCTTGACATTCTTCATTGTCCATCAGTTTAATCCAACATCACATTTTCCGTTAACGGAGAGCTGAGTTGTCACGTTGGACCCAAAAAAACTTGTAAAATAGTCCATAACTTTTTTAGCATCATGCAATTTTGTCATTGTTATTTAAAAATGACTTGAATGTTATAGAAATGTATGACTCTCTTTTGAACTCTAAAAAACCTCTCAAAATACATTCATTTCCATTCAAAAAGTGACTAATTATTTTCTCAAGGATCAAGTATGTTTATATTAAATCTCTTCCTTTAATTTTGACTTTTGGATTTATTCATTCTTTTCTTATTTTAATTTGTGTTTTTATTTCAATTAGCACATTTATTAAAGGAAATGAACCCTCTTAAAGATTAAGTGATCTTATTCTTATATTCTTCTTCTCTTGTCTGTGTTAATCCTTTTCATATTGAGAAGCACAAGTGCAAGCTTTACTTCACAAGCTTTTCCAATGAGAGAGTTTTGGGGTGCTCTTATGAGGGAATTTCTCCAAGTGGAATTATGCTCAATGAATTTATAATGCAAATAAAATTCTAATAAACAATCTGATGATAGAATCTAATTTTCAAGAGGGTTCATTTCCTTTAATAAATATGTTACATGAAATGAAATTATAAATTAAAACAAGGAAAAGAATAACGAAACTAGAAGTAAAAAAAAAGATTTAATATGAACAAACTTGATCTCTGAGAGAATAATTGGTTACTTTTGAATGAAAATAAATGTATTTTGAGAGGTTTTTTTATAGTTCATAAGAGAGTCATGCGTTTCTACAACATTCAATCCCTAATAAAGTCATTTTTAAATGTCAAGAATTAAACCGCCCGATGTTAAAAAAATTAAGGACTAATTTACAACCCGTCAACCCACCATTTTTTTAAATTTTTCTAGTGGGCCAAACAGCCAAACCACCACTAGGTGGGTGGGTTGAATTTTACAACCCACTTTCTTTGGCGAGTCGGGGCAAGGTTGGCCCGTCTTTCCACCTATGTGCCACCACATCCACTTCCATGTCAACCTCTGGCCCAATACCACAAAGACTGGGGATGGAAAAATCGTCAGCCTGTTCCATTGAGGCTCGCCTTGCGAATAGCCCGCTAAAAGTGGGTCGAGATTGGTTGGCCCACCTAAGAAATAGGAGGAAAACATAAAAATAAAAAATGAGAAAAAATGTAAAAAATACAAAAACCTAAGTAATCATTGATTTATACAGGTAATTAAAATTCCCAATCATTTATACTAAACACAGAACCTAACATAACACTAGGCGAGAATAATTGTCAATAGATAGGAGTTCTAACTGGCTTGGAAAAGGTGCCTTCTAAATCTGACCAAACTTTCGACACGGGTATAGTATATACGAAGGAAAAAATATATTATTTATGAAAAATGTTTAACATGAACTATTTTTTTTGTGATTGATCATCCTAAAATCACTCTAACAAAACGACTTATCGAGGTTCTAAATCCAACCATCACTTCTATTTTTATATAGCACAATAAAGGAAAGTAAATTATATAATTCAAGAATTAAGTTTTCCTCCTAAACAATGAATCTCCTTGCCAAATATCACTAATCTAATCTTCTATACTAGAAATATAATATAATTTATTATTTGAAATCTATACTATTACATTGGAGAAGTAGTGGAGGGTACTATTCATTCACCATTTTTTTTTTGTTTTTTTATTACATTGGAGAAGTTATATATGGTAATGTTGATTCACCATTTTTTTTGTTTTCTTTTTTCTTTTTATTTTATTTGTTTTCACAATTTGATTTATTATTATTATATTAAAATATTTTCTCTCCTTATTCGCTCAGACGCTCATATTATTTTGTTGAGGAGGATTCAAATTACACCAATGTAAGTTACACCAAGTGTTACACCGCTGAATAAATTTTTAACCGATCATTGTATTAAATAATCAACCGTTGGATTGAAAGTTACTATCATAATCATACATATAAAATTTTACATTAATCTGAAATTAGTTGATATGTCATTGAGACGTCTCAAGATTAACGTTATATATACATTTGAAATATATGAAAAATCCAACCATTTGATTATCAAGTTATTTGTGTCAAAATTTTACGAAATTTGGCACATATAATCATGATGATAAACAAACATAATTCAACGGTTGCATTATTAAAAAAACATATTCGATTTATAGTTATTAGCGGTGTAATACTTGGTGTAATTTACACCGGTGTAATTTGAACACTCCTCTATTTTGTTTCATTATAAAAGTAATATTTTATAAACCATGAGTATTCTTCATGTGAAGCTTTTTTTTTTCCTTTTTGTTTTGTTTGTTTTCATAATTTGATTTATTATTATTGTTATATTAAAATATTTTGTCTCATTATTCATTCATATTATTTTGTTTCATTATAAAAGTGATATTTTATAAACCATGAGTATCCTTTCCGTGAAGCAGTTTTGATCCTACATTTTTTTTTCTTTTTTTTTCATACTTTAATTTTATTTTTATTATCATATTAAAATAATTTCTCTTATTATTTATTCCTGTTTATCTGTTCCGTTATATAAAAACTCACATTCATTCACCATTTTTTTTGTTTTCTTTTTTCTTTTTATTTTGTTTGTTTTCACAATTTGATTTATTATTATATTAAAATATTTTCTCTCATTATTCGCTCATATTATTTTGTTTCATTATAAAAGTGATATTTTATAAACCATGAGTATCCTTCACGTGAAGTTTTTTTTTTGTTTTGTTTGCTTTCACAATTTGATTTATTATTATTGTTATATTAAAATATTTTGTCTCATTATTCGTTAATATTATTTTGTTTCATTATAAAAGTGATATTTTATAAACCATGAGCATCCTTCTTGTGAAGCAATTTTTATCCTACATTTTTTTCTTTTTTTCATACTTTAATTTTATTTTTATTATCATATTAAAATAATTTCTCTTATTATTTATTTCTGTTTATCTGTTTCATTATATAAAAACTCACATTCATTCACCATTTTTTTTTGTTTTCTTTTTTTCTTTTTATTTTGTTTGTTTTCACAATTTGATTTATTATTATATTAAAATATTTTCCCTCATTATTTGTTCATATTATTTTGTTTCATTATAAAAGTGATATTTTATAAACCATGAGTATCCTTCACGTGAAGCTTTTTTTTTCTTTTTGTTTTGTTTGTTTTCACAATTTGATTTATTATTATTGTTATATTAAAATATTTTGTCTCATTATTCGTTCACATTATTTTATTTCATTATAAAAGTGATATTTTATAAACCATGAGTATCCTTCCTGTGAAGCAGTTTTGATCCTACACTTTTTTCTTTTATACTTTAATTTTATTTTTATTATCATATTAAAATAATTTCTCTTATTATTTATTTCTGTTTATATATTTCATTATATAAAAACTAACATTAAGGAATACAATAAATGTGTTGATTTACATTACTTTTAACATGATATTTCAATATATCATTTACCTTTCTATTTTATTCATTAATATTTTCATTTATTATCTCACTCATCTATTCTATTTATCTATTTAATCTATATTAAGATTCCTATTTATCTCACTTTACGCTGTGTTTGGTAGGGTAGAGAGAAATAGGAAAGAGAGAAATGGGGTGAAGAAAAATATGTGAGAAATAGAGAAGAAATTGAGTTGTTTGGTAGGAAAGGAATAGAAATGAAATAGAGTTGAGAGAAATAGTATTTTTATTTGGTAGAAGAGAAATAAAAAGGAGAGAAATTGGATTATAATATATATAGACCAAAATACCCCTAAATATAATTTGAATTAAATTTATTAAAAATTAATATATTTAAATTTATAAAAAAATATTCTTCTAATTTTAAAACAATAAATGTTTATAAAAATAAAAATAAAAAATAAAATCATATTATTTTTTAAATATATTAGTTAATTATAAAAATTATATTAGTGCGACGCACGGCGAATATCCAGAACTAATATTGTAAATAAACATGCTCATTGGGGTCATACAAATGAGCATGCTCATCGCGCTTATTGGGGTCATACAAATGAGCATGCTCATTTTGTTTGCTCTCTCTCTACAATTTCTTCGGAGGCAGCAGTTATCTTTGCTATTTCTCCGTAAATTTGCGGAGAAATTTTAGCTTCAGGAATCAGCTCTGAATATTTCTCTCTTCCCAAATTTCTACCTTACCAAACTACAAACCTATTTCTCTTCAAACCTATTTCGTTGTTGGTAATGAGTTTATGAATTACATTTACCCTTTACGAGACAATCTTATTAACATGTACCAGTCATATGTATTTTTTTTTTTCATTTTTTCAATTTTTTTTCTCTTTTTTATAAAGTTATTTTTTTATAAACCACATTTATCTTTCACGGGAGACAGTCTTGCTCCTATTGTTTTCTTTTTCTTTTTCTTTCCCTTTTGTTTTTGTTTCTTTTCACAATTTCATTTTTTTATTATTATATTAAAACATTTTCTCTCATTATTCGTTTATATTATTTTGTTTCATTATAAAAGTGATATTTTATATACCACGAATATCCTTCATGTGAAACAGTTTTGATCCTACATTTTTTTTTGTTTTTCATACTTTAATTCTCTTTTTATTATTATATTAAAATAATTTCTCCCATTATTTATTCCTGTTTATCTGTTTCATTATATAAAAACTCACATTACGGAATACAATAAATGTGTTGATTTACATTACTTTTAATATGATATTTCAATATATCATTTATCTTTATATTTTATTCATTAATGTTTTCATTTATTATCTCACCTATCTATTCTATTTATCTATTTAATCTATATTAAAATTCCTATTTATCTCATTTTTAATTTTAATTTTTTGTTATTATATTAATATATTTTCTCTCATTATTTGATACCATTAATATGTTTCATTACAAATGATTTTTTTATAAATTACGGGTATCGTTCTCTGGAGACATTCCTGCTTATACTATTTTCTTTTTTTTTTCCCTTTTTATCACATTTTATTTTTTTGTTATTATATTAAAATAGTTTCTCTCTTTATTCATTCATATTTATTCTCATTTCAGTAAAATAATTTTTTTATAAACCACATAAGTTAGTTCAGCTCCTGTCTTTTTTTTTCTTTCTTTTTAATCATATTTAATTTTTATTTTTTATAATTATTATATTGAAACAAGTTTTAAATACATAAATACATTACATATTGTAATCGAAAATATATATAAATAATAGGAATTTAAGTAAACACAAATGACAGGACAATACTAAAATTTTTTAAATGAATACAATATTAATTGAAATCACCTAAATACATACTCTCTCATTTCCTTTTTATAAGGCACCTTTTAGAATTTTTGTGTTCCTCTTTTATAAGTCACTTTACAATTTGAAGAAAACATTTTATTATAATTTTCCTTATTTGTCCTTATTAACTGTAATGTCTTTCCAATTATCAAATGATAGTGGAGTTAGTTAAATAATACTACCTCTGGTCCTATATATAGGAAACAAAAATGAAAATTTTTTTTGTCCTATATATAAGAAACATAGTACTAATTTTAGTTGCATTAATTGCTAAATACCTTATATGCCCTTAATTTATTGTGGGTAATTAAAGAGCTACCCACTCATTTACTCATTTAATACTAAGGGTATTTCTGAGAAAAAAATTAAATTCATGGCAAAATTAATTATCACTGACAGATTCCAATGTATTTCCTTGGTATTGATGATTTTAGTCCAATGTTTCTTATATATAGGACCGGGGGTAGTATTAAATAAGGGCAAAACTAGAAAGTTAAACTATTTTTTAAAACTCAAATAAAATAATTAACTAGGTTTAATTACTTTTATTGGTCTTTGTGATTCAATATAATGTGTCTTATAAAAAGAAACGAAGAGAATATATTATATTTGTTTGTATTTAAATGTGCATATAAACTAGATTTTCATTCTTTTTCCCAAAAAATAAGAAATGCGGAACACAATTGGGGACACCTCGAATGAATTTAATTTTATTTATTCATCTCACTCCATTAAAGTTTTAACGAAGACAATTTCCATTTTTTTTTATTTTGTTGTGACCATTAATAAAAGTCAAAGCTAGACATTGTCACGCGTTGGTGTTTATTTACCAAAAACTATTTTCTCTTATGGTCAATTATATATATATGTTATTATATCTAAAGTGAAGTCTCGACAAGGACTTGAGATTTTTATATGTGATTATATTTTTAAACGTTATAATTTGACGAAAAATATAGTATATAAAAGGATATTTCAAAAAATATAAATGATATGATATGGTATATTTTACATTTATAATTATTAATGTTTGAAATTTGTTGTTTTAAATAATTTTTTGTGTTAATTTTTTTTAATTCTTTCTATATAAACAAGTATAAATTTTAATATGAAAAAAAATCACTAATCATTATCATTTCCTAAAATTTACATATTTATATATTAATTTAATTAAATATATTATAGTATTCAGTATAAACAATCTATTTAAATAATAATATCCATGCATCGCATTGGTCGGAAACTAGTTTGATACAACCTAGGAAACAAATTTCTCAAACAAGTAATACCTGTTTAGGTGTTAGGCCAAAATGAAACAGTACTTAGAGAATAAAATTTGATGTAAAATTTTTCTCTATCTCATTCTCGCATTTTCTTCATAATATCTCAAAGATAATTAATAGATATTTCTCCTTGCCTAAATAAAGGATTCAATATCATTTTTTTTTTGGGGAAAGGGTTCAATATCACACACACACATAAATATATTATAGTATTCAGTATAAACAATCTATTTAAATAATAATATCCATGCATCGCATTAGTCGGAAACTAGTTTCATACAACCTAGGAAACAAATTTCTCAAACAAGTAATACCTGTTTAGGTGTTAGGCCAAAATGAAACAGTACTTAAGAGAATAAAAATTGATGTAAAATTTTTCTCTATCTCATTCTCGCATTTTCTTCATAATATCTCAAAGATAATTAATAGATATTTCTCCTTGCCTAAATAAAGGATTCAATATCATTTTTTTTTTGGGGAAAGGGTTCAATATCACACACACACACACACAAACACAATGGGAGCACACACACACACTTCTAATCATGGCATCCTTAAGCTTAGTACAACCGGTGTATGTACACTACCACGCGACTACGACTATCTACCTCGACATTGTTTATTACAACATACCTCGACATCCCGACCATTTTAGGTGCGTGACACCACGTTTGAATCAGCGCGTTACCTCGATGGTATTCGAAGGCTTCTAATAATGGCATCCTTAAGCTTAGTACAACCGGTGTATGTACACTACCACGCGACTACGACTATCTACCTCGACATTGTTTATTACAACATACCTCGACATCCCGACCATTTTAGGTGTGTGACACCACGTTCGAATCAGCGCGTTACCTCGGAGACATGGAATGACGGTTAATTAACGTAACAGATTTTCCCGCCTAATTCTCTCTATATATACCCTGGATTTTACATCCTCAGGTATGCATTCATTCATTCTACTGTTACTCTGCTAAATCGATATCTTACGTTGAGCGTCGGAGTCCCTGCAGGTACACCCTGCTCCGCCGTGGAATTGCCGTCGACACTGCCATTGAAGCTTCTTCATTGCACGTGACTGTCAAACAGAAGTTCGCCGAAGATCATTGGCGCCGTCTGTGGGGAAACGAAGACTTGATCACGAGTTTCCCTCTACGATCTTTGGCATTTTTACCGGAATCTTGAACCCTTTCTTGCAACCTCTACGCTCATCTTTCAAGAAACCATGGTGGAAACAAGGAGCAATTCTTCCACCCCTGCTGCCGCTACTGAGGACTCAGCTCCTCTCATCACCTCTACCACCGCCCCTGCTGTCTTCTCCGCAGCGACGGGAATCGTTTCTGCCCCTGCCGGAATTCCACCACCACATCCGGGGATGACTCGTGCCAGGACTGCGGTGCCACCACCAACAGGAACTACTTCACCATCCTCCCCCTAGGATCAGCCTTCACGGGGGGAGCTCATGAGCGTCATCCATCGCCAGGAGGTGTTACTCGAGCAATACGCCCTCCGCCTTGAGAAGATCGAGACGGAGAAGCAAGCTGAGGCCATGCACCATCGGATTCTGCGCGGCAGTCCAGCTTCGGAACGCCACCCTTCACAGCGCCACGGATCCGACACTCAACAAAACCAAGAAAACCACGTTTCACCACCGCGTAACCGTCGTCTGACGTCGTCACGTCAAGCGCCACCTTTACCACAACCGTCAGCGTAGTCAGTGCACTCCAATTCACGTCCCAAGGATAGGGACAGGGCTACCCACATCTATGAGGAATCTCGCAACGCCACTGACGACGAGGTTATTCAGGTCGTCATGCCATTTTCAGAGCGTATAATGCTTTTTCCTGTTGACAAACGTTTTGAGAAGATTCCCGTTCCAGAACTCTACGACGGAATGGGAGACCCCTTAGAGCATCTTGACATCTACGAGTCGGGAATGTCTATCTGTAATGCCTCAGGTCCAATCATGTGTAGGGTGTTCCCCCTCTCTCTTAAGAAAACCGCCCTCAGGTGGTTCTAGACGTTACCACCTCGATCGATCAACACGTGGGCCGACCTCAGAAACAAGTTCATCACAAGCTTCACCACCAGCAAAGTACAACCAAAGACTGAGGCATCCTTGAAACAGATTCGACAAGGGATCTCAGAATCCCTTCGAGATTATGTTAGCAGGTTCACCAGAGACGCTCTCCTGGTGCAAGGACTTCAGCCCGGAGAACAACTTATGCTGGCCAAGGATGACCTCATTCCTCATTCGCCTTTTTGGATCGACTTGTCGAAAAGGAAACCTAATTCAATGGAGGAGTTGCTAAGCCGTGCAGAGGAGTACATCAGCCTCGAGGACGAGGAGCTTTCCCTCAAGGCGAAAGACACCAATCCCGGGTCGACGCAGAAGGATCAAACACAGAAAAACAAGGGAAGCCGGCAGGACAGCAAGGGCGACAAGGAGCCCTTAGGTCGCTACACTTCTTATACTCCCCTGAACCAGCCTCGGGGAAAGATACTCAGCGAGATCCTAAATGTCGAGCTCTTTGAGGCCGGGATGAGGAGATCAAGACCAATGAAGACTGGCCCGGATACTGACAAGTCGAAATACTGCAGATACCAAAAGTCTCAGGGACATGATACTGACCACTGCTTGTCTTTAAAAGACGCTATAGAGGAGCTCATTCGACGTGGGAAGTTGGATAGGTTTAAGAAAGACTATAAAGGATCATCCCGGCGTGATGATGACTACACGAGGAGTTATAGAAGTGATGAGCCTCGACGAGAGTCCAGTCGACAGAGGCGCAGCAGATCAAGGACACGGTCACCTCGATGAGAAAGACCCACTTCCCGACGACCATCCTACGAGCACACGCCGCCATCCTCATCCCGGAAAGAACGTCGTGAACAACCTTCGTCATCAAGGCGGAGGTCACCACCACGTGAGGAACCAACATCCCAACAACATCTCGTTATATACGTCATTGCCGGTGGCTTTGCTGGTGGGGGCGAATCAGCAAACACAAGGAAGAAACACCTTAAGGAGGTTTTATCGACGTCCTCATCATCATCTCGCAATGTCCATGCCGGGCAGAAAAGGAAACTTCCAACGGTAAACTTCTCCAATGACGACTATGGCCCCGTGGTCCCGGGCCATGATGACCCCTCCTCATCACGGCGCTCCTGACAAACCACGAAGTCAGGAGAATCTTCATCGATCAGGGAAGCTCCACCGACATCTTGTTCCTGAAGACTTTCAACCTCTTGCACATCCCTGAGTCGGACCTTCTGCCATACAAGGGCGCCGACTTGATCGGGTTCATAGGGGACAAGATACATCCCAACGGATTTGTCGAGTTACTTGTCACCTTTGGTCAACCACCTCTCTTGAAGACAACAAAGGTCCGGTTTCTCGTGGTGGATTGCCCCACGACTTACAATGCCATCCTCGGCAGACCAACTTTGAACGCCATCGGGGCCATTATCTCGACAAATCATCTGGTCATGAAGTTCTGGAGCGATGAGGGTGAAGTCATCGCCCTCCGCGGTGATCAAGTGATGGCGAGGTCCTGCTACAAGGAATCTCTGAAGATTGCCAAGCCGGAAAAGAGCGTTGTAATTGAGAAGGCTGGAGGACACCCGTCAGCAGCCGGGGTGATGCTCGCAGATCTCGACGTTCGGGAAGACTTCGCCGAAACAAGACCAACCCCAGAAGGTGATTCAAAACCCCCTCAGATTAGGGCCACCGTGGATCAAGTGGTACATGTCGGATGCGGGATGACGCCTCAGGACGAGGAGGCTCTCTATACATTGATACGTCAAAACAATGATCTATTTGCCTGGACTGCGGCAGACATGCCCGGATTGGACCCCGACATTATCTGTCATCGTCTCTCCATCGATCCCAGGACCAAACCCGTGGAGCAAAGACGTCGAAAGATTTCGGCAAACAAGGCAGAGGCAGCTTCATAGAAAGTTTCAAAACTACTCGACGTCAGGTTCATTAGGGAAGTTAAGTACACTACTTGGTTGTCAAATGTAGTCCTTGTGAAAAAGCCCAACGACAAATGGCGTATGTGTGTGGATTATACAAATTTAAATAAAGAATGCCCGAAAGATTCTTACCCGCTTCCTAACATCGACCGTTTGGTCGACCAATCTTCCGGCTACCGTCTTTTATCTTTTATGGATGCGTATTCCGGCTACAATTAAATTCTGATGTACCCCTTGATCAGGAGAAAACAGCGTTTATGATGGAAGGAGTAAACTACTGCTATCGCATGATGCCTTTCAGGCTAAAAAACGTCGGGGCGACCTATCAAAGAATGATGAACACCGTATTCCGGGACCTGATCGGAAGAGTTATCGAGGTATATGTTGACGACATGATCGCGAAGAGTACGTCGGATAGCGACCATATCCGAGTTCTCGGGGAAGATTTCGACCAGCTGCTAAAATACAATATGCGCCTCAACCCCAAAAAATGCACCTTCGGGGTTCGCGCCAGTAAATTCCTTTGTTTCATGCACACAGAGCGCGGGTCGAGGCCAATCCCGACAAAAGTCGTGCGGTCCTCGAAATGAAAGACCAACGACAGTCAAAGAAGTCCAACAGTTAACCGGTAGGATGGCCGCCTTGACAAGATTCATCTCGAGATCCACATCCCGGGCACTTCCCCTTTTTCGCCTTCTCAAAAAGGGAAAATTGTTTCAGTGGGACCAAGATTGTGAAGATGCATTTCAACAAATCAAAGTTATTCTTTCATCCCCTCCCGTCCTGTCGAAGCTGAACCCTGGCGAGGTTTTATACCTCTATCTTTCCGTGGCGGATGAAGCCGTTGCTGTCGTCTTGATCCGCGAATCAGATGGAACACAACACCCTGTTTTCTTTGTGAGCAAGGCGCTGCAGGGCCCGGAACTGCGATACCCTAAAATCGAGAAAATTGCATTAAGCCTAATCACGGCAGCACGACGTCTACGATAATACTTTCAAGCGCACCAAATAGTCGTGCGCACTAACCATCCCATCAGACAGGTGCTACACAAACCAGACCTAGCCGGCAGGATGGTATCTTGGGTTGTAGAACTCTCAGAATTTGGGATATCTTATGAACCAATACAGGCCATCTGTAACATCCTGAATTTTATTAAGTAAAATAAAATAAAATGAAATTAATAAAGTAGAAGAAATAAATAAATAAATAATAGGATTAATATTATGAGTAGTTTTATCAATAAGGTTATTTAATAAATAATAAGAATAATAAATAGAATAAGTGGGTTGAGAGTGGACCTAATCAAATTAAGTATTTATTTAAGGAGGGGTTCTGAGTTCGCCCTAATCCTTATTCGTATAATCGTCAGAGAGCGAAACGCTAAGGAGAGGAGAAACGACGTCTCAAGAAGGGGTTGCTGCAGAATAATCATTGAGAATCAAATACTGTTGCGGTTCGATCTTCACTTCAAGGTACGATGGGGGAGAGGGTGTTGCTTGTATGTCCATGTGGGAGTGTTTAGGTAGTAAGGGCAACCATAAGACCCTCTAAGGTTTTAAATTCGACTTAATATATGTATATGTGAGTATGATATGATGAAAATTGTTGATTGAAGAATGATTTGATGAATCTTGATGAGTTCTTGAATGACATTGAAGAGGATAGTGAAAATAGCGAAAAGGGTAAATAAGGGTTTGATGATTTGGGGTTTGATTGAATAACTGTATAATCGTGTTTAAGATTGATTATTTCATTGATTTCGTGTGACAAAAACGTGTTGGATCGAAGTATAACCGATGAGGATTGAGTAGGGATTGAAGAAGGGAAGAAAAAGGGGCAAAAACGTTGTGCTATCGCATTTTACGTAACTTGCGCTGCAACTTGCGCTACAGCGCAAGTTGAAGCGTGAACTCTCTGAAATCTGCGCTGCAGGTTGCGCTACAATGCAGGTTGGGGCGCAACTCGCAGATTCTGTTTTGACAACTTTCTCGCCTGGGAAAGAATGTCTCTGTTAAGGGTGCAAATGAACTCGGAACCCTATCATATAATATATCAAACTGAAGCCCTGGATCTTAACTTTCTAATAGAAGTGGAATTATCTTAATTGGACACCTAGAACTCTAGATATTTCCAAATTAGTGCACCAAGGTCATTAAGCTTAAAACTTGAAGACTCCAAAATGGAGGGACCGCCTCTGGTGATCGATTACAGTTGTTTAGTAATCGATTACCAGGACAAATTGGGTATGAGAGTGTTATTTATATGATGATTGTGGTGTGCCTATGAAGATATGATTATGTCCTTGATGATAGATGTTTATACTACTGCGATGTATGATGATAATGATGAGGTATTGATGTATTGAGTGTATGGTGATGCTTTGTGATGCTTTATAATGATTATGATGATGATGATTGATGATGTCTGAGGATGCTTACGATAATTTATGATGATAATATTGGATGATGAAACGATGATTTATATGATGATGTTAATGATGATGATGTATATCACTTTATGATGATGATGATATAATTAATTTTATGATGATGGTGATGATGATTTAATTAACCTTATGATGTAGATGATGCTTGAGTATATGATGTTGTACCTGAGATACACAAGCCCAGTGAGGGGTGAGGTGTAACTCAGGGAGATGATTGTACTTGAAATACACAAGCCCAGTGAGGGGTGAAGTGTAGCTCAGGGAGGTGAATGTTGTACCTGAGTCTAACTCGGGGAGGTGAATGTTGTACCTGATTCTAACTCAAGGAGGTGATTATGGTACCTGAGTATAATTCAGGGAGGTGAGTAATGATTATGATAATATTGAATATGGTACCTGAGGTGTACAAGCCTAGAGTGGGGTGAAGTACAACCCAGGGAGGTGAATGATGATTATGATGATATTGGTGACTATGATGATTATGATGATATTGATGAGTATGATGATTATGGTGATATTGATGATTATGATGGTTATGGTGATATTGATGATGTTGATGGTGTATATGATGATGGATGAATATGTCTTATATATGCTGATATAAAAATGAGTTATATGATGATGCTATGATTTTGTGATGAGGAAATGAGTAATAGGTGCTGAGAATAGAGTAGGCGAATTATTTGTTGAATGGGGATAGGAGAATTATATGACGATATTGATGATTTGTTATATGAGAATTATAGGTGATATTATCGGATGAATTATGTAATGTTTGAGTATGTGGTGTGATTAATGTTGATGTTGTCTATATGAGGGTAAGGATAGGGTAACCTCCTATGTGTATGTATGAGTAGTATTCTTTTCCTCACCGTTATACTGTGGATATTTTTACAGGTGACGATGATGACACGACTGGTGTCGAGTTTTGATTAAAGGGAGTGTGCTCTGGTATATGTGACATCAAGGCATAATTTTAGGGGTTCTTTTCTTTATGTTTCTAGTTAGGAAGGATTTTGTAAACACTTTTAAATGCCTTACATGGCAAGTATGATGTTTTAATTATTGATAATTTGGAGATTCCGCTGCTTGTGTATTTTGATAACCTTTGAGTTTTACTTTTATTTTAATTAAGTTGTTTTACAATGAATGAGGTTTTAAATGAAGAGATATGTGAACCTTTTTACCCGTTGAGGATACTGTTTTTGAAAAATATTTCGACTTATTAATTGTATAAGAGCTGGGGTAGAAGGGTGTCACACCATCAAGGCTCAAGCCTTGTCTGACTTCATCGCAGAATTGACCCCGACATAACCAATGACAGAGGAATGGTGGGAGCTGCATTTTGACGACTCGTCTAATCCAAAGGGGAGTGGCGCCGGGATACTCTTGGAAAGCCCACAGGGAGTCATTTTGGAGCATTCCCTCAGCTTCTCGTTCCCAACTTCCAACAACCAAGCCGAGTACGAGGCAGTCATAGTCGGACTACGAATGGCTTTGGAGGTGGGGGCATCGCGGATAAGGGTCCACAGCGACTCTCAACTTTTCGTGTCCCAGGTAAATGGCAACTACCAAGTAAAGGATCCTCTCCTCCAATATCTTGAAGTGGTAAGGGGATTGTTTCACTGCTTCGCGAATGTCGAGATTCACCATATTCCCTGGGAAAGGAATGCAAGGGCCGACGTCCTCTCCAAACTTGCGAATACAAGACTTCTGGAAACAACAAATCCGTCATCCAGGAAGTTATCTCAGCACCTACCGTGATGTTGGCCTTAGAGACTGATAAGTGCTGGTATTCCGACATTTAGAGTTACTTGGCTGATGGGTCGCTTCCCAGTGACCCCGAATCAGCAAGACGAACACAGAGATAGGCAACTCGGCACTACCTAATTGACGAGAAGATTTATAGGCGAGGGCTCGCACAGCCGCTGATGAAGTGCATCTCAGGTGACACTGTCGATTATGTGATGGCCGAGGTACATGAAGGCGTGTGTGGCTATCATCCCGGCGGATATTCCCTAGCCCGGAAGATTCTCCATGCTGGCTACTATTGGCCCACTATGGAAGCGGATTCGATGAAGTATGTGAAAAAATGCTCACGATGCCAGAGGCACGCCGACATTCACCGAGCTCCTGCTGAAGCGTTGTGGTCCATCACGGCTCCTTGCCCGTTTTCATGGTGGGGTGTAGACATACTGGGACCATTCCCTCCGGCTCCAGGTCAACTGAAGTACCTCGCAGTTGCTGTCGACTACTTCACCAAATGGATAAAAGCGCAACCACTTGCAAAGATTACCGGAAAAACCTCTCTAAATTCATTTACCGTTTTGTCATATGCAGATTCGGAATCCCGAACACCCTGGTGACCGATAACAGCACTCAATTCACAAACAAAGGATTTCGAGAACTCATGGCGGATTTCCATATCACACACAGGTTCTCGTCAGTTGAGCATCCCCAAACTAAGGGCCAAGCCGAAGCCGCCAATAAGGTAATACTCAAAGGGCTAAAGAAATGCCTAGACACGCGAAGGGACTCTGGGCAGAACAGTTGCCCCATGTCCTATGGGCTTACCACACAACCCCTCATTCCACTACCGGGGAAACCCCGTTCAAATTGGCTTATGGAGTCGATGACGTAATCCCAATCGAAGTCGGGGAGCAAAGCCTCAGGCTCCAGGCATATGATTCGAAATTCAATGGCCAAAGACTACGAGAGGAGCTCGAATTGATTGAGGAAATCAGGGAAAGGGATTCCATTCACGAAGCAGCGTTTAAACTGCAGTCAGCAAGGCAGCATGAAAAGGCTGTTATATCACGAACATTCGATGACGGTAACCTGGTCTTACGAAGAGCAGACGTCGGCAACAAGAATGCCGCCCAAGGGAAATTGGCCGAAAACGGGGAAGGGTCGTACTGGATCATCTCGGGAATCGGCACCAGAGCATATCGACTGGAGACACTTCCCGGTGAACCCATACCTCGAACTTGGAACGTGGATAAACTCCGCAGGTACTATAGGTGAAATTGTAAACATTTCTTTCCGATGTAACAAATTCTGCAGGAATAAAATTCATTTCTTTGTCTGAACGACGTCTAAATACGGGTACAACCCCGAACACGATTGGAGTCGAGTACAGCCCCAAATGCGATTTGAGTCGGGTACAACCCCGAACGTGATTCGAGTCGGGTACAACCCCGAGCATGATTTGAGTCGGGTACAACCCGAACGTGATTTGAGTCGGGTACAACTCTGAACGCGAAAAGGTTAGAGCAAAGGAACGACGGGATACAACCCTGAAATCGAACGCGAAGTAATTCCACAGAACAAATAGACGAGACAACAAGCCATTTCAAAATTCTAATATAAATTGCCATAAAGTGCAACCGCACACAGCGGGATCTGTTCAAACAGAACTGGAAATACAAAGGATTACAAATAAAACCGGCATCTCGACCCTTCACTCTTGAGACCCCATTTCAGCATTAGAAGACGGGGTACCATCTACCGAGTTCAGTACACCATCGGGACCCCTTTCCTCGGCGTCGGCTACCGCGTCATCATCATGCAAAGGTGGAGATGTGGGTTCGATATCACCGGGGACGCTCTCCATCCTGCCAGTGGGAAGGACGTCATACCACTTACCATCATTGACAGTACAGAGAGTCGACATTCCTTTCGTGTTCAGCTGCACGTCGGGATTCAAAAATTTCATCTGTTTGATGGCAAGATAAAAATACGAGTCCGCGACATCAACCTAGAGGGTCTCGGTCTCCTCCACCTTATGTTGCAAGCCTCATTTTTATCTTGAAGGGTTTTCACCTGCTCCTCCAATTTTTTAGCCTTTCCTCAGATGCTACAGCCAACTCTTCAGCCCTCTTCTTTTCTGTCGTAAGGGATTTCACCTGCTTCGCCAAGTCGGAGTTGCTTGTGAGCAGATCATCCCTTTCTTTAGACAAGAGTCGGACATCGGCAAGGGCCTTCTGCATCTTCAGCTCGTCGGCCTCCAGCTTGGTCGTCATCTTCTCCAAATCAGCCTTTATTGGCGCGAAGGCGGCAAGATCCCGGGATGCGCCCATGAAATACCGCGACATCATAGCAAATTTCATGCCCCATTCAGATGCAGTGGCAAGAATGTCAATAATCTCCCCCTCAGATTTTCCGGCGAACATGGCCCGCCTCTGGGCCTCCAGGTGCTTGTTCACCTCGTCAACGGACATGTTGGATGGCGGAAACCCGACACCATATATCATTGTACCTTTTCCCTTGTCGCTTTGGAAGGTCGTGGAGGAAGACCCATTTGATGGACCATGTCCCTCCGACTTATTCTGAGGAGGGGGAACCAGGATCTGAACTCTGGGCCGCTTCCTTGTGATGAGATCAGTGACGCTCGTCTCCGACCCCGACACTTCAGGCTGCCTCCCTTTCTTTTGAGCATCCTTGAGCTGCTTTTTGGCCAGCTTCTCGACAAGTTTTACTTGCGCTCTTCCCACCATTGATACTGCAATACATAGAACAAACATGGTTAGAATTAATTCATGAACGTAAGAAGAGGAAACCCGATCAGGCTGGACCACTACCAAGAAACTCCCGGGTAGTCAAGCCGCCTTGCTTGATCACGGATTGGCTTTGCAATACTCCATGATCTTTCACGAACTGCTGAATGGCCTCCACCACGGACTGGTCACCTCGAGTCAGCGTATTGAATTCGACAGTATAGGCCTTGGACACCCTCTGGAAATCCCCGGTGTTCCAATACGGGTTGATGATCAACCTCCCGTCGTCGTGGAAGATAGATTGCCTCCCTTCACCCTTAGGGATGACGAAGACGTACTTGTCTTTAAAATTCTGTAAGATTCTTGGTAGGCCTCGAAGATTTTTCCGCCATGACCAGCACGAAGAGCAAGCCATGAGAACCTCTTCGTCGCAATGTCTCTCTGAACTACAGGTCGAAAAAATGGAGGAAGACGCTGGTACTTAGCTCCAGGCCCAACGCATGGCATAAGATCATGAAACTCCTAATGAACGCTCAGTCGTTGGGGTGCAGCTGTGATGGGGCCACTTCGAGATGCTGCAAAACCTCCAGCTCGAACCATGTGAATGGCATCCACACCCCCAAGTCGTCAAAAACTGTCATGTACATCAGAATGAAGAATTTCTCATCTAAGTCACCCTGGGAACAAATCTTGTCGTCCTCCCCAGGCAACGCCAGATCTCATTCTTCCTCCTTGCCTGGTTCCACCCACTCCACATCTCGGAAACCTAACTCCAGAGCCTCGGCGGAAGTATACATACTCGACGTCCCTAGAGCTTCCACGTCTACCCATGACATCGACGCCAGGGCCTTCGGTATGGGGAACTGCGAAGCCGGCGAGGTATGAACTTTCCGCTTACCCATCTTGGACCTGCCCAAAAGTCCCGGAACTATGTTAATTTTATGAGATGGTGTCACCCCGGGATGACCGAGGCCAATCCCGGAGGACCCAGCAGAAAGCACTGCGGGATAAACCCATTTTTGCATAATACAGGCAGTTTGATGCACTGATTCTTGTTGCATTTTCCAAAGGTCCACCGGCTTGGACTTACGCCTTACCCTCGGAACCAAATCCGGGATGTCCGGATCCTCATGCTCATCACTCACAGTGATACGCTGCCGCCTATTCCTAGCGGCAAGTGCTTTAGTTGCAGCCCTTGTGAATACCATTACCAAAAGCAAAAGAGCTAGAGGGAGAGATTTGTACCTTCGTAAACTTTGGCTGCAACGGTCTTGAACTCTTCGAAAAAATCGGCCACTCCAAAGTTCATACGCCATGGGAGGCACGAAAAGCTCAACAATGGAGACTCCTACTAGCTTGAAAGAAACAAAATGCAGTTGGTACTCACAAAAAATCGAAGAAAAGAGACTCGAGTGAGAGCGTTTGAAGGAGACGAAGAGAGGGAAGGTGACGAGCGGTTCTCTCTCCTTCCTTATAAATATTTGGAAGATCATTGAACGGCCCGGATTAGGCCAGCTGACAGGGCCCATGGGCCCAATACCGTGCGATCTTGACACGTGGCAGGCAGTGGAAAAGACGTGGGTTTTAAATTAAAAATAACCGCTACAGTTGAAAGACCAAACGTCATCTCGGAAATTCTCCTTTTCCCACAACCTCGTTATCTCGGCAGATCTCGACATTGATGCCAGAGTGAAAAACTCGACCACTTTTCATCCCAAAATGCTCGACTTGGGGTGCAACTGTTCTGGGGTAAGCTCGCACCCATATCTCCGACGTCACCATGGCACTCCGACACACACACACACACACACACACACATATATATAGGGATATATATATATATATAGGGAATCCGATGTCATACCAGTCGAGATATGACTTCGATGGTATTCGAAGGCTTCTAATCATGGCATCCTTAAGCTTAGTACAACCGGCGTATGTACACTACCACGTGACTACGACTATCTACCTCGACATTGTTTATTACAACATACCTCGACATCCCGACCATTTTAGGCGCGTGACACCACGTTCGAATCAGCGCTTTACCTCGGAGACGTGGAATGACTGTTATTTACCGTAACAGATTTTCCCGCCTAATTCTCTCTATATATACCCCGGATTTTACATCCTCAGGTACGCGTTCATTCATTCTACTGTTACTCTGCTAAATCGATATCTTACGTTGAGCGTCAAAGTTCCTACAGGTACACCCTGCTCCGCCATGGAATCGCCGTCGACACCGCCGTTGAAGTTTCTTCATTGTACGTAACTGTCAAACAGAAGTTCGCCGAAGATCAATAACATAAAAGAAAAAAAAATACAAAATATGTCTCCACACATAAAGCCAATAGAAAAAGGAAACTACAAAGGCAAGACCATTAACGAGCCAAACATTACAAGGCGGAAAACAAAATTAGACCCAGAGCATATCACGGCTCCAAATAAAAAATAAGAAGAATGAATATTGATCATCAGGAGACAAATGGATCCAAGTAAGTGAGCAACTCAAAGCTTCCAACGGATCACGCCACAATATCTTGATCAGTGACAGCAACAATATATGACCAATGGATATTACCTTGCACCAAGCAATACATGTCCAAATTAATTAGTGCTAAATTGACTAACAGAGCAAAAGAAACACACGAGTATCCATCTGTCAAAAATTTACGGGGGATATAATTCACAAGGAAGTTCAAGTGTGTAGTTTCAAAGTATAGTTTGTAGGAAAAATCAGAGAAAATAAAGTAAAAGTTAAAAGCATTCATTAAGATTGTAGGAAAGATAGAAAGAATCAATAGCCCGAGACATGTCTCAATGACACAATTCTTAAGAGTTTATTCGCGAGGACACAAAAATTTCCTAGGATTTAACTGACTATTTCAACAAAAAAATGGTCATAATGCAAAACGACTAAAAATATTAGCGACCTAGAAAATACACACCAACTCTGAACAAAATAAGTGATAAAAGATAGAATAGAAAAATATTTTGTACTCCTACACGTAGCCACCATATATATATACACACAGTAACACATACATTAGAATTAAAAACGTTGTAACAGAAACATATAACAATTAAACCAATAACAATCAGAATATATTAAAGGTTACATTTCTATAAAAGCACCATTATAATTAATAGTTATTTTGAATTTAATTATATAGTCAAAAAATTTTAAAACTTTTGAAATATAAAAAATAATTTAAAACATATTTTACCTGATTAATTATGACGCTAAAAAAAGGTAATTTAGTGGAGGATATACACTAGGTATTCACTTGATTCTATTCAAATAGTGTGAAATTAAATGTGACTTCCTAATATTATAAAAAATGTCTCTAATAATCATGTATCGTTTTTTAACATGAGATATTTTTTTGCAAGATTCTGTCGGAACCTATTTTTCAATTAAAAGAATTTCATCTAAAAGAATAATAAATTGATAACGTTTGGCACATTTTTAAGGGCTTATTAAGAGTGACATGAATTACATGATGATAAGAAGCAATTAACCTTGTCTCTGAATAGAGCAATTACTAGATTTCACGCGTGTTAAGATAGTAAAAAAAAATTTAAATGATAAATATATGGAAGAATTTTTATGACAAATTATTAATAGAAATAATTATAAATGACGCAATATTAAAAGAATTAATTACAAGGTTTTTTTTATAAATTTTTTGGGTAGTTATTAGCTTTTTTTGAAAAGCTATTTGTGGTAGCTTTTTATAAAAAAAAACTCTCATTTTCAACTAATAGCTAAAAATTAATTATAAGTTTATCGTCCAAATCACCTCCACTTATTATTATTATTTAATAATTAATGATATCCTTATATATCATTTTACTATTTTCAGCTAATTTTACTAAATGCCTATTTTTTTTAACTTTTTTAACTTTCATCTATTTTTCTGATTTTACCCAACACACACTACATTTAAAAGAAATTGGGCCCCGTTCAGCTTTTTTGAAACTGCAGGCTTCCGAAATCTTATGTGTATGCATACTGAATTCCTTGTACCTAGTGCAAGTTCAAGTTGTACAAATGAAATCTAAACCGCAAAAGTTTGAGAATTGCGAACCAAATTGATCCACATAAAAACTTCTGAACACGTGATGGATATTTCGCCGTATATGTGCACCACTGCACGTGTATATTTTAACCATTCAATCATAGAGACATACCCATGTGAAGCAAAAGCTGATAAAGGACATTTGGTCGACGAGAGGGGGAGAAGAGAACCAGAAGGAAAAAAGCTAATCGAGGTGAAAGTGGCGTCCACTCAATCTGCTGTCCCTTCAGTTCTTCATATGGTCCACATTTATAATTTTCATTTTACTTTCTTCCTTGTTTTTTTATTTTTTAAATAAATTCTCAATTCAACCCTCTAAACACTAAATAGTACTACACCGTATTAGATTTTTTATTTAAAAATTCGTCATTAAATTAATTTTTTTAGAAAAATTAAAGTGTTATTTTAATTATCTATGAAAATTTTCACTAAATCAATCCTTAAATAAAATTATTATCAAATTTTTCATTTAGTGTTATCACTTTACTTTTTTACAAAGCATGAATTTTTTTTCATAATTATATATTTTTATGAGATTAATTTAATGAAAAATTTTAAAGGACTAATATAAAAGCACCTGAGTTGACTAAGGTAGTTTAGGGGTGACACATTTTCCCCCTACCTTGTTTTCATTATCTCCTCATCCATTAATTTCTATCAGGGTATCCCCACAAGTCCCACGTGAATCTCCATAAATTAAGAAAATAATGAAAAAAAATAAAAATTATAGGTTTTTAAATAAAAAATTGAGATTGTACTAAATAAAAATTAAGGATGAAAAAAAAGTAAAAGCTTTTGACTTTTATGTTTAATATATTTAATCATTAATTATTAAGAATAAGACTAAAAGTCAATTATATATGTATTTATATATATGTGACTGAAGACCCAAGCTTGGACATAATCAGTCTCAAGCAATTACTGATAAATGATGTCGTGGAAGACCATATTAAGAAGTTCTCAAATCAAAAACTGAAAACCTAACATAGAAAAGCAAATGAATAAAGGGCTAATTTCAATGACTTTAACAATACAAAATTATGCACTAAGCAAATGTTAGGTGAAGAACGTGATCTTAATTATGGTGGTTAATAAGGTGGAAGACTGGATTAGTAATAAAAAAACAACTATAATATTGATGGAGGATAACATATATATAGCCTTACTGGGAGCAATAAGAGTGTTACGTTGGAACTGTTATGAGTTTGGGAACCTATACATAGTTAGTGCTATTCGAAAGGTCATCTTATAAAAAATTCTGGATTTGGTTTTTGTTATGGAAACCAAGAATAAGACAGATGGGTTGATGAGACACTTGGAAGGTTATCCATATGTCTTTGGGTTAACTGTAAAAGTATTGGAAAGGAGAAAACATGTGGTCTTGCTATCTTAGACTTTGTTTGGTATTAAGAAGGAAATAGAGAAGAAAGAAATGTGTAATAGAAAAAAGAGAAATAAGGTTGAAATAAAGATGATTTATAGGTTGTTTGATATAGAAGAAATAAGTGTGAAATAGAGGAGAAATAGTAATGAATAGTTGTTTTGTTGAATAAAGAGTGATAGAGAAAAAATCACGACTTTTTTGTCTCGTACCAATATTATACAAATATATAATTTTGTGCAAAAATTAATTTTATTATTGTATAATTGATTAGATGTTGAAGTTGTCCCATTTCTCAGTTGTTTCTCATCAATTTGGTGGAGAATTACTTTATCATGGGACCCACATTTTTTAACATCTCTCTAGCATTTCTTCTGCATACCAAATTGGGGGGCGCATGAATTTCTTTGATCTCTCTCTCTTTTTGTACCATATCTCCTCTAAGTCATGCATACTAAATGAAGGGTTACGAAGACATCACACATGATTCTTGGTCCATATAGGTGCTATCACATCAAAATTGGCTACAACGGGTGAACATCTCAAAACATGGGGAAAGTAAGGGCCTGTTTGGTTTCACCGTTTTCTATTTTCATTTTCAATAAAAACAGGAAATAGTAAAGGAAATGCGTTTGTTCAAATGTTTTCATTTTTTATTTTAGAAAACAATTTCAAAATTTTTGAAAATTTTGGAAACAATAAAAAGACGTTTCCAGCGTTTTCAGAAAATGAGCGGTGGCATTTTTATATTTCAATGAACATACAAAGTGGAAAGTGGAAGCTGATGTCCATCTTCATCTTGTCTCATTGTCATGGAGGTAGGGGCAAAAAGACCCAAGAGAGGGAAGGCGAGGCCGTGCATGGTCGCAGTCGCTCGACGACGGTGCAAGAGGGAGGGACGATGGTGGCGCAGAACGGAGCAGCGGCAAGGCGCTATGACGGCGGCAAGGCTCTGTGACAATGGCAAGGGACTGTGACGGGGAGGCCACAGTGGCCTCATTTTCCTCTTCCATCCTCTTCTCTCCCTCCCTCCCTCTTTCTCTCTCTGCCTTTTTTCTTCGAGTTCTCAAAGACCCATCAGCAGCCAAGCTTTGAAGAGAAGGAATACTCCGTGGATTTGCCAAGAGACGCCTTGCCACAAGCTCACCTTCTTCTTTGCACAACCCCAGTAGGAGAGTTATTGAATTTTCCTTTCCTTTGGTTGACTCAAATCTCAGAAGATCAATAAGAAGAAGCAGCACAGGTGGGGAATATCTCATGTACTGAGGCAAAGTGAAATGGAAAATGGGAATAGCAACCGATTGAAAATAAATGAAACAAACATATTTCCAGTTTAAGAAAATTTGAAAATGAAAACAACTTTTTGAAAATGAAAATAGAAAATGAAAACTGAAAACATTTTCATAAACCAAACAGCCCCTAAGTAATTGATGAGTTGCTAAAAAATAAGGAAGCAATCGAAGTTAAAATTGGAGAATTTATACAAAAAGTCAAAGACAAAGGGAAGTTATGTAAATGTTGAAAAAGATACAATGTGAGTTGGATGAGTTATTGGAAAGGGAAGAAAGTTATGTGGTTCCAGAGGTTAATAGGAAATTGGCTTGAGTATGGTGATCTTAATACAAAATTTCTAACCGGAAAGCTTCTCAAAGGATTCATGTAAATACTATTGAGAAGATTATAGATTCTAATGGCCTCTCCTAATTGTGGAAGAGAAAAATGTTATGTCCTAGAGGGCTGGAATTTCATAAGAATTTATTCATCACCTCTTCACTTGTCAACATTGATGATGTCTCATAAGTAGTTGGTAGGAGATTAAATCATGATCATATTGACCTTTTATCTCGTGTTTTCACAGCTAGTGAAGCAAAGGAGACTCTTGACCAAATGCATCCCTAAAAAAAGGCTCATGATATAGATGATTGTTCCGCATGTTATCTTTATAAAAAATGGAGTATTGTAGGACATAATGCTGCCAATCTAATGTTAAGTATTTTAAATAATAATGTTAATTAATCTATCAAATATAAATCATACCTTTATTGTTCTGATCCCCAAAATTAAAATCCTATGCATCATAGTGTATTTTGGTTAATTAGTTTGTGTAATGTTTGTTTTATGTTGGTGATAAAAACAATAGCAGATAAATTAAAAGAATTTTGCATGATATTTGTAGGGGAGACATAAAGTGCAATTGTACCTAATAGGTTGATAACTAACAATTTACTAATTGCTTTTGAATGTTTTCCTCATATGAAAAATTTGAAAGAAGAGTACAAAAGGATATATGGCTGTCAAGTTAGATATGTTAAAAAGATATTATAGAGATGAATGGAAGTATTTATAGTGTACATTAACTTGTGGGGTTTCCGTTAAATTAGGTGGAGCTTATTAATAAGATGTGTATCTACAATGTCATTTTCAGTATTGCTTAATTTTCAACCTTATAATAAATTTTATCCTCAAAAGGAGTCTTAGACAAGGGAATCCATTATCCCTTTATCACTTTATTTTGTGTGTTGAGGTGTTGTCTTCTATGGTTATAAAAAAATCAGAAGAGGAAAAGGACTTATCCATGGTCTAAAAGATAATCCACATGCACCTTCTATCTCACATTTTTTCTACAAATAATAATATCTTCTTTTCGAGAGCAAAAACTGAAAAATCTTTCTAATGAAAACATATCTAAATATATGCTTATAATCCATCATTCGAACAAAGGATAACTATGACAAATTAGAACTCTCTTATAGCCAAAATGTTCTTTTTTTTTTATCAGCAAAAAAATTATTGAAAAGGGGTACAAGGGTACCCCAACCTATGTACAAAGTCAGTTCATAACAATACACAATTAGAGCAATTTCAAGCAATACTACAAGAAAAACAGTAATTAGCGTGGGCTTGGGAAAAACGGACGCTAAACAACAAATTAACGTAGGCTTAGCGTCGGTGTCATGGCCCCCGCTAAAATGTTCGAAGCAAAATTTTGTGTCCAGGTCGACGCTAATTAGCGTAGGCCAACCCACGCTAAGGCCGACGCTAAGTAGAAGCCAAGAATTAAGTAAAATGGTCGACGCCAATTATAGCGCAGGTCAGGCCTACGCTAATTAGCGTATTTAGCGTAGGCCTGACCTACGCTATCCTTAGTTGGGGCCTAGCCTACGCTACAAGTAGCTAGGGCCTGGCCTACGCTAAAACAGCCAATGCTAAGTTAGCTAGGGCCTGGCCTACGCTAATCAATTTTTTTTGACCTACTTTTATTAAACCATTAATCTATAAAATTTATCACATAAAACCTGCCAATTAATTTAAACACAACAACATACAAGGTCTCATCAAAGAAACAAATCTTTAACATAACAAAATAAATAATATATTAACTAAAGTCTAAAGTAACAATAATAAAGTAACAGTTATACATAATCACCATCCATAATAAAGAAACAAATATATTAACTAACAACATGATGTACATAATCACCATCCATAATAAAGAAACAAACTGGTTTAACATTGAAAAGATGTGACATGGAAGCTAGAACAATCAAGTATGCAAGCAATGTATCCCATTTATTCCACTTAACTAGAACTTGAATAATGGATCCCCATCACAACCATTGGAAACAACTTGGTTTCTTTCAATATCTTTCTCCACCAGTACAACTAGAAAATAGTTTATAACTTTTTTCTAGAAAAAAAAAGGAAAAGAAAATTTCCTTGACTTTGGACACTTAAATAGTTTATAACCTTACATTGAGTGTAACTAGGACACTGAAATAAAATTTTTGTGGGATATCCAATAAGGTAGTTGGAATGAGCATGTATCAAATCATAATTTTACATTAACTATGCTAATTAAATCACAATTTTCTACCAATTTCACATAAGTTGTTCTGTTCTCTTTGGTAATAAATTTTTTGTCCATGATCTTCAATGCATACACAGTTCATGTGTCCTTCTTCTTTGCTCTTACAACCTTTAAACATATAGGAAATATATTTGGGAATTTTTTTAGGCTAATTACTCCTAGAAGTGTGACAGAAGCATTTGACATGTGACATAAAATAGTTTGACTCATATTTATCAAATTATGTTTCCGTTACAAGGTAGTACACCAAAACATGTGGGTAGACAGAGTACAGAGCCCACCAACTATCTATCCTTCCCCAACTAAATTCCCACCCAATCATAGCTCAAAGAGGAATGATACAAGTGGACAAGGAGGAATGATACAAGTGGCCTAAAATTACCATTTGTTTACATACTTGTTTACATCCCAAAAGTGGCCTAAAAATGAATGATACACTTCATTCATTTCATACTTGTTTATATCCCAAAAGTATGAGTCCAATTGTTTTAAAGGGCTTTTCTATTGGGGTAGAGGGAGGATATTTTATGTATGTCCCCGAACATTAAAAAGAGATGGTGAAAGGTTACCTTTGTAGTAGTTTGAAGGTTACCCTAAGTCATATCCAGTGCCAACTCATAACCTGATATACCAAAATGTATCTTTACTTTTCATTGTAATTGTAGTAGCCAAGGTAGTTAAAATCGAGATCTTACTAAAGATCGGTTAAGGGTCCAAAGATCGTAAATCATGGGATCGTAACACGGATCGTAAGATCCTACAAAAATCACTTAATGTTTTTATATATGCATATAAATTCATATATAAGCATATATAATAGCATAAATAACAAAAAAGCCCTTCAAATCACTACATAAAACATAAATTTAAAATGCATAAATAAATACAGTTATGTTCTTTTCCTTTTTCCATGTATATACATAAAATAAAATAAGAGAATTTTTTTTACGGACAAAATAAAATAAGAGAATAGTTACTATTAACATATTAAAAATTTAAAATAATTTCTTTTTATTTTGTTTTTACTCTCTCAACAATTGGGTAATTGGGAATAGAGATAGATACCAGATGCAGAAGGAGAGATAGATTCCACATGCAAGAGAGAGATTTAGAAGAAGAAGCAGATTCAGAGAAAGAGGGGTAGGGGCTAAGGTTCTCGCGCGCAGCAGCTCACAACAACAGGGTGAGAGCGGGAGACTGCAAGAGCAGTTCGCGGTTACCGAGGAAGCAAGAGAGAGAGGGTCGTGCACCGTAAAAACGAGGAAGAAATGCAGTTACGCAGTTCGTCTTCTATTCGCAGAGGAAGAAACGAGGCTGGATGAGTTGTTCGTAGAGGATGAGAGGAAGAAATGAAGAAATCGCACCTGATTAGGGCTTATTTGCAGCTTCCAAACGGGTCATGTGCGCGGGTCACTCAAAAATCCGGGTCAGCTTGATCGATGGGATCGTGTGATCCCACCGATTTTACGATCTTGCTCGGCGATTTCGCGATTCAGAGGCTTCTCCGATCTTTCATAAGCACGAGATCGTATAGCTGCGAAAAGATCGTAAAATCGACGATTTTACGATCTTAATCCCGATTTTGACTACCTTGGTAATAGCAGCTTTCTTGCAAATAAATTAAAGACAAAAGTTTTATTTAAAAGGACGAAAAGTGCAAAGTAATAAGACATGAGGCATAAGCTAAATAAAAAAAACAGATCTTGTAATAACAATGTGTAAAAGTTAATAAACCATGAATGGGCTAAACCCTCTTGCTAGTTCAAAATTATACTAGCAAGAATAATACAACTCAAATACAAATATACACCATGAATGGGCTAATATGTATTTTAGTTTCACAAAAGGGTTGTTACACTTTATCTCTATGATCATAGTTGGATTAGTGCATATAACTAGTAATTAATTTTCTTGTTGTACTATAAGACAAGAAATTATTAAAAGCCAACAAAAGAGATATGCAAGGTTTTATTGGAATGGTGATGTTGACTAATGGAGGATACATCTGATATGGGAAAAGTTAGTCATGACTAAACGAAAATTAGGTGGGCTAAGAATCGAAGTTTTCTGTACCTTTAATATATGCTCTTATTACAAAACAATGGTTGAGAATAATCAATGGTGGAAATTCTTTGAAGCGTCGTGTTCTCAAGACTAAATACTTTCCCATAAGTAGTGTAATACATGTGAAAATAGGGCATAACCCCAACTACTCTTAGACCAATAATATTTATGGAACAAAATGGATGGTTGGACAAAGAACTTCATGGAGCATAGAGAATGGTTATTCAATCTGGGTTTTGGGATACAGATGGATCCAAACATATCTCTCAATCACCAACTTCATTTGAGCCCTCCTCCTAAAGTCAATTTTTTGCTTGTTTCTAATCAATTATTCAAGGAATAAAAACATGCACTATGAAAAAAAAAGACATATTAAAACGTTAATTTTACAACATTTAATAAAAAAAAATGTTGTAAAAGTTTTCTAAAGCGTTTACTCGTAAGATATAAGTGGGAGTAATGTTATAAGGGTTGCTAATTATGTTCATCTTTTGGATGAGTTACATCGACCTGGTTCTTTTCACAAGTATATATATATATATATATATATATGGGTTTTGTGTGGTTTAATTAAGTTCAAACATATATATATGTATGTGTGTGTACACTCAATTTTGAGCATGCTTTTATTTATTAGATAGGTTAATTTTTTTTTTTTCGCGTGATTGATAAATCATTTCAACTAAATGAAGTTTAAAATTGGTAGTTAAAATTATTTTATCAATGTATGTTTGGTATGTTTGGTATGATGGTTTGTTGATATAGGTAACTAATATATCTATTTTTAAGCTATTTGAATATTTTTTTAAAAAAAATCAGCTATTAAATGAAACAATTAAAATTTTATTCCTGAATAACTCTCATAGTCTCACGCACCATTATATGTCATCTTACTGATCACAATATCATGATCACAATATCATGATCTGTTATTTTATAAATTTTAATTAATTTTACCAAACACATTCAATGAATGACTAACTTATCAATTTTCATTTGTCTTTCATCTTTCAACTAGTTTTATCAAATACACTCATAGTCGTAGACTTCATTCCGAACAAACATACGAAACTATTAACCAAAAGAGAGAGATTCATGTGAAAGGGAGAAACCATTAATTTGCATTTGACTTAATTAGACAGTGTAATAAACAATAAAATTATGGATGCATGCAATGCTCCATCATCATAATAGATTCCTTCATATTATCTCATTAGTAAATATTTCGTGAATTACATGGTATTTTTAAAATTTAAAAATACTATAAGCAATATAATATATATAATATGAATATTAAAATTAGACCTTTAAATTGTAAAACAATTATAAAAATAAATTTATGGATTAAGACATACCATCATTTGTATGTATTTATTAATTAAATTTAGTATGTCAAATTTAAATTTAAATTTATGAACACCAAACATATAATTATAGAAAATTTTAATATTAAAATTTTAAAATGATTAACTAAATTCAAATAATAATAGTATTTAAAAGGAATGTAAGATGCTTGATATAGTGCATTAAAAATGAGAATAAATCTCATATTTAATAAGAGTGTAAGTAATTAAATTTAATATATAAAAATTAATTTATAAATTTGGATTTAATTAATGTGAAGGATTTTTTTTTTGTTCAAGACCATTGATATTCTCAACGAGAGGCAATCCTCCTTGAGTCGGGTTGAATTTCTCTGGGTAGCAAATTTTCCTTCTAAATATTTAACGCAATTGCATTCTCAAGGTCAAACCTGAGATCATTAGTTAAGCTTGAACATCCCCTACCAAGTGATTCACGCGCTCGATTGTAGGAACAATAATTCGTGGTCTAAGAAATTACAATTTTTATATGTGATTATCTTTTTTTAAAATCCAAATTGCATACTCATGCTCATTGTTAAAACTATACTTGAGTTTTTTTTTATCGGCCATGAAAATTTTTATTAACAATAAAGGGGTATAAGGGTAACCCAATCCTTTTATATATTCAATATTTCATCTAGAAAGAGTCAATCATAAAAGCAACATGTTACAAGCAATGAATTAATACAGAGACCATAGGATTAGAAACCCACTCAAAGTAAGAATAGAGGAAACCTTATACATTGATTCTCAATCATATCCAAGATCTAAGCATAATTAATTCTAACACAGACTCATTATCTATCTTGCATCAAGGCAAGAAATTTATCTTTCTCCTATTCTTTTTCATCTTGGACACCGAATCCTTCCTGCCTTCATTTTTATTGATGTGGTCCTGTGTTACATGTATCTGTCCTCCTTGTGCATACATGTATGTTCTTGCCTGCTTGAAGGGGTGTAGTAAGAATTTTTTGGGGGTCAAAATAAAATACTCTCTTCAGTCCTTTTTAGTTTTTTACAATTTTTTTTAATAATTTTATTTAGTCATTTTTTAAGGCTTTTAACAAAATTTTAGAATCATTTATTTTTTTTATCTTTATCTCTCATAATTATTGAATATTTATAATTTTTAGATTAGTTAATATGATGAATTAAATAGAATTGAACTTACAAAAAATGTATAAAAAAAAAAGACTTACAATAAGGGTAAATTTAAATGTTGTATGATTTTTAAAAAAACTAAAATATTAAAACATCTTTTTTTTTAAAATTTTATTGTCTAAGCCTAAAAATAAAATTCAAATCAAATCAACGAAATTTTTTTTATTTTTATAATATTTTTATTTTTTACCATGCAGTCGTAAGAATCACGTTCAAATAAAACATAATCTTCTTTAGTTTTGAATGAAATCTTGTTGGTCTCTAAATAAGAAAAAATAATTAATATAAAGAATATATAAAAACGGAAATAAGAAAAAATTAAAATTTTAAAATAAATATAAAATAAGTAATGAAAAATTATAAAAAAATAATACCATAAAATTTATAAAATATTTTAACGGTCAAATTAATAATTAATAAAATATTTTATAAGACATCTATGTGTATAATTGTAAAAAGATTGAAAATTTGCTTGTACTGGTTGTGCTCAGGTTTGAAGTTGCTATTCTATTTGGAGACTTTTTGGATTGGTTCTTATCAATGCACTAGTTTGTTAATGGTATGGGGATGATGTATCTAGTTCTGATTGGGTATTTTTCTATAGTGGCTGCAGTGAGCATTGCTTGGTGGAGTCTATCTTAATTGGCTGCGACATTGCACATGTCTTTGTCTTGTCCCATTAATTCGGTGCTACATCTTCAAGGTTATTTGGAAAACTTTTGATTTGTTAGCAAATGTTTACTGCATTATTTGGTGATTTGGTCCAAGGTTGGTTTACTGATTTTGCTTTGCTGCTGATGCGGGTAATTAGTGCTGCAGTTACAGCGGCTTCTGCTAATTAAGGACATGTGCTATTGGTTATAGCTGCTGGTTTGGAAAATGAACCATCAATTTGGTCTAATTCATAGTAACAATGCTTTTCTGATCTGCTGCAATATTTGATGGGCCAGTTGATGAGTCTACCTTGTTGATGGGTCAATTTGGTCTAATTAATATTTGGTCTATGTCACATTTGTTTCAGGATTTTGTTTTGTCTCATTAACGGTCTTCTTTTAGTCTCTTGTATTTTGAGCCTTACCTTTGGGATTGGTTTCATTGTTTTTGCTTGGTGCTGATATTTATTTGTAATTTCTACTATGTGTTTTTAACTGTGTATGGGTACTACCCTTCATACTCTCTTTTAGTTCAATTCAATTTTCTTAGAAAAAAAAATTATTCTTTCAAGTCTATAGTGACCAAATAGTAGCATATCAAATGGCAAGGAACACATGTACATGTCTTCTTCTTTTCCACGCAAATGTTGGAGAAATTTATATTAATTCAGATGGTAACACTTTTTTCAGATTTTGTACTTCTAACTAGCTATAGCATGCCATCCAAATATATATCAAACAACGGTTGATCATAGTAAAGGAAGACTGTATTACAAATAAATATCAGCACCAAGCAAAAACAATGAAACCAATCCCAAAGGCAAGGCTCACAATACAAGAGACTAAAAGAAAGAAAAGAAGACCGCTAATGAGACAAAACAAAATCCTGAAACAAGTGTGACATAGACCAAATATTAATTAGACCAAATTGACCCATCTAACAAAGGTAGACTCATCAACTGGCCTTATTTAATTGGATTTTATCTAGTCATCGGTACGAAGTTTAAAAATAATTTAATAGAGAACGAAGAATCATTTTCTTATTTCTTGAATCAGACTATTACAAGCACACCCATATATAGGGAGGCATGCACTAACAAAAAGGAAAAGAATCAAAAGAAATCCTTACAACTCAGCTATTTGAGCAACAGAAAATGTAACAAACTAAAAGGGGAAAAGAAAAAGAACGTGGGGGAAAAAAACTGTTAGAGCCAAAATGACAGATAGGCAATGTGGGATTTCATCAGAGTGAGTAAAGTGTGAGCTGATCGATGTGGGACTTCAGACTTTTCAGACTTCTTCCTGATTCTTTGATTTCATTTCTTTCAGCCCCCCACAAGCTGGAGGGTGGTAAATGCCTAACACTCCAAGCTTGGTAAGAAGATGATGAAATGATTTTGGTAGCAAAGCTTTTGTAAAGAAATCAGCAAGTTAGTCAGGGGAAGAAATTGGCAACAATCTCAGAACTCCAGAATTAAGCTTATCCCGAACTACATGGCAATCCATTTCCAAATGTTTAGTGCGTTCGTGAAAAACTGGATTATGGGCAATGTGGAGAGCACTTTGGTTGTCACAAAAGAGAACAGGAGTCTTAGCACAGGAAAGTTGAAGATCCTGCAGTAAATAGAGTAGCCATTGCAATTCACAAGTAGCAGCAGCAATGGCCCTATACTCAGCTTCAGCTGAGGATCTTGCAACAATGGTTTGCTTCTTAGACCTCCAACTGATGAGAGAATTACCAAGGAAAAAACAGAAACCAGAAATAGATCTATGGGTGTCAAGACAACCACCCCAATCAGCATTTGTAAACCCCTGAAGTTGGCAGCAAGAATGTCGTGGGAAGAAGAGGCCTTGTTCTGGATTTTTCTTCAAGTATCTGAGGATTCTGTGGGCTGCTTTGTGATGTGTTTGTGTGGGTGAATTCATAAACTGACTCACTTGTTGAGTAGCAAAGGTAATGTCGGGCCTTGTGGCAGTTAAGTATAGTAACCTCCCGACCAATCTTCTGTAAGATGCTGCATCAGAGAACTGTTTCCCTGAGTCTTGATGAAGCTTAATGGCTGGATCAAGAGGTGTAGAAGCAGGCTTGCAATCAAGAAGAGAAGCATCAGCCAATAGCTCAAGACAATATTTCCTCTGAGAGAGAGTGATCCCCAAGGAAGTGTGCTGAATCTCAATGCCCAGAAAATATGTGAGGAGACCAAGATCTTTAATTCCAAAAGCCTGATCCAACTTGCTCTTGACCAAATCAAAATCTGAGATATCATTCCCAAATAGTAGAACATCATCCACATACACTAAGAGACCAGTGAAAGTGGTAGATGAGCATTTGAGGAAGAGGGAATGATTTGAATGTGCTTGTTTATATCCCAGGTTAAGCAAGAAGTGAGAAAGCTTATCGAACCACTGCCGACTTGCTTGCTTCAAACCATATAAAGATTTGGTCAGTTTACAAACTTGAGAAGATGAGGAAACAGTCATACCTTGAGGGATGCACATATAGATATCCTCCTTGAGGTCCCCGTGAAGAAAGGCATTATTAACATCAAGTTGATGTAAATTCCAATTGTGCATAGCTGCCAATGCAAGAATGACTCTTATGGTAGTAAGTTTGGCCACAGGAGAGAAGGCGTCCAAATAATCAAGGCCTTCTATCTAGTTGTACCCTTTTGCCACAAGTCTGGCTTTATATCTCTCAATGCTCCCATCTGCCCTTCTCTTAACTTTATACACCCATTTGCTGCCAATTGGGATCACACCAGGTGGTAAATCAACCAAGGTCCAAGTCCCATTGAGTTCCAGAGCATGTAATTCTGCATTCATGGCACTTCTCCAGCATTCATACTTACTGGCTTCAGCATAGGATGTGGGTTCCTGCACTTGATCAAGGGCTAGGCTATATGCATTGTGAGAAAAAGTGAATTGTGCTGAAGGAATTACAGAACTTAAAGAAAAATGAGTACCTGATTGGTTGAACTGATCAACAAATGAAGAATTGCACTGAAAATCTTGTAGGTATCTGGGCATTTGTTTGGTTCTGGTGGATTTTCTGACAGCAGGTAGTGTGAGTTGTGGTGAAGAAAGTGGAGATGAGGCTGGTAAAGGTGATGTTGGTACTGTGGTGCCTGGTGAATTTGTGTCTGTGAGAGTTGCAGGTGTTACTGATAAAGGTGAAGATGGTATTGAGGCAGCTGGTTGAAGTGGGTCTGTGAGAGGTGTAGTGTCAGTAGGATATTGATTATGTAACTGAGTATCTAAGAGGCAAGCTGGTGGAGTATAAGTGTCATGCTGAGCAGGCCAGGGAAAAATGTGTTCTTCAAAAATCACATGCCTGGATAATGTTAATTGTTTTGTATGCAAATTATAAACTAAAAAACCTTTTGTACCAGCCTTGAAGCCAACAAAAACCTCTTTGTGACTTCTATAGTCAAGCTTAGTTCTAGCTGAATTAAGAGTAGCAACATAGCACAAACAGCCAAAAACTTTCAAATTGGATAAATCAGGTACACAACCATAAAGGAGTTGAAAAGGAGATTTAGAATTTAAAATAGGTGATGGAATTCTATTTATCAAATGCACAACATGTGCAACAGCCAACCCCCAAAAAGATTTAGGTAAGTGAGACTGAAAAAGAAGGGCTCTTGCCACATTAAGTAAATGTTGATGTTTCCTTTCCACCCTCCCATTTTGTTGGGGAGTTTCCATACAAGATCTTTGATGCAAAATCCCTTTTTGTTGGTAAAACTCAGTGAGAATAAACTCAGGACCATTATCTGATCTAATTGTTTTGACCTTTGCATTAAAATGAGTTTCTACCATAGCAACAAATCCTTTAATGTGTTCCCTTGTTTCTGTTTTATTTTTAAGAAAAATAACCCATAGGTTCCTGCTATAATCATCAAGAACAGTGAGGAAATATTTTTGCTTATGGATAGTGGGAATTTTGCAGGGGCCCCATATGTCAAGGTGGATTAAGTCAAAAGGATTTTTAGCATTAGTGTGACTTAAAGAAAATGATAATTTCTTCTGCTTTGCAAAATGGCACGTGTCACAGATAAGTCTTTCATTATGTCCTTTAAGAAATGGATACGAATCAATCAACATAGTCATTCTTGAAGAAGATAAATGTCCCAACCTATAGTGCCACAAGGCTGAACTAGGGAAAGATGAAAGTGAAGTAGAAAAACTGAGAGCTTGGAATTGTACTGGTTTGGATGCAAAAGGAGTAGCTTGCAAGTAGTACAATCCTTCAATTTTGTCAGCTGAACCAATCATCCTCAAATTGCTCAAGTCCTGTATGAAACAAGAATGGGGTGAGAAAATTAAAGAACAATTCAAGGTAGAAACAAGCTTGGAGACAGAGATGAGGTTTATTGAGAAATCTGGTAGATATAGAACCTGAGTTAAAGTAAGAAACTGATTTAACTGGATTGTGCCAACATGTGTGGCCAGAGTAATATTGCCATTTGGTAATTTTAAACTGATTGAATCAGTGGCAAGTTTTTGAATGGTGAGAAAGGCAGATTTATTGCAACAGATATGATCTGTAGCACCAGAGTCAAGGATCCAAGATGTATTGGTCATGATGTTAGCAGAAAAGGCAAGGTAATGATTACCTGAGAATGAATTGGAATTTTCAATATTACCAAGAGAAGTTGAGGTAGTTACAGCAGCCACTTGTGTTGAGCCAGAGGAGCCAGATATATTTGAAGGCTTGAGAAGAGACATGAATGCTTGATATTGTTCTGGAGTCAAAGAGACATTGTGTCCAGGTTGTGTGTCAAGAGAAGGAGACTGTATGCTAGCTGTGTCAGATTCTGTAGATTCTCCAAGGACTTGATTAGCTGAGACAGTATTCTTGCCACGAAATCCAGCAGGATATCCATGCTTTTTATAGCATATATCAACTGTATGGCCCTGCTTCCCACAGTAACTACAAATCTTGGCATTACCTCTTCCAAAAGATTGAGCTCTTCCTCGACCAAAAGACCTCTTAGTCTCAGTAGAATTAACAAAAACTTGAGGATCTTCACTAATAGAAAAGGAAGCAGAAGGATTCACTCTTCTCTCATGTTGAATTACTAACGAGAAAACTTTATCTATGTCAGGAAAAGGATCCATCATCAGGATCTGTGTTTTGACAACTTCAAAGTCATCAATCAATCCACTCAAGAATTTCATTATACAATCTCCTGATCTATAATTCTGGCCTTGTTGATTGGCAGCACACACACATTTGACTGAGCAGGTACAACCAGTGAATGGTCTAAAATTCTCTAGTTCTTGCCATAAGGTAGTAATTTCAGTGAAGAAGTGTGTCACAGAATTGGTACCTTGTTTCAGTGAGGCAATTTCTTCTTGTAGCTCAAAAATTCTGACTCGATCTCCCTGGGCAAAACGCTTTCTCAAGAGAGTCCATGCAGCGGAAGCAGATTCAAGGTAAACAATGCTTTGAGCAATACGAGGTTCAACCGAGTTGAAGATCCAAGTAAGAACAAGATTATTGCAGCGTTCCCAAGCATCAAAGCTGGGATGAAAGGAATCAGGCATGGGTAGAGAACCGTTGACGAATTTAAATTTGTTCTTGGAGATGAGAGATTTTTTCATAGATCTAGCCCAACTATGATAATTTTGGGCATTAAGGAGATGAGAAACGAGAGGCATGGAAGTGCTTTCATCAGGATGGATGTAGTAGATACTCAATGGATTCAAGGCTGGGTCCTATGGAGGAGGAAGAGGAGGATTACTTTGATTTCCTCTGGACATGGCGAGAGACTTTGAAACCTAAAGCTCTAGATACCATAAAAGTAATTTGATAGAGAACGAAGAATCATTTTCTTATTTCTTGAATCAGACTATTACAAGCACACCCATATATAGGGAGGCATGCACTAACAGAAAGGAAAAGAATCAAAAGGAATCCTTACAGCTCAACTATTTGAGCAACAGAAAGTGTAACAAACTAAAAGAGGAAAAGAAAAAGAACGTGGGGAAAAAAACTGTTAGAGCCAAAATGACAGATAGGCAATGTGGGATTTCATAAGAGCATGGTTTCAAATTGTGGACGGCATCACCTGATGCGGCCGCAATATTGCGGTTGCGGCAGTGTCCGCAACCGCATTAGCCCGCAATTGCGTTGTGATTGGAATTCACGACAAAATCCCACTACAACATTTTTGGTCTCCGGCAACAACAAAAAACCGTTCCTGAAAGCAAAAAAACCGTTCCTGAAAGTTTAGGCAACGGTTTTGCAGGCGTGGAGTTATCGGTCGTTGCCTATTCGCTTAGGCAACGGTTTTTGGACGTTTCCAGCCACGGTAAGCATAACCGTTGCTTAAAGCATGTTTAGGGAACGATTTTCAAGCCTACTCCCAAGAGACCTTAGGCAACGGTTTATTAGCTTAGGCTACGTTTGTTTAAACGTTGCTGATCATTATATCCAACGGTTTTACTATAACCTTAAGCAACGGTTTTTTTAAGTCCTTAGCTACGGAAATGTCCATAGCTAATGCGTAGCTAGTTGAAAAACCTCCAACCTAAATATTTTATTATAGAACCTGTATTTTAAATTAGATAAAAAAATAGAGAAAAATAAATAAATAACACCATTAAAAATTATAAGAAAATATATATCTTGTAAGTTAGACAAATCTAAACTTAATCATCATTTAATTTCATATTCTTATAGACAATGATATGCATTTTTAATGCTCAAAAAGCAAATAATTGAACATACGATTCAATCAATTAGATTAAATCTCCAAACTAAATGTATATAAATATATATATATTATATATAAATTAAATAAATATAAACTAAATAATAATAAATATATATATATATAAATTAATCCTCAGATTTCACTCACAATTGTTTTTTATGTCACCTTTTTTGCATAATTTAAGTCCAAACTCCAAACACTTTAGACCTTGAATTCCTTGATCAATTGCAGCTAAAGGTTTGGGGGATTAGCCTTATAAGTAATGACCCTGCAACAAGTCAGCAACAGAGATTAATTAAATTGAAAATATTAGAAATAGAAAACCACTTTAGATTTGTCTAAAAATGAAGGCTATACTACCCAGTGGTGGGAGAAGGACGGCACGACTGAGTATCTTGCACAGAAATAAGTTTGCTAAGGAACTACCTCAGAAGACCGTGTAGTAGATAAAGTTCCTTTTTCAAACTATGCAGTGCCTAATATCACAACTACCAATTATAAATTCTAACCTCACATAAGAATAGTTAAACTAAGGCTTAAATAAGTTTTTAGTCCCTTAAATTACACTCATTTTTACATTTAGTCCCTTCACACTTTTTTTTATGGTTTAGTGCCAGTTGTCACAGATAAAACTAATGACCCAGTAAATAGCTAATTCAAATCTAATTTTCCAAATAGGAAAAACTCTGAGAAAACAAATGCTTTAACTTAACACACCAATGGAAATCATACAGATTTTACCATCTAAACTACTTATGGTCATGAGTTACAATCTTATCAGCATAGTTGTCCATAACATGAAAAGATAGCCCGAAGAAGAATATTTTATGTTTTTCTTTTGGAGTTGAATCAAAATACAGAATGCAAAATTAAAATAATTCCAAACCTTGCACTGGCTATTGGTAGCATTACACTTGTCAGCTTCTAAGCCCAATCTCAGCAGGAAAGATGCGGCATCTGTATACCTGTTTATATATATGATGTAATGGGACCATAAACCAGGTCCACAGAAAATGTGCAAATCAGTCTTTAAGTTATGTAATGTTCAGGTATTAAAATTTGCATTAGAACAAATAAATAGTGTGTTAATATTCTGGTAATAAACCAATTTTACTTCCAAAAGCAGCAGTTTTAGTCTAACAGATTGGCACAGGATGCAAGTCTATAAAGCAAATGTAAGCTTTAAGGAGCAAAGAAATTTTAGAACTAGGATGTGGTCTAGTTTTCACATAAGTTCCCTTTTCAAGTCATTGATTAGCTAATTCTTGGTCCTAGTTATGATCTTAGTGTCAGAAGTTGTTGATTAAATTAACTTCTTTTAAATTATGTTTCATGCGATGTTTACCAAATGTCTTAGATATTGATCATTAGTTGCACACTACAATGGTAAGGGATGACAAAGAATTTTAGAATACATGAGGAAGGAACATACTTGTGGTAAGCTAAAGGCAGTACTGTTGTCACCCATTATAGCCAATGAGTCCCAGATTTGATTGACCTGATGATGTAAACTTTCAATATAAATATTCAATTCCAGACTAGTAATATTTCTACTGATAAATGGAAATTGAAGTCAAAAAGAGAAAATATCATATCAACACTTGTATCATTGGCTTATCCCACAGTGAGGAAGGATAGTATTTTTAATTACTCTATGGAAATACATTACTCCCTTAAAATGACTTATATCAACACATGCTTATAGAACATGAGCAGAAACCCACAGTGACTTATGCCATTGGCTTCCCAAGCTAAGTAAAGTAAAACAAAGCATATCCAACTGATATAATAAATCTGTTCTTAAACTTCCAAGTTTCAATGTCTAATTATCAATCAAACCAGGCCATCAAGTTTCCATTTGACCACAAACCACAACGACAATGATCAGGGTGCCTAGTGGGTTCTAATTCCCCACTGATTATGGGCAACTGGTAAACATAACAAAGGAATAATAGCCGCAAGAAATTCCAAGGCAAAAAATATGATATGAACATAAACATGATGTAACCACAGGTCCAAGTGTCATGCCAATAATAATCCATGATGTAACAAAAGAAAGCCTACAGAAATCACATGGTTTGGGAAAAATGACCACCTAGTGCAATAAATTCTAAGCCTTTATTTGGTTTTGTTTTTTTGCTTAAGGAAGGAACCAGCAGGGAAAGGTCCCCATTGTAATTTTTCCAAATTTGCAAAGAGGTAGGGTACTCCAGATACTTCCTTATCTTTAATTAACAAGACTTGGGTATGAGCAACTTGTAGTTCATGGGTACAAGGGATGGACCAAAACCAGGAAAGAACCACAACATAAAAGTAAAAAAATCTCATTGAACTAACTTTGAGCATTAGGCTCCATATTTGATGAAGTTGAACATCAAAACTTAACAAAAGTTTTAGGCTACCATACTGAAAAAAAAAACTAGTTATATTAAACGTAAAAAAATACATATAGGGAATGTCTAAAATCAAGAGCAAACAACTCTAAGTCAACACATAAATTCAAGCCAACAATTATTCCATTTTCAATGAAAGAAAAAGGTGGAAACGGAAGAGATATGTGAACAGAGCAATATCGGTACCTACGTTCCTTAAATTGACTCCTAGCTTTTACCATAATCTCAATTCGGCTTTTTGAATGCTTTTCAACTTGTGCTTCCACCGAAAATAAGGGCTTAACCTGAAAAGAAGGTCACAGAATCAACAGAGTTTGAAAATTCTTTTGATGAGTCATGACCACTCAAACAGAAATTTATTTCTTATCTAGAGAAGATGAACCTATGTACTAAGCCTATATGTCATCAAATCAAATGATCCATCAGGTGGGATAAAGGAAATCGTTCGATCATTCTCAAACCGGGCCAGTGGCTTAGGGTCCGTGACTGTCAGGGAGAAGCAAAAGAGAGAAATAAGGCGACGAAATCATACATGCGACTACGAGCAGTGGCTGGACGGCGCTGCTGGACGAGGAACTGCTGGACCGCCGCGACGGCGCTGCAGGACGAGGAGCTGTTGGATGAGACGCTGCCTGCTGAACGGCGCAACCTGCTGGAGAAGAAGAACGACAGGGGGCGACGCTGATAGCTGGACGACAGGCGACGAGCAGCGGCTGGACCAGCGTGATGGCTGGACGGCGGAGTGGCGGACGCAGGTGCAGCAGCAGCTGATGAAGGTTTCAGGGAAGGAGAGAGTAAAATGAAATTAAAATAGGGTTTGGGAGGGGGCTAGACTTTTCTGTTATGTAAAAAAAATAATAATGTAAAAAAATAAAAAAAATGTTTATCATAGATAACCGTACCCTATTATTTTTTTTGGGAACGATTTTTACTGTGTAGCATTAAAAGGAATTGAAATGTTGCCTATAGATATTTTTAAGGACGGTTTTACTATAGTTGGCATAGTTATTATACCTACACCAGCACGGTCGTTGCATATTCAAAGTTACAGGAACGGTTAGAAATGAAAAGGGCTACGGTTAACAATGCGTTGCCTTTTATGTGTTTTGGGAACGGTTTTGAAATTGTTGATTAGAAAAGAGCCCACGGTGAATAAAAACGTTGTCTTTTCTATGTTACAACTACGGTTTTTTAAATGTTGTCTAAAAAAGTGTTGCCTAAACCCTAAAATGTTGTAGTGCCCGCAACGTAACACCGCAATGGCCGCAACGCAACGGCTATAACGGCCGCATCAGGCCGCAACTCTGTTAAAAATTATTTTTTTATTCTTTTCCTTTTTTTATTTAGTAGATTTAGAGGAAATTTTGAAGGGTTAGAGAGATTTAAAGATGATAATAGACTAATGGTAAATGAGAAATGTAATTTGGGAGGGAAAATAAGAGATGTAGGATTATAAACATGATTCATGATATGTCACATTTGGTGCAAAAATAAAATAATTTCACACCGCAATGGCCGCAATGCATTTGCGACAGCCGCAACGTCCGCAATCGCAGCCGCCGCATCCGCTACCGCAACCGCAATTTAAAACCATGATAGTTGTGCTTCATATGCAGACTTGAAAAACCTCTGTTATTCAATTTTTCTTTTTTGCATACATTATCCCAACAGATCCATTTGTGTGTGTGTGTGTATGCTTTAATTTGCTTGAAGGTTGTTAAAACATTATATAAAAATCTCCCAATAGTAGTAGTCACTCCTAATGGCTAAGATTCTTTTGATCAAGAGGCATATAAGCAATTCAATATATGCATATATGGAGTACTATAAGATAAACTTTTGCTTTCAGCATATATAGGATCAGCTGATCCACTAGAGGCATGGGAAATATTATGGACAACATGAGTAAACGACATGCATCAACTTAATGCGTGCTTGAGAGTTGAAAGGTCCAATCTAGCTGGCCAACATGTATATATATGAGAGCGATGGATGGAACTAATTAACTGCTATAGGCCCAAAAGATGAATATGGACGATGACTTTCCACTGGGAACCTTGGTGTGCCATTTGCATGGCTTAGTGCCATTTACGTCAAAGTTATCAAACCATACAGTACTGTACCCTCACCTCAATAATTTAATTGCAAGCATATATATCATGGTCCTCTCCAACCCACACTGAGCTCGTGAATCGCGTTTCCTTTCACACACCGCTTTAATTTGCCTCACCTATTTAATTCAAAACTTTTCTTCTTTATTGATAAAATGACTATACATATGCAGGACCACATCTTTATTAAGTCATTTAATTGAGAAGTTTCTGAAACCTTTTCTTTTTGAATAAATACTCAATTTAGTTGGGAAAGATTTTGGGTAGGTCATATTAATCCGTGAAAGATGAAATTTACATTTTTATCACTAAGATATAAAAAAGTCATTCAATTTAATTCTTTTTAGAGACTAATTAAATTGACATTTAATTTTTTTTTCAAGAATTAAAGTGAGCGAATGCAAATCTATATCAGAACTTGAGTATTTCTTTTTTACAGATAAGATGATTATACATGGAGGACTACAAGGTCTCCAAATCACAAACTACATGGTCCAGAAGTGATTTATACTTTATGAAATTATGTATAGTGAAATGTAAGAAGTAATTCTAACAGGAATGTCCAGTACATTTTTTATTATGAAAAAAAGTTATGTAAGATTCAATGAAAATCCATATACTCCGAATATTCCTATTTATAAGCAGTGAACCAAATCACATGAACCAATAAAATTGGTTAAAATTACTTCCTCTGTCTCACTTTATTTGTACAGGAATTCAAAAATATAATTAATTATTATTTTCATAAAATTTTTCAATCGATTTCCTATTATACCCTTTATCACTCATTAATTAAGTTATTCCACTATATTATATTAAATGATTGACACCTTATTCCAAGTCACTCAAACAATAAATGTAGAGGATATATTTGGTAAAGAAAATTTAAATATTCCTTGAAATTGTAGAATCACAAGTAAAATGAGACATTTTTTCTCTCTTAAAAGACAAGTAAAGTGGGACGGAAGGAGCAGTTAATTTTATTGAGGTTTTAAAAATTAGGTTAACTTTCTTATTTTATCCTTATTTAATATTATTCACTAATTAAATGATAATAAATGCTTTATTAAAATTGTAAAGTGACTTATAAAAAAAACAAAAAACTTCTAAATGGTGTTTATAAATAGGAATAGAAGGAGTAAATTTTATTTTCTATTTAGTGAGAGTTACTACCTCTTATCCTATTTATAAGAGACAAAAATGTGTTTTGTTTGGTCCTAAATATAAGAATCATAGCACTATTTTGAATTATATTAATTATGAAGTTTCTTTTATACCCATAATTTATTGTCCACTACTTACCTATTTTCCATGATAGTGAATAAACTATGCTATTTTCAGTGACCAACTATTATATATAGAGCTTGAGTTACATCTTTATATATATAAAAGTAAGGTAGTGAAATCATCCTTTCAAACTTAAAAAGAGGATAAAATAGTCAATTCCTTTTAATAAAACTTCTAAAAATAGTAAGTCACTTTTACATATTAACACTATGCCAAAAAAGGCCTTAGAGGGCGCTCCCGTGCGCACTAATAGAATCTGCTCTTGTTTGGTCAATAAAACGAGGACGCTCAATGGAGCGCCCTGACAGAAGCAAAAAGAGGGCGCTCCCGTGCAGCTTTAAAAGGCGCACACTAGAGCGCCCTGGTTCTTTAAAACAAGGGCGCTCCAAGGAGCGCCCTCCTTTCGTTTTTTTTTTTTCAATTTCTGTTTTACAACAAGGGCGCTCCAAGGAGCGCCCGCTCCAAGGAGCGCCCTTCTTTCTTTTTTTTTTTCAATTTTTTGTTTTTTTAATCTACTTTAACCTGCATATTTATTTCAGTCTGATCTCAATGGCTTAATTCAAAATCATGCATATTAATTCCTTAAAATTCAAACACTTAGTCATACTATGAACAACACTTAGTAAACAACACACATACTTTTATACACGTCATTATTATTTTCCGTTTCAACCATGTTTTTTATTACAAATAAATTAAAGGAAATAAAAGATGTGAAACTATTCAAAGCATCAATAGGTTATCTACTTCAAATGAAGAATTCAAACTTGTCATACTTTGAATAGTTTCCTACGCATGCTATAAAGTGTGGTGAAAGTATGAAGTACCTATCAAACTTATTCCTAATGCATGTACATACAAATAACCTAATAATTATAGTTGAAAGAAAAACGATAATATGATAAAGGATATACCTGATTAAAGTCGATCACCAATAAGCAGTTGTTAGATTATAAGCAGTTAGGAAACAAGACCTGAAAAAAAAAGACAAGTCAAAAAATTAACTAGTAATAAAAATTAGTAGTCGTTAAAAATTTGAACAGCAACCACCAAATTAACGAAAAAACAATTTAAACTCTAAATCACCAACTACCAGTCCAAAAGAGATCAATATGAGTAATATATATTTATATAACATTTCAAAATCTAATGTAATATATGACAACCTATATACTTAACACATAAATCATTATAAACTATATCCCAAACATCAAATCATTATAAACTATAATACTAATGTTCAATGTTATCTAACCTTAACAACAAATAAACAGTTCAGATAGCAAAACAGGGGGTGCAGGTAGCAAAAAAACAATGTGCAACATAAACAAAAAGTGGTGCAAATAGCAAAAAATGTCAATGTTGGAGTTGCTTACCCTAGTAGCCGCCGCGGACTGAGAGAACAAAGGGGAATGAGGGAGTCGCGCCGCGCCGAGGGAGAGGAGAAGGGAAGAAGGGAAGGAGAAGCTCACGTACGGTTGCGCTGCGGAGGAAGAAGGGAAGGAGAAGCTCTCCCAAGCTCCCTCACGGACGAAGACGACGAACACAGAGGAGAAGGCACGAATGTAGAAGCTCGCGCACGGAGGAGAAGGGACGGAGGAGAAGGGAAAGAGAAACAAGCTTGGGCACGGAGGAGAAGGGACGAAGGAGAAGGAAGGAGGAGAAGCTTGGGCACGGAGGAGAAGGGAGGAAGGAGAAAGGACGAAGGAGAATGGAGGGAGAAGGGACGCGGGATGAATGAAGGTGAAAATTAAATCTGGGTGGTCATTTTTAAGGATCAACGAGGGCGCTCCGGTGGAGCGCCCTGAAATAATTTTAAAAAAATAAAAAAGAGCGCTCCCGGGAGCGCCCTGTATTCCCAGAGAATTAGAAAAAAAAATAAAGGAGGGCGCTCCAGGGAGCGCCCTCCTTTCGTCAGAAATATAAAGCGCCCTCCTTTCGTCAGAAATATAAAAAAAAAAAATTGTTGGGAACAAGGGCGCTCCCTGGGAGCGCCCTGGAAAATGGCCAAAGAGGGCGCTCCACCTGAGCGCCCTGGAATTATAAACAGAAAATCCAATGAGGGCGCTCCTAGGAGCACCCTCCTTTCATCAGAATTAAAAAAAAAACAAATTCACGCTAGGAACAAGGGCGCACTGTTGGAGCGCCCTCTATTCTACCTATAAGGGCGCTCCCGCCCATTTTTTGAGCGCCCTGGTATTTAAACGATTGTTTTAGACGCTAGCCCGCACGGGAGCGCCCTAAAGGGAGTGCTCTAATATCCTCAAATTGGCGTAGTGTAAATTGTTAGCATTATTAATCATTATTAATTAGTTATAGTAATTGTATCAATATTAAAGCCATTTTTACATTTTAATATTAAATATATTGAGAAGAAAAAAATATACAACTTTTACTTATCTTTATCTTAAGAAATAAATAAATATTTATTTAAAAATGGCATTTTGACATATTTTATGAAATATATAATATGAATGAAAATATAATATCAAATTTGACACATGATATTTTTTGGTATAAACCATAGGTATCCCCTATTACCAGGGGCAATCCTATTCGAGGCTTAGTCACAGTTAAGGCTCCTCACCCCTCCCAAAGAATGTGTTTAGTGGGGATCGAACTTGGGATCTCTTCCCACAATCTCAGCCTGCGTTGCCAGCTGAGCCACAACTATTTGATAATTTGACACATGATATAGTGTTAAATAAAAAATACTTTACAATTACAATAATAGTAAATAGAGAGTGATTTTGTAAGGATGGAGAAGAAATGTAAAGAAAAGTGTCTTATATAATTGGGATAAAATGCATAAATAAAAAAGTGGGGAGATGATAAAAATAAATAATAAAAAACTATAAAATTAAGTATTTTTAACAAATGAAAATGAAGAATGTTAGTCACATATGAATCTTTTTTTTATGTAAAATGCTTTTAGTTAAATATGGGAAGTGACGTCGGGATAGAAAAGAGGATATTAAAGGGAATAAGACTTAAGAAAAATTGAAATAAGAGTCCCATGATAAGAGATTTGGTGGAGGGAATGATTGGATATGAGAGAAGTTAAAAGATAGGTTATATTGTTATAAATGTTCATAAGAAATTAGTTATCATTCGAAATCTAAAATGTTATATATATATATATATATATATATATATATATATATATATCTTCTAAAAATATGATATTAATGAATATTTAATTATTAAATTAACTGTCAACATTTTTATTTTCAAAATATAACTTCTTTGTGAATATTTTAATTTAAATTAACATTACATGTGTTGCATATGCACAATTCTATAGACTTGATAATGTTTATACTTTTGAATTTCTTAGTACAATAAGTTATTCAAAACTTCCAAATCATAACATTAAAATGAAAGCAATATTCCTATCATATTATTAAGAAATATAAATTTGTCTTTAAGATTGTGCAAAATGACGCATGACTTATAATCACTCAGATGAACACGTATGTTTTTAAATGATGAGTTATATCTGAAAACAATGTTAGAGAAAAAGTTTTAATTTTAAGATTTTCATTAATTTCATCATATAATTTTTTTTAAATTTCAGCGTAGAATAAATAAAAGACTTACATATATAAATTGTCTTATATTTAACTTTAATTTTATATTCTGTTTGACATTGTGTTAACAATAATTTACTTTTTCATGTTTTAATATATAATTTATTCATCAATATTATTTTATTAAATTAATAAATCATGTCTCGTGCATCACACGGGGTATAATACTAGTTATTTTAATTATGAGTAATTTTACCACTATTTTAATTATTTAACATTAAATATATTTTTGAAATAGAATTTAAAATTATAACATTATTAATTACAATAACTGATTTTAAAGTAGGGAAACAACATTTTTTAAATTGTTTAATTTGAGAAATTTTTATTTTATACTTTTATTAGTAATTATAAAAACATCAATATATTTTCATTTTATCTTTTTACTTTCAAAATTAATACTTGAAAACAATAAAAACAAAAAAATTCCAATAACAGTAGTACCTTATGAGATCATGAAATCGAAGTACAAGACATGTTAATTTATATACTACACTAGATCTATCTAAATATGGAAAGGTATAGGAAGGACCACAAAAAGCTAAGTGGTCCATTGTAAAGTTTATTTTAAATAATATAAATTTACTATTAAAAAATAATAATATATATTATGAAATTAAGAGTTTACGATAGAGTCCAATTTTAAATTAAGGATTCACTATATAATTATAGTAAAAACAAATTTAAAATTAAAAGTTCATTGCATCATACATCATATATCTGATTCACAAATAAGTCAAGTCATAGTATATATGATAATATATTTTTCAAAAAAACAGAAATATTTATTAAAAAAATGGTATAAGGAGTACTTCCATATCCATACACAAATATATGAAAATTACAATAAAACCTTCCACATATATACTTCCTCTTGGCATAATACCAAAAAATTCACATGTTATGAGGGATCGATCTAGAAATGATTTTAAAGCATGGGTCAAATTTTTTTATAAGTTACTAGTTTAAGGAATTTTATTAAAAAAGTTTATAATATACATTAGTTGTAAATATTTTTTTCATAATATTATTATATTCTAATATGATCCATAATAAAACAAAAATCAATATTTGATATCCAATATGCATGAATGAATTAACAGTTAAACATAATTTTTACATAATAATACATTTAATTTTTTATGTTAATAATAATACATAATAATACTAATTATTAATTATTGAGGAGCAAGGGGGTCAAGGCCCCTGGCTGCCCCTCTCTGGATCCGTGCCCCTCTCTGGATCCGTTTCTGCATGTTATACTCTTATTGGACAAATATTGCAAATAACGTATATATTGGGTTTATGCATATCATTGAGTAAATGAGAAACGTACAAGTGTATGGGACTTTCAATCGAATCCAATCCTCTAGATTTTATTAATTCCAAAACCTTATTCTATTAATTGTGCCATACTTAAAAATGATTTCATTCTAATGCAACTAAAGATACCAAATAAAAAATTTAATAAATATATAATGTCAGTATAAAAAAATATATTATTATTTAATCATATATTACCAGATTTTTTATTAAATTTAATAATATTCTGGGATAGAACTTGAACTTGAGCCTGAGTCTGTGAAGTTGAACTCGGATCTGAATCTGGGTTGCTGATGTTCAAATCCGGGTTGCCCACAGATGGGGGGTGTGTACCTGCAAAGGCACTCCGACGCCCAAGTCAGATATGTATAACAGTCAAAGTGATTGACTGAGTAAAGATTGTGTCCCTTATGATCTGTTAATGTTCTCTATTTATAGGGGTTTTCCCTGTATAAATATGGTAAGTGGGCATAAATATAAAAGGAGTAAGTTTAGCAGATACAATCATATAATAATGGATATTATGATTATATATCACATATTTAAGGATATCATAATTATATATCATATAATTATGGATATGATAATTATATTGTGCATGGGCCACTTTGATTATTGGGCCTTAGGTTTAGACCGTAACAGAAGCCCCCAAGCTCTGGTCGACTTGATGAAGTTGGCCTTGAGCTTGAGTATGTGCTGGTACGTTCTTGTGCGTTTCGGCTGGACCGTTTTGCTAGGTTCCAGACGACATTGAGGTTTGGAGGGATGTCGTTTGTGCGGTGGTCCGAAACGAATCTAATTTCAAATGTGGTAGTTCGAGACGAGTCTCGAATATGGGGATTCGAGATGAGTTCATGTGATAGCATTTTTTATTGGTCTGAGTCGGACGCTGATGTAGGAAGTTGTTATACGGCCTCTGCAGGTGTTGAAATGGCTGAGGCTCGCGATCAGGATTATTTTGTGCCCGCGTGGGCAGATAGGTATAGGTGGGTAGATCCAGAAGTGCTTGCCGTGCCAAGTATCTATAGGCCCGACTGACCGGAGCATAGCCAAGAGCGTTTATTTGACCTGGAGATATTTGACTCGGCTGAGATGAAAGACAACTATAATGAGGCTTCCCTTCACCGACTTTGAAGAGAAGGTGTTCATGTATTTGAGTTGTGCACCTTCACAACTGCATCCCAACTCATGGGCCTTCATCAGGTGTTTTGAGTTGATAATGGCCGAGTTTAGCTTCACCCCTTCTGTAAAGTTGTTCTTTCATTTTTTCCAAGTGTTGAGGAAGCATCCGATGGGTTAGAAAAAAGAGACCCTGAGGAGTTGGATTTCGTTAAGGGGGTATAATGATTGTAAGCTATTAACGCCCTATGCCGAGTCGGCCAAGAGGGGGAACATTACCTTTAAGCAAGAGTTCTTCCAGGTGCAAGCGGCTAAGGGTGTGAAGCCATTTTGGGAGGAACAATCTTCTAACACTCCCAGATTTTATATTTATTGGAGTGGGAGGCACTATGATAAGAAGTCGTCCGATTATGAAGTGGCTGAGTCGGCGCTGTCCCCACAAGATGCGGCCGTAAGGAAGTTGTTGATGGAGTCGGTCGAGGAAGAAAATTTTAGATGGTCCGACTCGCAGTGTCGGTTCAAGAATTGGTGAGACTTACAGCTTTTTTGTGTATTGTTTTTACTTCTATCTCGATTGATCCTTAATTTTTTGTTGTAGCTTCGATGGCTAGCGCTGCAATAAAGCAATTGAGGGCTCTGCAGGATGCGCAAAATGCTAATGCCGACACGGCCGACGAGGTGCATGTCGATCTTGCTTTCACTCGACCCGTTGGTGGGAGTGGGGTGGGGGTCAACCCGCCTTGAATGTTGGTGCTAGTCCTATTCATCAGAACGTGGGGCCAAGTAGTGGCAATGAGGAACCTCGTCCCTAGAAGAAAAAGAAGTCGGTCAAGGGCAAGAAGAGGCCTAGGGTTGACGAGTCCTCTGGAGAGTCGGGTGTCGACTTGTACGACTCGGAGGAAGATTTGGACACGCCTGAGATGGACCATATTTTATACAATCCTTTCCTGAAGTCGGTCCATGACAATGTGCCTGTGATCGAGCACTTAGGTGGTATGGAACACCAGTGCCTCCAGCATGCAGCGTTTATGAGGCATATGCGGTTGGATGTGATGTCGGAGTATGACCGCATGAACTCGGCTTTAGAAGAGCGGACTATCGAGCGGGATACGGCATTGGTGGATCTGAAGGCCGCTCAGGAGGCATTGAGCACAGAGAAAAAGGACAAGTTAAAATACAAGGGGTTTTATAAGACGGCCAAGGAGAAGAATAAGACCCTCGAAACTGAGGTGGCCAAGCTGAAGGCCGATTTGGAGTGGTTGCAGGTGGCTCCCCCAACATCCGGAATAACGGAGGCGGAGGTGACCGAAATTGTGAAGAATATGCACAGGCTAAGTTCAATCAGGAGAAAGCCGGCCTTATGAAATTATCAGAGCAAATTGGTGTCGCTTCCTTTGAGAATGTCGTGGCTCAACTGGAGATAGTCAACCCCGGCTTGAAGGTGGAAGGAACCTCGGCTGCCTATGAAGTTTTCAAAGGCCAAATCTGTAGGGTCGACATGGAGCGCAAAGTTTATATTGTCTTCTTGTCCGGCGATGAAGTCGGCCGTTATGAAGAATAAATGTATTTATAACTCTTCTCGCGTTTTAGATCTTTGTATTTTTGAATGACAATCTCCCCTTGGTGGGACGACTTACATGAATTTTATTTTGCATAATTTTTGGTTCGGTTGCGCTTTTAACGTATTCATACGCTTGTAACGCTTCGAACTTTGCTGCGCTTTTAACGTTTTAGAACGCTTGTAACGTTGTTTGAATGATATTGGATTTACTAAGCTGATATGCTCTTCGCATTCGTAAGATAATTTTTTTTAAGTTAAGATGTTGCTCGCGTCAAAATAATTGCTGACAAGAGATTGAGTCTGGGACCGGGATATTCTTCATATCTGGCTTCAATGTGATGAATAAGTTAAAATTCTCTTCGTATCAAAATAATTCATTGAATAAGATATTGAGTCTGGGACCGGGATACTCTTCACATCCGATTTCAATATGATGAATTAGGGTCCTAAAATTCCTAAGATTCCTAATCTTTAGCTTGTTTACATTTACTACGAGAAGTAGATTTTGAGCTTGTCCGAGTTCCAAAATCTTGGGACGACTTTTCCTTCAAGTGTTTCGATCTTGTATGCTCCATTCCCAGTCGACTCGGTTACCCTGTAAGGAGCCTTCCCAGTTCGCAGCAAGTTTTCCTTGGGCTGCATTCTTGTTTCCAATGTCGGCTCTCCTTAGGACCAAATCACCGGGTTGGAAACTTCTGATCACCACTTTGGAGTTGTGTCGGGTTGTGATGCGTTCTTTCAATGTTGATTCTCGGATATGTGCCACTGCCCGAGTTTCGTCAAGAAAGTCTAGTTCTTCACGTATGCTTTTGTCATTGATTTCTTGATTGAAGCTTTCTACCCTCCAACTCGGCTCTCCGATTTCGAACGGGATGAGTGCTTCTGTCCCATAGGTGAGGCGGAAAGGAGTTTCATTGGTGGAAGATTGTGGAGTGGTCTGATATGCCCAGAGTACATGGTCGAGTTGTTCTACTCAGTTGCCCCTGGCGTTGTTTAGTCTGCGTTTAAGTGCTTTGAGATCCATTAAGATATAATCACCTGCAAGTGAGTGCAGGGAGGTTCCGATGAGCCTAACGTGGTATCTGTTAAATGAAGTCCATCGTGGGGAGGCGGAGCCGACTTGCCCATGGATATGGTCTGACTTGCCTGTGGACGTGGTCCGACTTGGCTGTGGGCTTGGTCCGATTTGTTCGGAGACGTGGTCCGACTTGCTCGGAGACGTTGTCCGACTTGCCTTAATGGATTGGACCCTCAAGGCCTCGACCTTATTGGGCTAGTCCATAACAGATGCCCCCCAGCTGAAGTTGAAATAAAGGAGTTCGACGTTGAGCTATGTCGCATGAGCCGGTTTGCTTAGGTGTAATAATTCGACTTCCAGACAACGCGTCTTCTGACACGTCGATTTTAAGTAGCTCTTTCAGTGTTCATCTTCTCTATTGGATTCTTGGATTTTTTTGGTAGGTTCACAAGAAGGTGGATTTTTTCGAGAATCTGCTTGATTTGGAGAGGTAGAATTTGTTCGAGAATCTGCTTGACTTGCAAAGGTAGAACCTGCAGCAAGTCGCCTTCCTCGGATACCTTCGCCGGGATGTGCTCCCATCGTTCAGCAGCACAGGGGCTGTATAATAATTATAAGTCCCAAGTTTGAGGCCGCGGATATTGCTTTGACAGAGTTAAAGGAGGAGCATAAGGCTCTGGAGAACCAGTCTTCTGCAGCCAGGGTAGGTAAGGCAGCCTTGGCCGACATTGTCGTGCAAAATTTGTGAAAGGCACGGGCCAAGTGAGAAGGTCGTTTTGGTGACCGGTGTCTTATGATTATTTGCATCTTGTCCTACAACAGACAGCAATTGGCCTCCAAAATAGACCTTCAAAAAGCATCCAACCAATAGAAGGTCTACATCCTGCCAAAAATCCCCTCTTGCACCCTTCAAGGCAAACATACAATCTCTCAAACTATGGTGGGGAATTGGGGATTGGAATCACATCCATCTTGATAGTACTCCCAGGGTTGCTTCTAAGTAGTTCATGTGAGTAGTCCCATAACTTGCCATATTGCTCTTTCTCACTTCCTTCAACCACTTTTCTAGCATGCCTCAATGCTCTGAATATCTTTGTGTCATCTAAGAATACCCCAAACCCCCTCTTCATATGATCAAAGGCCTCATTATGAGTAAGACCAAGTTGGGTTCTGAGCTTCTGCACTAACTTTGAAGAAACCCACTTGGAACTTGCTTGAGTTTCTGAACCCTATACAACAACTATGTTCTAGCACAAAGTTTTAATTTGGAAACTCTCATTCATTGAGCTTTTGCTGCAGAAAATCTCCCATCCACATTGCTTGTTTTTGCACTTAGCCCTTGCTTTTTGTTTATCATTTTTTACCCATTTCAACTCTCTGCCATAGAAGACTGTTAAGTCCTTTACAGCAGTCTCAAACAATTGAATGGTTTCAAATTCCATTCCAACTTCAAGCCTCACATGGCCAAATTCTGCATCCTCATTGAATTTAGGATACATAGGCCTTTGACCACTACCATTCTCATCATCAGTGCTCATAGGTGATCTTAACTCCTTAGAATGGCAACTGTTATTCCCATCATCATTGTCAACCTCATGTACAGCTCCTTGGACTCCAACTACTGCAACATTCATATTTTCTGCATACGATTGCCTATTACCCATACCTCTTACATGTGGTGGAGGAGAATTGTCTTCACTATCCTCTTCACTGGTCTCTTCTCTTCTTACAGCCCCTCTCTTACTGCCATTTCCTTTCTTTGAAGTTTCAACAACATTCTTCCCTTTTTTGGCAGCACAAACATCATTTAACTTCTTACTCCTGATCTCAACAACTATAGGAGTAACTTCTTCATTATCAGTGCTTACTATAGGTGAAGGTCTATATATGCTATCCTCAGCACTCTCATAGCTATCACTATGGACATCAGAAACCGAATCCTCTTCTAACCCTTCATCAACTACAACATCAGCAGGAATATCCTCATCCTCTTCAGCAGCTTGTTCAACAACAACCTCAGCAGGAATATCCTCATCCTCTTCAGCAGCTTGTTCAACAACATCCTCAACAGGAATATCCTCATCCTCTTCAGCAGGTTGTTCAAGTGGAACCTCAGCGGGAATCTCCTCATCCTCTTCAGCAGGTTCTTCAACAAGAACCTCAACCCTACTCTCTACGTCCTCTTCTTCATCAGGATCTTTAGCTGCAACCTCAACAACTATAATCTCAACACTACTGTTTATATCCCCATCACCAGTTTCATCAACTACAGCAACTTTAGAAAATACCACACACTCATCTGGAATAACAGGGTGCTCAAAAAACACTTCAATTTCCCCATTTGTTATGTTTAGAAGCTAGGCATAAGTCTCTGATATCTACATCACAATCTTTCCTTATCTCTCTTAAACCCACCTCCAAATTGCGTTCAGGATACAACCAAAAACAATGTTGGATATCATGATACTTGTGAAGCTTGCAGAGGTCTATAATAAGAAACCTATTCAACAAATCACAGTCTAATTCATCCCACACATCTACCTCACCCCCTACATACTCTAAAACATTTTGCTCATTCCTAAGCAACTTTCCCCCACGGTGCAATATTAGAGTTATGAAATCCATTCTGCATTTAGCAAACAAAAGAAACAACATAGTTAATAACCTAAACAAAAGAAATATACAATTTTTTCCATTTAAATAAACCCTAAACCAAAACATAGACCATATTAACAGATAACTAACATTATAGAAACAAAACTTCAAGCTTCTTGTCCCGTTACAACCAAAACAGAGAACAATATTAGCAAGCCGACCTAAAATATACATAGTAGAAGCATATTACACACAACATTATGGAGAAAACAGGAATCAATCGTAACCTCAACGCATGAGCATGCAAAGAAGATTAAAACAATGCAGAGAAACAAAAACCCAGAGAGAAGCAACGTACCTTCACAGTTCACAGAAGAATTTAAGGCCAAGTTTCCTCACCAACAGAGTCACAGTGGCAGCGATTATAGGGCACAAGTGCAGTTTCGTTTTCTTCACCTCCAAACTCCCACGCTCTATTGCTCTCAAATTTCTCTAGGGTGTGGTAAGGATTTCTGGCTATGAGACTTATGGAGAAAGGAATGTGAGGGGTCATGAAGGTGGAGGGAAATTTTGGCCAGGGAAAACCATTTCAGTTTGGTCCTTGAAGGTGTTTATGACTGGTCAGCATGCCACCTGGGCAGTTAACAGTACACATCAGCGCCTCTGTTACTGTTAACTAACGCATAGTAACAGAAGGACTAACCTGATCGACGTTGAACAATTTCAGGGACTAAATTGACAGTTTTTTCAATTCAGGGACTAAATTGACAGCGGACCACACTTTCAAAGACTAAAGTGGTGGTTTACTCTATAAATTACTTTTCAGGGATTTGTCCCCCGCTAAAAAAAATTGTGTAAAAACTAAAAGGAATTGTGACCATAAAAAAATCACAAATAATTAAAAGAGAAAAGGTCATTTCTAATGACTTGGGTCCAACGGACAATAACACTACGTTTGTTTTACAAGAAAATAGAAAGGAAGATTTATTATGTTATTAAATATTTTCTATTTTCACTTTTAATTATAAAAATGTCAATTTATTTTAATTTTTATTTTCAAAGATTTATATATAAAACAATGAAAATAAGTAAATATATTTTGTATTTGAAAGTGAAAATAAAAAAAAAAAATCAAGCAAAACAAGAGTTTCTCTCCCAAAACAAATATGCATGTATAGTATTATTTTTTTTTTTTACAATTGAATTACTAAGGTTTGAATCTTGATCTCGTATAAACTCTCCTACCACTACCCTAGTGGGTAACATATATATATATATATATATATATATATATATATATATAGTATTATTGCCAATTAGACCAAGTCACTACAAGTGATTTTTTATGTGATTTTTTTATGGTCACAATTTCTTTTGGTAGTTTATGATAATTATTGGTATAGAGACTGTCACAAAAATTTAACATAACATTTATATACTCTTTTCGGTAGTTAAGATCCTCTTTTCTTTTTCTTTTTTTACATTATTTTTAGTGATCGTGCATAGTTGTTAGATTATGTTTGGATGATGGAAGAAAATTATATTAAAGTAAAATTTGAGAGAAAAAAATAAAGAAAGTGTGGAAAAATTTTGTGTATTTTTTGGATCGAGAGAAGTTGAAAAGATAAAAAAAAAGTTGAAATTTATTTTCACTTTTTTTATAATAATTTATTCCCATTTTTTTAATTGATTGAGTAAAAATAAGTGTGAGAAAAAAAAATTCTGACCGGATCAAATAGCAAGAGCACGGAAAAATTTATCATAGAAGCTCAAAACTCCCTGATTTTTTAGCCCAACTCGATAGTGTCCGCTACCTGCAAAATCCACAAAAAAAGACTAGGTAGCCCCACTACAACATTCTCGATGTTAGGCCACGACTGAAAATCGTGACTGAAGACACTAAAACTGTGGCCTAAAGGTTTAGACTACGATTTTTTAACCATCCTTTATATTGTCGTGGTCTATTCTCATAGGCCACGGTTTTTCACTTTCAGCCACACTTAAAAAAAAAGTAGTCTAAACTAACAAATTAATAAACCGTTGTTTTCATGCCACAATTTTCTTTTTCAGGTTCAAAGCACGGTAAAGTAGCTATATATATGTTTAAACAATGGTTATTTAAGTGTCATCATACATTTTGTGAGAGCCGGAGGCTGATGAGGGCGGGGAGTGATCGTCGGTGCAAAGAGGCACGGACAAGGAGCGGCTCCTGGCAGGCTTCTAAGCTAGAAGGGACACATGGATGAACCGAGCCCACACCCGAATGAGAGGGATCTAGAGGTTGTGCAGGTATGGGACTGTACAGTTGAAAATAGCTTAAAGGAAATTGTTGGGGAGAACTATACCATCAATGTGCATCTTCTTTTTGGAAGCCCATAACATAAGAACTCCATAGTTAAGCATGCTTGGCTTGGAGCAATTCTGGGATGGGTGACCTTCTGGGAAGTTTCCCGGAAAGTGTGCAAGTGAGGACAACGCATACTGGAAAAGACTTGTGTTGGTTTGTGGGGACCCTCACCACTCCTGCAAGCGGCTCGGGGGCGTTACAAATGGTATCGGAGTTGAGCCTCTCCCAGTACGGTGTGGTTCGGGGACGAACCAGGCGGAAGTTGGTGGGCATGTGAGAGCCGGAGGCTGATGAGGGCGGGGAGTGATCGCCGGTGCAAAGAGGCACAGACAAGGAGCGGCTCCTGGCAGGCTTCTAAGCTAGAAGGGACACATGGATGAACCGAGCCCACACCCGAATGAGAGGGATCTAGAGGCTGTGCAGGTATGGGACTGTACAGTTGAAAATAGCTTAAAGGAAATTGTTGGGGAGAACTATACCATCAAGGTGCATCTTCTTTTTAGAAGCCCATAACATAAGAACTCCATAGTTAAGCGTGCTTGACTTGGAGCAATTCTGGGATGGGTGACCTTCTGGGAAGTTTCCCGGAAAGTGTGCAAGTGAGGACAACGCATACTGGAAAAGACTCGTGTTGGTTTGTGGGGACCCTCACCACTCCTGCAAGCGGCTCGGGGGCGTTACACATTCTATAACCGTGTGCAAAAAATAAATCATGGGCTTTTTAGCTCAACTCGATAAAGCCTGTAACCTGCAAAACCCGCAAAAAAACTAGGTAACCCAACCCACGAAACCCACAAAAATATAGGGATTAACAACTTCTCTTTTATTCCTTTCATGACTTTGAGGCCTCTATAGTCATTATTCTACCCTTTGTTTCCTTTTTATTTTGTGTTGAAAGACAAAGAAACTATTTTTTGACTCCCCCATAATTCCCTGCATAATAAATAAAGGAGGAGATGAAACACTTTTTTATTTTATTTTATTTTAATTAGATTTTTCTTGTTCTTATTTGATAGTTTCGTTTTGATTTAATGTGGTGTAATTTTTCTTATTAATAATGGGATGTAATTATAATTTATCATTAGGCCGTAAACTGGCCCAAAACATTCTCTACTTAATTGGACCTATAACATTGTGTATTTACTTTTAAAAAGTTGGCCAAAATCATAAAAATTGCTAAAAAAATAAAAAGGCCCAAAAAAATTCACTGACCCAATAACAACCCTCACCCGCTGGTACAGTGGCGGAACTTGGATAAAAAATTTGGGGGTGCCAAATTAATTTTTTATATATAAATTAAATTTTTTACTAATTAAAAAAATAACATAATTCCTCATTTTCTCTACTCAAAATAAACATGCATGATAATGAAATTCAAGAAAAAGTATTATCATTCACTAGTCATTTCATAAAATAATTATAAAAGACTATCATTAAATGTCAAAGGTTACCTGGAATGAAGCGAGCCAAAGTAGTTGAAGTAAACTCCAAGATAAGTTGTACACTTGTCTCCTACTAGATCCAAAATAATATACTAACATAGCCCAAGCTACTTGTATTGTATAGTATGACTTGCACACGACATACCGCATACCCAAAAATTGTGCAATGCAAGTCAAGCAAAAAAAACCACCCAAAAGCCAATAATTATTTATAGGTGGGCCAAAATTCAGGAGCAGCTGCATAAATTAAATATTGATATTATTATATACATCTAAAATTTTAAATGCAAGTCTAATATAAAGTTATCATTAAAATAATATAAATATAAGCAGAAGTTACCTTTAGTCAAAGTGCTGTTGTACGCTTTTTCAATGACTTGAAATGTTCAATAATTGAGTCAGAACTAAAACTTGTTGCAATATCCCCTTCAATATAGACGACCATACTATCTGCTAAAAAGTCAGCTTCCATCTTATTTCTCAACCTAGTCTTGATTATTTTCATTGTAGAAAAAGATCTTTCAGTTGTAGTTGTAGAAACTGGAAGAGCCATGATAAGACGAAGTAATCTATCAATCAAGTGGTAAACTTCTGCCTTTTTTGTTGTTGCCAAACATGTATACAACTTTTGCATTGTTGATAAATTCTTCAAATTAAATTTGAATCTTGACGAGCATCAACAATGAAATGCTGAAGTTGGAAATACAAATTAATCTTCTCCTGCTCACTGAAATCCATGGGATAATAGTTGTCTATAAGAGTGCAAATGTTTTCAATATTAAAAGCTTTATAAGCATCCTTAGGAACCAATGTCGAGCTTAGAGTTAATAACTCCATTGATTGGTCATTAAATCTACAATTCAGCTCCTGTAATTGTTTATCAATTGTAACAAAGAATATTTCAACTCTCAAATAATGCTCCACTGTGATCTGATCTTTTTGGTAACGAGGGCGTCCTTGCCTTGCTACATAAGAAGCACTAAATTGAGGAACCTCAATATCATGTTTTTCACAAAAAGATGTCACATTTTTTAATAACTTTCCTAACCTTCTTCTCTCAAGTTTTGAATAAGTGCTTTTGTAGAACGAACTAAATGCATAGCATTAACTACATCCTGAGATTGTTGTTGTAAAGCTTGACAAAGAACATCTGTTATCCCTATAATTTCTCTCATCAAATGCAAGATCAATATAAACTCAAATGAGGTTAAACTTTTGTAAGCATTATCAGCATCCCCACGTTGAGAATAAGTAGATCCATCAACAATAATTTTTTCTAGAACAGAACAAGTTGTATCATACATATTTATCAAGCTACAAATAGAAGAGAAATAGGAGCTCCAACGAGTATCCCCAACTCGTTTCAAAGTACCAATTTGATTTGCCCCTTTACCAGTTTCAAGCTCATCAATCTCTAACAAATATGCAATTTCATCTAACTTGGCAACTTGTAACTCATCATGACGCTTACTAGAAGAGCAAACAATATTCACAATAAAAGTCAATTTTGAAAAGAATTGATGAATTGGAATAACTTCTCTTAATGCAGCAACCAAGGCAAGTTGTAACCGATGGTCAAAACAATGAACATAATATGCATAAGGACAATCATTTAGGAATAATGCATGTAATCCATTCCATTCTCCTCTCATATTTCTAGCACCATCATACCCTTGACCACGAATATTAGAAACATTAAGATTATGTCGAGAAAGTACAACACATAATTCATTCTTCAGAGTTAATGCCGCAATGTCTTTAACATGCACAATATAAAAAAACCGCTCTTGTATAAAACCATTTTTATCAACAAATCTCAAAACAAGAGCCATTTGTTCCTTTTTTGATTCATCACGAGCTTCATGAACAATTATACAAAACTTGGAATCCCCAACTTCCTCTTGAATATGATTTTTCACTTTACTAGAAAGAATATTCAATATCTCTTTTTGAATTTTATGGGAAGTATATTTGAAATTATATGGAGCATTTTCCAACACAACTTTTGAAACCTCATCATTGTATGATGCTATGAGTTTTATCATCTCAAGAAAATTACCTTGGTTCCTTGATTCACTAGTTTCATCATGACCTCTAAAAGCACAAGCTTGAAGTGATAAATAACGAACCGTGTCAATTGAAGTCTTGAGACGCAAACGATTCTTCATAATTTGAATAAGCTTTGCACATGAAAAACATTCCTAATATGACAATTTTGATTCAACAAGTCTTGACAAGCTCTCACTGCATTATTGTGTGGTGAGCAAGGATCCTTCCCAATGTGTTCAAGAAAAGCACGATTCTTTCCATTATTAACTTTTCTCCAACTTTTAAAACCTGTAGAAAAAATAATCAACAAAGTTAAAACTTGTTGATGACAATCAACTCAATTCCAATTAGAATTCAAATTCAATCACTTGTAGCAATGAAAACATTTGAACCAGGGCGTCAGCTTGGTTTTTTACTAAAAAGATAGCAAGGCAAGCAATATGCAACATCTTTTGAAGGTGAATACTCTAACCATGAAGGAAATATGCTAAACCAAGTGTACTGAAATCTCCTTGGATGATCATCTTTACCAGACAAAGGATAATTTTCTAAATGCATTTGATATGGACCCCATTTTAGATAAGCCCTTCATACCTCATCCGTTTGATCTGGTGGGTATTGCCAAATTTGAGGGAGTTTCCACGGATCACGTTCCAAAGAATTTTCAAATTCATTATCTGTAACTCTAGGAACCTTTGAGAGTTGTTTCTCATTTTCTTCAATTCTTGGATTCTCAGGAAATTTCTCAAGTTCACTTGACATGCAAGTTGCATTTTTTTCATCTTTCTCACAAGTCTTCCTCTTGAAAAAAGAATCAATTCTTTTACTCTTTATCATAACTTTTCTAATATAAATTTATCACCTTTCACCTATATAGAAAAAGGAAAAAAAATTATCTTCACAAATATCACAATGCAAAATGTACCAAAACTCATACCAATATACTACTATAATTAAATAGCCAACACTAAATATTCCTCAAGCAGTCAAGCTAGCTATGCAAAACTTTGAGCAAATCCAATTTTCTTGAATTCTTAGTAGTTAGTAAGCACCTGAACAAGTCGTCAGCCGCTGCTCGCTGTCCGGTATATTCCTGAGCACCTAAGCTTCTTCTTCACTGGTCTTTCTGGCCGTGAATACTGAATTGCCTCTTCCCTCACAACTGTTGCTTGCTATCCGGTGTCGCAACAACCATTAGCCAACAAGCTTTGATGAAAAAACAAGAGAGAATGAGAACGTGAGAATGAGATGCGAGATTGGGAGAAGAAAAAAGGTTTGGTCGAATCAAATGGGTCTGTTGACAAATGAGAGTAAACAAAAGGCTTGCTTGAGAAGTTAACTAGCTAATCTTGTTTAAGAAGTTAACTGGGAGAGAGAGAATAGATTTACACTTTTAATTTTTTTAATTTTATTAAATACAAATATAATATTAAAATATATATATGGGTATATATAAAAAAAATTGAGAAAAGTTTGGGGAGTCCCTGTCACATAAAAGGCCCGCCACTGCACTGGTATCTACCCACCCAACTCGTGATCCGTCCAACTTGTAACCCGTCTAACTCGATTACTTTAAGAGTAAAAAATGGACCATAAAATCTGAGTTTCGGTTAACATTGGGTTGGGATTTCTGGACCGAACTCACCCTTAGTAAATTCAATCGGATGCTATTATTAAAGTCCAACTGAAATTTTTTTTTAAAAAAAATAGTGTTTATAATTTTATATATTTAATTGCAATTATTACCCGTCACTAAATAATTAAAAACGTGATTATGATAAATGTACCTACCATGTAGTGGCAACTAGATAACCATAAGTAACTGACCTGCCGAAACAGTTACAGAAAAACCGTCAAAAAAATTATTGTAGCATGTACAATAATGACAATTTGAAAGACCATGTTGAGATGTTAATCTTAACCTCCAAAAATTGACTATTTTACCGACACTTGATATCAAACTTTATGTTTAATGTCAAGTGGTAACCTGATGACCCCACATAAAAGTTGCAAACATCATGTCAGAAAACCCTCAAAATTCCCTTTCGTATTTACCAGCTGGTATTTGGAAGCTGGGAAAAATGTTAACACTTCCAAATCACAAATTGCATCTCAAAAACAGGTTTGGTGATATTCTTTTTCTGTTTTATATCTGAAATTAAATGGGAAGTAAAAACAAACAAAAAGAAACCACGTGATGATAGTTGTGCATACAAATATTGTGATGTTATTAATGGATTGAAAAATAGGAATAAATACATTTATATATTTACTTTCTCTTTCTATTTTTATTATTTTTATTTATCTCTTTTTTATTACGTCATTTTACTTATTTATCACATTATCACATATATTTTATATCTTGAGATGCACCTCTCAGGTGTGTGTTAATTATTTTTAGAAAAATACTTTAATTACATATATATGTACTGTCTTTACTGACACGAGACCCAATAATAATAATAATAATTAACGTTGTCATAGTTTTGTACCTTATCAAACTTGGAATGGGTCATGTACGCCAAAAAGAAAATTAAAAAAAAAAGAAAAGAAAAGATCTTGTCAGAAATGAGGTAATCAGGGGTCGAAGATAAATATGTAATTGGTGACCTCAAAATTAAGCACGTGAGGTAATGTGCATACAGTACGGAACATATGGATGATGCAGCAAGGAGATGCCTTGGTGAACTCATTTTGTTTCCTAGCTAGCGCACGGGTTCATCGTGCCCCTAGTTTAACCTTTCTTTATGACTTTCTGCAGTCAATCACCTTTCTTTTCTTTGCAGCACTTGTCTACCACTAAACTAAGTTGGAGTATACAATACATATAGTTTAATTTCTATTTACTAAGAATGGAAAATTATTTTAGATAAATATTAACACATCATTTAATAAATATGATATATTATATATTTTAAATTTATTAAATAATGATGTATTAATATATTATTAGATAATTGTGTAAAATAGTTTTACATAAATAATATATAATTATTAAATTCATATACTCACATTTTTTTTAAAAGAAATTCGCATACTCACGTTACATGTAGCGTAGATAAATGATTTGTAGGGAGAGACACCCGGTGAAAAGAAAGATAAATAATAAATATGATATGATAAAAAAAATAGAGGTGTAAAATTAATGACTAGTGTCTAATAATACTATGGAGTATATTGGTATTAGAGTGTATAAGAGTTATCACTGGCTAGTACTCCACGAAAAGTGAATTTACTAATTAACAACAATTCTCGTAAAATTACACATAAATATTTCTAAAATTATAAATAAATATGAACTAATTTCAGGTTATTCAACGAGGATATCTCAAAATACTATTTATTTCATTCAATCTTAATCTTTAATCACTTTATTTAATAAATCATGTCAATATAAAAAGAGGATATATTTACCTGAAATAAGTTTTAAATCAAATTGCCTATAAAGTAATTTAGCCAATTCAATTTATTTTTATATAACAATAAGAAAATAAAATGTAATTAACTAAACTTTGTGAATTTATTTTTTTTTCTTTATATTTAATTAAGTACGATATTATCTTGTGCTAACCATAAATGATAAATATCACCTATTATGAGGGGCAATCTGTTCAGGCTTTAGTCGAGGCTCCTCACCCTTTAGTGGCGATCAAACCTAAAAGCAACTCACAATCTTGTCGAGGCTGTTTACCCTTTAGTGCCAATCAAACCTAAAAAGTTTCTCACAATGTTATCAACCGTGCATCATAAAGTGAGCCACGACTCTCTAGTATAATTAATATGCCTCTTTTCCGGGCTAAAAAAAAGAAAAAGAAATTAAAAAGTGATAGTATTTTTCAGCTACAGTAGCTGTATGAAATTAATCATCCGATCCATTATATAACTGTTGTATACAATACCAATCCCACTTGTCTTCCTCTGATTGCATATCTCTCCCCACTCCTTTCCATATCCATTACTATGCTCTCTCTGCTTTATCTTAATTCTCCATCCATGGAACTTGAACCTTTATCCACCACCTCTTTGCAGTTCTTCAGTGATGTCTCTTTTGGTTCTCTGATTTTCCCACTCATCCTCCTCCTCCTCCTGGTCTTCACCCCTACTCTTGCATCTCTCTTCCCCAGGATGAGTATGATCCTGTGCAGTTGTGAAACTTGCGAGGCTTACCTCACCTCAAGCTGGTCCAAAGATTTCGACAACCTGTGCGATTGGTACGCTCACCTTCTCCGAAACTCCCCCACCAAAACCATCCACATACACGTCCTCAGAAACACGATCACCGCAAATTCAGATAACGTTGAGTACATACTCAAGACCCGATTCGAAAACTACCCGAAAGGAAAAACCTTTTCCATGATCTTGGGTGATTTTCTGGGTCGTGGCATCTTCAACGTGGACGGTGAATTGTGGAGGTTTCAGAAGAAGATGGCAAGCTTGGAGCTCAACAAACACTCCATAAGAACCTTCGCCTTTGAGATTGTCAACTACGAAATCCAACATCGACTCATCCCTCTCCTCTTGTCAAAAGAAGATGTCTTGGATTTGCAAGATGTTTTCAGGAGATTCTCCTTTGACAGCATTTGTAGATTCTCCTTTGGGTTAGACCCTATGTGTCTTGAAAAATCCTTACCCATGTCTGAATTCGCTGTTTCGTTTGACTTGGCATCGAAACTATCCGCTGAGAGAGCCATGGCTGTGTCCCCACTGGTTTGGAAGATGAAGAGGTTGTTGAATCTAGGTAGCGAGAGAGAGCTAAAAGAAGCAGTTAGAATGATAAATATGTTAGCAAAAGAGGTGATAAACCAAAGACGAAAAATGGGGTTCAGTGAGCATAAAGACTTGTTGTCTCGGTTCATGAGTAGAGTCCATGATGACAAGTTTCTGAGAGACATTGTCATAAGTTTCCTATTGGCAGGTCGTGACACCGTGGCTTCAGCTCTCACAAGTTTCTTTTGGCTGTTAGCAAAACACCCAGAAGTTGAAACAGAGATTCTTGTAGAGGCAGATGAGGTAATTGGACCACATAATAAGGACCTCACAAACTATGAACAGCTTAAGCAGTTGCACTATTTGCAAGCAGCAGCACATGAAAGCATGAGATTGTTTCCCCCAATTCAATTTGATTCCAAATTCTGTTTAGAGGATGACGTGTTACCAGATGGGACGGAAGTGAAGAGTGGAACTAGGGTTACATACCATCCTTATGCGATGGGTAGGTTGGAGGAACTATGGGGCCCAGATTGTTTGGAGTTTAAGCCCAAAAGGTGGTTGAAGGATGGAGTGTTTCACCCTCAAAACCCATTCAAATACCCAATTTTTCAAGCAGGGCTTAGGGTCTGTATTGGTAAAGAAATGGCTCTTATGGAACTCAAAACCGTTGCGCTTACGTTGCTTCGAAACTTCCACATCGAATTGCTCATTCCCTTTCATGGTAACCCACGTTTCTCTCCTGGCCTCACTGCCACTTTCGGTTCAGGACTTCCAGCAAGAGTTCGTGAAAGAGTAACCAATCGTGATTTTGTGAATTAAGGTTTTAAATTGCAATTATGATTATTATTCTGATTTTTTAAATTATGAAAAATTATATATAGACAAACGTAATTGATGCAACTATAACTTGTAATATAGTTGGAGAGATCCTCGATCAGAACTTTAATATTATATATGTCCACAATTGCAGTTGCAGGGTCACAACATGAAACTTATACCTACCTAGTATATATGTAGATTTGGGATTTGGATATTTATGGTCCATGGCTTGATAATATATTGTTTGAAGCATGTATGAGATATTTTTGGAAATTAATTTATAGAAGATGATGATGATGTATATATATAGTTGTATACATACATAATCAAAATATATAACTTGGTATTGCTATATGGAAGGTGATTACTGGTGATTAATTATGAGGAAAATGAGTGGGAGTGAGGGGTGTGGTTAATGGCGTACGATACGAGTGCAGGCAGGGCCTCGCTGCACCACTAAATTAAGCCAAAATGTCCTGGTGTCGGTGGATGCTCTCTCTGTTCCTTCTTCCTATTGGATACAAAATTAATGTTGATCAGCTTGCTGCCTGCGGCTGTTGTTTTTTGACTGTGCATGTGGATATTGCTCAGTACTCAGTGGATACAAACATTGATTACTTGCTTTACAATAAAAGAATATTAATAATAAAAAGAGATGTGAAACGCGGGGAAAGGAGAAAGATAGAAAAAAAAATAAAAGAAAAATGAATGAGATAAATTTGAGAGGAAGGTGAAAAAATTAATGGAGCGTGGAAAAAATTAAAAAGTTTGACTCGAATTTTGTTTTAATCCCCATAAACAATAAAACCGTTGATATGGATATCTAATGTTCTAAAATCACGTAACTTTAGTCCCTCCCTTTAATACTATTAACTTAATTTGACGCTGACGTGACAAACAAATTTCTATTTCAGTTTGTCCAACCAGTTACAATGCCCATGTTGTGGCAATTGAATTACACCTCAGCTTATCCAGTAAGATTTTATTTAAGGTTTTATTAAATTTAACTTCACATTTTTCATGAACAGGGAAATGCCACAAACTGATCGACTCAATGAGTTGAGTTCTAATTCAATTGTCATATCATGGTCACTGAAAGTGACTAGATAAATTGACACGAAAATTCATTTATCACCTTAGCGTCAAAGTTAACAGTGTTGGAGGGACTAAAGTTACGTGATTTTAAAACATGAGGATTCAAACCAACGGTTTTAAAGTTTATGGACTAAAACCAAATTTGGGTCAAACTTCAGAGACTAAAAACATATTTAACATAAAAAAAACAACAATTATTCTTTCCTATCAAATTTTCTACAGTTTCTTATACATTTATGAGTAAATCACCAATTTGGTCCCTGAAAGTGTTGTTTACTGTCAAATTAGTCCCTAAAATGATAGAAACTAAAAATCAGTCTCTGAATGTATTTCATCCGTCAAAGTAGTTTCTTTATTAATAGAAGTATAACCATTCCCTATAGTCGATACTTACTATCAATTTAATCCTTCAAATCTTAGTACGTATATTCAAATAAATCCCTAAAACTAACAAATTGATCAATATCAAAGTAATCCCAAAAAGTTTTACTTTTGTTAACAGATGGACTATTTTGACGGACAAAATACAATTTCAGGATTTAATTTTAGTTTATGTCATTTCAGGGATTAATTTAATAGCGAACAACGTTTTCAGGGTCAAATTGACAGTTTACTCTACATTTATTTTTTCTCTCTTTTTATTCCTCGTCACTTCAGTTATCAGGTCTTTCCTTTTCTCTTTCTTCATTCTTTTTCTTTCTATCTCTCTCTTTCTCACAATTTCTACACTCAATTTTTTTTAGTGAACAACAATTATTTTCCAAAAAAAAAAGTTACTTATGGTACCACAAAAGTGCTTACATGTTTGTGTCGTATATTAAGGTGAGATTATGCTATAAAAAATTAAATAAATTAACAAAACCATATGCATGCTATTTACAACTTGAAAAAGAATAGTTTCACACCCTAATTTTATTGTTTGTATAACAAATAACATTTACAACAAAGTGATATAAAGAGGTAAAAAAGTTGTAACGGTGTGAAATGTTATGGGTAACATGATAGAGAGGGAAAGAGAAAAAATGTGTTGTTTATAAGTTGTTGTATATTTTTGTTATATAAATATAGGGTTAAGTATGTTTTTAGTCCCTCAAAATTTTCTGGAATTTGGTTTTAGTCCCTATAATTTAAAACCGCTGGTTTTGGTCCCTCAAAAATATAAAATACACCAATTTAGTCCGGTAAAAATTTGTTGCTAATCCGTAGCAAAATCTGTAGCAAAACTAAGCAATAAGGACTAAATTGGTGTATTTTCAATTTTTGAGGGACCAAAACCAGTGGTTTTAAATTACAGGGACTAAAACTAAGTTCCAAAAAATTTTGAGGGACCAAAAACATATTTAACCCTATAAATATATCATCTCATTTTATGATGTAGGAGGTGGTTTTATTAATAATGGTGTGATATTTTTTTGTGCAATACCACATATACTCCATGGGAGCTATTCTTGTTCGAGTCATGTATAATATTTATGGACGATAAAATTCTCTCTCCGAGTATTTAACACAACTGCAAGAACTTGAGACCACTGATTAAACTATAATAATGGTGTGATATGAAAAGGGAGAGAGAAATAAAGTAATATATATATATATATATATATATATAATTGTGTAAGAGCTTAAAGTGTGGGAAAACAATTGTTATGATATTTTTGCACTTCATTTTCCACCCCTTATTTTTTACTCCCTCACGTCCTTTTTTTAAAACACTTTTTATAAATTTTTGTGGTTCTTTTTATAAGGACTTTACAATTTTAAAGCAACATTTATTACCATTTTTCTTATTTACCCTTGTAAATTTTAATGTCTTTCCAACTATTTAATGGTAATGTAGTTAGTCAATGATATTAAATAATGGTGAAACTAGAAAGTTAAATATTTTTTAAAACTCCAATAAAATTAACTAACTTTACTCACTTTTATTAGTATGCGTAATTCGGTTAAATGTGCATTGTAAAAATGATTGGGCAAGTATTATTTTATTTTTTGTTATCTCTCTCCTCCCTTACTCCACACAAACCTATTTTTGAACGTCAATGTATACTTTTCCAAAATTTATAATGATTTTTTTAACCCGTACATTACACAAGATAATACTCCCTCCGGTCCTTTTTATAAGGCACTATTAACCGAATTACACATACCAATGAAAGTGGTTAAAGTTGGTTAATTTTATTGGAGTTTTAAAAAATACTTTAACTTTCTAGTTTTACCCTTATTTAATATCATTAACTAACTCCACTACTATTTGATACTCCCTCCGTTTCTTTTTATCTGTCGTTTAAGGTTTTTGCACATAGATTAAGAAATGCAATAAGTGTCTTTTTAGCTCCATTGTTTACAAATATACCCTTTCTCTCTCTCATTAAAACATTTAAAGTTCTCCACCATTTCTAGTCATATACAATAAATACTCCACCATTTAATAAATTTGGAAGAGGGTAAAGATGGAAAATTAACATTTATTATTACCTTGGTATATGAAAACGACACTTATTTAGAAACAAATTTTATACTCTAAAACGACTATTAAAAAGAAAACGGAGGGAGTAGTTGCAAAGACATTAAAGTTATTAAGGGCAAATAAGGAAAATGATAATAAATGCTTTTTTGAAATTGTAAAATACCTTATAGTAAAAAGGACCACAAAAACTTGTAAGAAGTGTCTTATAAAAAGGATCGGAGGGAGTAAATTAATAGTGAAAATGTTTTATTAAAAAATACAATTATCACAAAATTTAATGCATTAATTATTAATATATTAAATGTTTAATTTATTATCTGTTCAATATTATAGATATTAGAAAAATCAAATCTACAATTAGAGCCAAGCTTCTAGGTTGTTCAGATTCTTTAGTGACCGCAATTCTATTGTATGGGAACTTGGAAATATAGATTTAGCATTTTTTTTAATGAGATGGAGTAATATACAAGTATGAACACAGCATTCAGTACATATCCTAGTAGTTGTAATAATTGATTTAAACCACTGACATAAAGAGCACTTATCACGAGAATGGAGTTTTTTTTATTTAAGATTGTAATATTGACATTAAATAAATAGTTTTAAAGATGAATTTTACATAACTTTATTATATATTTTTAGGTTAAATGTTGAAATTCAGAAGAAAATTTGAAGGAAAAACAGGAAAAAATTATTGTTATGTCATTAACTGAATATAATTCAAGATAAAAACTAAAAATTAATATGCAATTTTAAAAAATAAGGACTAAAGATCCTATACTAAAGAAAAATAAAAGAGAGACAAAAACTAAAATTAACTATCCTTATGTTTGTTTTAAACTTTGTAAAGAGAGAAATAGAAGAAAGTGACATTGGAGAGAAAGTCACTGAGCATCTTGTTTTTTTTTTTTTTTACAAATTAAAATAAGGAAAAGCCAAAACAAAAGAAAAAAAATAAAATAGAAACTAGAAGCAAACTAGCCTCGGGTATATTTTACCCCTAATGCATCAGCTAACAAGATAGAGCTCAATTGAGGAGGGGGAGCATGAAGGAACCAGCCATCTTGTTTGATATAGCAAGGGAGTGAGAAATTGAGGAGAGATAAGGAGTGGGCCCTACATTAAAATTAATCTTCTCCCTCTTGCCAAGAAATTGGGGAGAGAAGGGGGTAGAATTACAAAAAGACTATTTTACCCCTATTGACAAAAAATAATTATTAATGTATTTATATTTGAAGGGTAGTTTAGTCTTTTTAACTTTTTACACATTTCTCTCTCTCATTTCTCCACAACTAAACAACTATTAAAATTAATTTCTCTTTTATCTCTCTCCTATTTCTCTAATATCAAACAATCTCTATTTCTACTTTATTTCTCCATTATTTCTCTTTTCATTATCTCATTCTTCCCTATTTTTCTCTTCTCTATTTCTTTATATAAACCAAACACAACATATAAGACCAAAATATATTTAACTCTACATTTTTATATAACATGAAAATACTGAATAACTCGAAGAAATGTACTCGACACTTCATTTGAAAGAACACAAAATATAAATGGAAAATTCTGCGTTTTCCATGATCGGGTTATTATTTAATGAGTTCCCATATAACTAAGACATTTATAGTATTTTTTAACAAATTTTAAAAAATTAATAAATTAAGGGTGAGTTTGATTCAGTTTTATTTTTTTAAAACTTTTTACAAATAAAATAATGTATTTATAATATTTCTATCTAAAAAACGGTTTTCGAAAATATCTCAATTAAGTAGTTTTAAAATTTTAGAGTCTGTTTGAGGTGATTGCGAATTTTCAGTTTTTAAAAGTTTAAATCAAGTTTTCACAATTCAAAACCAAAAATTGAAAACCAACGGTGGTTGATTCAAGTGGTACATGTTTGATTCCCCTTAAACAAGATCTCGAGTTCGAATCTTGTGGATGGAAAAAACTCCGCTGGGAGAGCTAGCCCTACCATGATGTGGATGTTCCCGGCTCGAACATGATTGCTTCTAGTGGAGAATACCTGTGATTAAACCAAAAATTGAAAACATTTGTGATTTTCAAAGCAGACATTTTGAAAACCATAAAAATATATTTTTCAGTTTTTTATTTTGAATTGTAAAAATTTAATTTAAAATTTTTAAAACCAAAAAAACTGAAAATTTGCAACTACCGTGAATATAACCTTAAGTTTTTAAAACAAAAGAACAGCCATATTTAAAACAAAAATAAAAATTGTTTTTAAAAACTATCTATTAAACAGATTTTTCAATTTTCTATTTTTAGAAATAAAAAACAATTTTTAAAATTTACAAATAAACATTAAATTTTCATATTAAAAGTGGGTTGTTCTAAGGGTGAAACACCGATGTTTCACTTTTTTTTTTATAAATGACTTGTTAGTGTAGGTAACTTTACTGTTGCTACAGTAAAATATGAACTTTTAATATTTACTAATAGAGACATTTTTCTTTTATATTTGGAGTTGTACAACCGACCAAAATTTCGTTGATTTTCATTGGTTCAGTGATTGCATAAATGTGGACCAACAACTATTATAGTTTAACAAATTATGTGGATAAAACTCATTTAGACTGAGCTTTAATATTGAAAACATATCCAAACCATTAATATTGAAAACAGTGCATTCAATAAATCCGGACCGTCTGATGGAGATCGGATGGTCCAGAGGCTGAGATGTGTAATTGCACATCTCAGCCTCTGGACCGTCCGATCTCCATCAGACGGTCCGGATTTACTGACTGCGGTGACTGCACGAAAAAATGACTGCAGGAAATCCGGGTCCAATCAATGACAGAACAGAGGTTCTGCATTTACAAGCTTAGCTTAACTTGCTACCTTCACCCTTCACACTGAAACCGTTCAATCAAGGCTAACCCTTACTAGACTCCACATACTGTTCCACTCAGTTGTTGTGTTGCTACTCTTTTACTAAGCTACGCTTCAAGCCTATATATATATATATATATATATATATATATATATATATATATATATATATATGTTGATTACCCTTCAAGCCAATATATGTTGCAAAAATCTCAATTAAAGTTTCACTGAAAAGTGAAAAACAACACATACAATTTCACTGAATTGAACTTAGAAGCAGAAAATGGAGGGAGAGAGACATGGAAACGCAGAGGTTCGTTACAAAGGGTAAGTTTGCAGCAGAGATTCGTGACCCTACGAGAAAAGGTGCTAGCATTTGGCTTGGAGCAGACTGCACGTGCTTATGATGCTGCTGCCTTTTACTTTCGTGGTCACAGAGCACCTCCTTCTTCATTGTTAATGGAAGCTGTTGTTGCACATGGTGTATTAGAAAGAAATAGGTCTTTTATTAAATTCTGCATTTTATTATTAAAATTCACAATGATCAATTGACAATTGTTATTAATTTTTTATCAACAAGTTACAGGTAATTAATCTCGACCATTCATTAGATCCAACGGTTATAAAATGATGAAATACTGGTATTTTACTCATGAGGTAAAAACACCTTAGACAAAGCCTTTAAAGAAATAATTAAGAGGGACCACGGTGAGTTGGGCCTTACACTAACAATATTTTTAAAATTGAACCGATAAATGAACAAAAATCCATACACCAATTCACAATTTATTAGCTCAATTGTGATTAAATAATTAAATATGTATTTTAAATACTACAAGATATTTATAATAAGAGAATATATAACATAAAATCAAAAGAAATTAAAGTTTACCGAAAAAAAAAGAAATTAAAGGTTTAATTATATAAGTTTTTGGTTCTCAAAATATCCCGATTTTTTCATTTAATCTCTTATTTATATTTTTTTAAGAGGAGACTTATAATAACACCGGTGTAACTTTAAAAGTATTACACTCCATAATAGTCGTTGATATTATTTTAAATCTAACGATTGTAATCGCTTTTAGATTAATGAGTCACGTGACAAGATTGGATCTCTTTCTTTTTTTCGGTGTAATTTGTGTGTGCAATTTCCCTAAGTAAATACGGTTTCATCGTTTCCCAAGCTTCTTTCTCCTCCGCTGCCTTGCCTCCCTTCTCTTTGTTGTCTAGTTATTTGCAGCCAAGTGTGTGGGTCACAGTTGTACGGTATTTTTACTTTTCTTGTACTTTAATCACATGACTTACGTATATAAGGAACCATTCCAAATTTGCAACATAGCACCAATATTAATCCTATTCAATACTGTAGTCCAGGCAAAAAGACTACACCTTGGATGGAAGTTTGGATTTCCTAATAAATTTATCAAGGGTGAGCTTCTCTCTATTAGGAGAATGAATTAAGAAAGACTTGAAATTTCCTATTATAAATATAACCTCATAGTGAGAGTCCCAGGAAATATAGTTATCCTGAAGAATACAAAACTATGATCAGTGAGCGACGGGATGGAGCGCTTCCGGTGGCGATGCGACAGGATAGAGCTGAGCGGTGGCGGTGCGACGGGATGGAGCTGAACGCTTCCTCCTTCAATGATCTCTCCGATTAAGAAATCATCCTCAAGGAAGACGTGCGGAAGCTTGGCCCCTATCCCGTTGCTCTCGTCGATTCCATTGTCATGGTAGTAGCACCAACGACGGTGGTGACGGTTCCTTCGCCCAAGATCGTGGACATTGCACTGATTACACTTTCAATTGAAGATGAGGAAATCGTGAAATCAGTTGTTTCTGGTTCGATCCCTTCGTACTCGCTGGAATCGCGGCTCGGGGATTGTCATAGGGTGGCGGCGATTCGGCGTGAGGCGGTGCAGAGGAGGCTTCTGCAGATTCCGGTGGCGGCGCATCAGACTTGTTCAAGGAGGCTTGCGGTGGTGCGATGATAGTGGGGCGTAAGCCATAGATGGGGGGTTTTGGTGACGGGTCACGGCAAGGACATATGAACGCACAATGATGACTTTTGTTTGATTTAGTGGAAAGAAAAAAAAACAGAGAAGATTAAACGCACAGTGATGAGTGATGACTACATTCAGTGGTTGGAGAAAAAGAAAGGAACATCACGTGATTGAAATGCGCACATTATCGTGAATAATTTTAACCGTTGGATCTAAATAGGATCAGTGGTTAATATTGAGTGTAATACTTTTAAAGTTACACGAGTGTTATTATAACCCTCCTCTTTTTTTAAAGTTGTCCTCCAAAAATATTGTTTTATAAAATGGTCCCTTTAAATTTTTTTAACATAAAGTGTTAATGCGGCACAGAAAATAGAGAGACCAATTGAAAAATCACGATATTTTGAAGGACTGATTTAAAAATCGTGATATTTTATAGGGACTAGTTTGAAAATAGTTATATTTTATTCGGAAATCGTGATGTCTTCAAAGGGACAATTTGAAAAAAATAATTGTAAAAAAAAAAACAAAAAGACAATTTAGGAAAAAATCATTTTGGGAGGACTATTAAAAAAAAAAGTGGGGACCGAGTTGAAAAATCATGATATTTTAAGTATAAAAAACATAATTAAACCACATTGAAATAAATAAAATTATAAATTAATATAAAGAATCTTATTATAAGTTTTAGAAAATATAATTACTACTAATAATAAATAGATATATATATAATCCTTAAACATTTATCTTTTCTTATCTCAAAAGTGTTTTATATATAAATTAAAAATTAAAAAATGATAAAAAATTGAAAATTTTAAAAATGGTCTGTTCAAATTGATTTTCTAGTATTTTTTTTCTAATTTCACTAGTTAGTTTTAAATCAGCTCTCACTGATTCTGAAACCACTCGATATTTCAGGTTAAATGAATTAAATAACAAGTTGATTCTCAATTGAACCAGTGGAACCGGCTAATCTAATCCAATTTTAACAACGTAGCACAATGGCACCCTTATATGTCATATTCATATATGTACTAAGAATGAATTTTTTATACCTCATTTCTTTTAAAGCTTTTAGCGTGTTTGAGTAAAATGTTTGCAATTTTGAGTTTGAAAGAACTTAATTTTTTAGAATTGATTTTGGAGTGCTGACTTTTTTAGGGTCATGCAATTTAATCTTTAAGAAATAAAAAACCCTAATATAATCCCAGACTTTTTGTTTTTTCTGTCACTATAGTCTAACTTTGTGTTTCTCGTTAATTTTTTTATGACGTGTCACGTTTCTGACATTGTATCACATTATTTGTCATCGGAGCACAAAAATAACGTTATTGGAGTTGAGACCTTCTAATGAAAAAGGGAGAATAAGGAAGCACAAGACGGTTGGAATTAAAGTTTTTCAGACAAAATCACATCATTTTTGTGCCATAATGGACACTTTAGTGACAAGCAGTGTGACAGAGTGTCACTAAACGTGACACGTTGTAAAAAAATTAACGGAAAACACACAGTTATTGGACTATAGTGAAAGAAAAGCAAGAAGTCATGGACTATATTGGGGGTTTTTATTTCTCAAGGACTAAATTGCATGACCCTAAAAAAGTCAATGACCGATTTGTTAGTTTGATTAGACGCAAGCTTGAAGTATTATGATTAATGATTGGAAACTTTTCTCTTAAAAGTAAGTTTCAAGTAAAAATCAGTATAAATTTTTCAACTTAAAGCAAAAGCTACAATACAATATTTGAGTGTGTTTGGTAAGACCAATAAATTAACTACTAGCTTATTTGACTAGTTTATAAGCTAGTTTGACCAACATAAAAGTGTTTGGTAAGTATATAAGTTTCTAGCTTATTTTAGGACCTTTAACTCATAAGTTACAAGCTAATTTAGCTACCTTATAGCTTATAACTTGTAGATTATTTATTTTTCTTCCATTTTTATCCCTCATATTTAAGACACTTTCCTAATTGTCTTTTTTAACGTCTTTTCATGTCATTTTATATTTATTATCTAGCTTATTAGCTAATTTTATCAAATACTTTTAATTCAATAAGTCAGTTTATAAACTCGGAGTTTATCATCAACTACCAACTAGCTTATCAACTAATTTTACCAAACATATTCTTTATCTCATTAACTCAAATGTAAGTTTTAAAAGCAAAAATATTTTTGATTCAGAGCAACCAGCACATGTTGGCACCTTATATATATCATTTGGATTGTTGAAACACCTATCCAAATATGCTATCACCCTATATCATTTTTTTTTATTTCTCTCTATTAGTTTCTAATTACATCATTCATTAGATTTCCTACTTTTTTTCACTTCTTTTTTACATGTTACTCTCCCCACCTAAGGTGGATACACCTCCCAAGAGGTATACAACCAGCATTCTCCTTTCACATATGAATGATAAAATAATTGGAGGGATATGCAAAATTTAATGTATAGTTGTAAATAAAAATAAATAAGATATAATATTTCATTAATGTACAAGCCAACTTAATCCGTAATCTCAAATTCATATTTTATGTACGTAATTGCATTAAATTTTTGAAGGGAGGGTTTTACTTTACCCACAATGGTCTTACCGACTTGAGTAGGGTTATTTCCTATGAGAACTATATACATATAGTCCCACACCAAAAAAATATGTTCATTTAAATCAAAGATGAAGAATTTTAAAGTAGTATAAGAAGAAAGAAAGTCATAATAAAATGAGACTACTTTAATTTTAAAGAAAAATACTTAGTTATTCTTAATAATTTAATTATTTATTAAATAATTATTTTTATAACTATTTACTAAATATTAACTATTTTTATTTTTAATTAAAAATATTAATAGTACATAATTTTTTTCTAGGGACTAAAATAAAGGATTTTGCTCGGGAGTTTAAAGCGAGGGTTTTACCCACTTATGGATTGGGGTGACGCCTGATGCCTTTCAGAATTCGAATTGCTTACCTTGCAACTAAATTTTGTCTGGGAACACAGTTCACTCTACTGCGAGTTTGTGACCAATCATTGTTTAATAATTTCAATGTATATTTGATTTGATGATAAAAATATAACTAAATTTAAATTTAGTTTTCTTAACGAAACATAATTATGCTCTAGCTAATTCATAAACCAAACATATTTTGTACTTTAAGTTCAAATCTAGTAAAAAAAATACTTAAAGGCATAATTCAAAATATATATAATAAATATCACCAATCTTTTAAAATGAAAATAATTAAAGGTCCAAAAATTCATAAAAAAGGGGGCCATACATTTTTTTCTTTTATTAAAACACGTAATTATCATGTGGGGAGTCATGGTGAAACATGAGAAATTGATGAATATTCCCTTTACCGGAGAAGATATCGAAGATCCATGACCACAGATCCTCCTTATCTTTGTTTGGTTCAGACAAGAGAAAACATATGCGTTTTTCTGCTTTTCTTCTACTGTAAATTTTTTGTCTCATTTTGACTATTATTCTTTTTCTTACAAATAAAAGGATTCGTATTAGAAAATTAAGAAGCTTTGAGAGGCTACGTCAAACATACTACAAGGTGGGCCATCATTCTACCAAGTATTATCAGAAAGATCAAAAGCAAAAGCTGCTGGTTTATGAGCTATTACTTGCAAGTTTGGATAAAACTTATGCAAAGGTATTTCTAGGTAAAAAATAGAATAAATTTAAGAGGTTAAATATATTTAACTTCTCCATAAATTGAAATTAATCTTTGTAGCTCACCTACTCTAAAAGCTCTCTCATTTAACTTCTCCATAAGTAACTAATTTCAACTTATGGAGAAGTTAAATATTTACTTGACCTAATTGATTTATTCTATTTTTCTCTTTTAAAAATTCTCCAGCAGAAGTGTATCCAAACTGGGTCGTATACGTACATTAGAAATTTGAGAAATAAAATTAACTGAACAACAAGTAAATTGAGAAATTAAATGAGTGCAATTTATGTAGGGATGTCAATGGAGCGGTGCGGGGGCGGATAGCGAACTACTTGTATCCATACCCGTTAAAAATAGCGGGTACTTGTGCGGGTAGCGGGTATCCGCAAGTTAATGTTTAAAAATTTAAATTTTATAGAAAGAAAGAGAGAAATGTTATATAATATATTATAATATCATATTATATAATATATTATAATATCATATTATATTAATATTATATGTATAAATTATCATTATACAATATCATTACATGTTAAAAACTATCATTATAGAATAATATAAATAAACTACATCTCATAATAAAATAATAAAAAAAATCATAATATTCAAATATATTTAATAGAAAAATATATTTTAATGAGTATACGGGTACTCGCGTGACGGGTATGTAGTATAATATTCGCCCCCACCCATTTTATAAATATGCGGGTACCCATTGCGGATATATCCGCGGATATCCACATGTACTAGTTTTTTTTTTTTTACATCCCTAAATTTATGATAATATGATGGATGATGGTACAAGAGAAGACTCCATTTTGACTATTATTGGAAGTATATTGAGCAATATAGATAAGTTTAAAAATTTTTAATGTTTTTTCATAATTTTATTTTAAATAAAAAACACTAAAATTATTCTTTTGAATTTTTTCACAAAAAAGTTTTTCAATTAATTTATGTCTTTAATTAAAAAAAAACTTTTGCATAAAAACTCCGGTTACCCCTGTAATGCTCTTAAAAAATTTCATGATTTTATAAAAAGTTTATGGTATTTAGATTTCCCATAAAAAGTTATGTCTATCTTTAAAAAAATCATTTTAATTACAATTCACAATAATATAATTAACCTACAGCGTTTATAAATTAATTAATTTTGAGTTTAAAATATGTTAATAATTTTATAAAAAAATATTTTTTCTCTATAATAATTTATTTTCAAGTATGAACTCAATGTTAATTTGTTAATGCTTTTATATATGAACGATTTGTTCCTTCTTTAATTTTTCATTTTTATTCTTTGTGTTAGAGAGAGTGTACTCTCTCCATGGATTTTATTTCTGTACTCCTCTTTCATTTTCATTGCGTAACTGCTTGTTATAAATCCGGCTTTTTAACCATAATAGTATTAAAAAATATATTATTTACCTAAAAAATGTAACAAAAAAAGTATTTACAACATTGGGGTAGTTTTTAAGCAAGCAGTACTAATAACACAATATTAAGCTAGCGATTATTTTACTGTAGGAGTTTCATGTGACATTTTTCTATAACAATCATTATTCCTTTCATTCAACTATTCAACTATATTATAATTAATAAAATAACAATTTGCGATTTTGATTTTTTGTTTTGCTTTATTTTTTTATTTTGTTTTTTATTATTTTAATAGTTATAAACGTAAAATATATCATATCATGGGAAGAGCTCCTGGGTTTGATCCCCACTAAACACACTCTTCGGGAGGGGTGAAGAGCCTTAACTGTTACTAAGCCCCGAACAGGATCGCCCCTGGTAATAGGGAATACTTGTGGTTAACACAAAAAAAAATCATATCATTTATATTTTTTAAAATATCTTTTTATACACTATATTTTTCATCAAATTATAACGTTTAAAAAATAATTTAACTTTCTAGTTTTGCCCTTATTTAATATTATTAACTAACTTCACTATCATTTGATAGTTGGAAAGACATTAAAGTTAATAAGGGCAAATAAGGAAAATTATAATAATTTTTTTTTCAAATTGTAAAGTGACTTATAAAAAGGAACACAAAAAATTCTAAAAGGTGCCTTATAAAAAGGAATTGAGGGAGTATGTATTTAGGTGATTTCAATTCATATTGTATTCATTTCGAAATATTTAGTGTTGTCTTGTCATTTGTGTTTACTTAAATTTCTGTTATTTATATATATTTTCGATTGCAACATGTAATGTATTTATGTATTTAATGGTTTAATTTTAAAATATATAAGATTTTTTCACGCCTAATTTTTTCTTTTTATCTCTCTTTCTTTCTTATCACATCAATTGTCATTTATTTCACACTCTCTCTTGATTTGTTTCTTTTTATCTCTTTCTTTTTTCTATATACTTTCAACACCCAAAAGTTAATTATCAAAATTTTAATAATTTTAAAAAAGAATAATATATGTTATGGATAATTATGATATGGTGTATGATATGATTTTACCTATTTCCTTCGATAGAAGGAATGATCTTGTGAAGATATTGTATAATTGTGGGTTATTTAGTTTTCTCAATTGTAGGTTACTTAGCTTCCATTATTAACTCTTATTCACTTGTATAAATACCCCTTATGTGAATGGAATAAGACACAACCAACTTTCGGTCTCTTCTTCTCTTATCTTTCTATCTACTCTCTACTTTTATATATTGTCAGCATTATTTTATAACATAATAATTTTTTCACATTTTTTTGTTTTACACTTCCTTTAACACCTTAATTTTCTTTTCATTTTTCTCTTCATTTCATATCACATTTTTCACATTCTTTCTCTTTATTATTTTTTTCTTTCTATTTTTCTCCTCCCTAAACTTTCCATATTTATCTACCTACTATTTACGTATCTTATAGGTTTAGGCTAGATTTATAACTCTTAACTTTGCTACTTATAGGAATTTAAAAAAAATTAACCCCTAATGAATAGTGACAAAAAATCTAGTAAATTGTAATAGTATAGATTTAGAACTCTTAACTTTACTACTTATAGGAATTAAAAAAAATTAATCCTCCAATGAATAATGACAAAAAATCTAGTCAATTATAAGTTTGTTTTTAAAATAAATAATAAAATAATAAAGTAAAATAATTACTTTATGTATATGAAAATAAGTATTGAAATATTTCTTATATTAGTCATGAATTTATGTATTGAATTTTGAAAAATATAATATTTTAGAATTTTTTAACTCTCTCTCTCTCTATATATATATATCATATATTAAGAATATATTTTGATTTTTATATTATCATTTAATAATAAAATACTTATTAAATAATAATTTCATAAACTTTAAAAATGATTTAAAGAAAATTTTCATAAGAGCAAAAACAATGAAGTTATAAATGAGCTAAACAAGTTAAGCACAAACTTTATTTTTATTTAATAAGCCAAATTCAAGCTTTAAGTTTGACTCATTTAAATAAATGAGCCAAGCTTAAGCCACTCTTTTTTTGCACAAGTCAAGCCTGAGTTTCAGGTACTCGGCGCGGCTCATTTACAACTCTATTGCTTAGTATTATTTCTTAATTATAGAAACTAAAAAAAAAATTGTTGAAGTGTCACGTAAATTAACGAAAAAGTTGCACAACTAAAACAATAATTATTAAGATGAGATTAAAAAAATGGTGTTGTTACTAAAATATAATATTGTGTTATTAGATATTATCGCTAGCTTAATATTAGATATTATATTAATTATATAATAATGTAATATATAATATTGTGTTATTAGTACCACTTGCTTTCCAATGGTTCTACTAAGCTAGCCAAGAAACCGCCTATTTTCAAACTATAATAATGCAAGGCGCTTACAGAATCAACGCCACATTTTAATTTTCTGGCTTCAAATATGACGCTAAGTGGGTTTGCATTTTCGAATGACGCTATTCCACTTAGTGCCTCTTACATCTCTCTTTTTTTTTTAGCAAAAACTACCCCAATGTTGTAAATACTTTTTTATTACATTTTTTTAGGTAAATAATATATTTTTTAATATTATTCTGGTTAAAAAGCCTAAATCCTGACCAATTCACAAGAGACTTTATGAACATTTTAATTTTAGACATTTCTCTCATCTCTTCTCAAAATAGTTTTTTTTTCCTCAACTACAGCTTAAGTCAAGGTAGTAAAACAGAACGATATTATTGATAAAACAATATTTCTAACCGAAAAATGGACCATAATTTAAATGGGAACAACTTTCTTTAATTTCCACTTCAAAATTTTCTAATTATTAAAACCAAAATAGAATTAATACATTTTTTTATTTTCTTTTTTGCTCATCCATTTTGTATTGTCCTCAATTAGATGCAGAATTCTACACAAGAATCCAACCAGACGAACATTTCATAAATGAATTGTAAATTTTCAGCAAGTTTTGTTATTAATTTAGGATTTTCCAGTAACTTTAGCTACAGTATAGCTAGGAATTTGCTGCAAAATCACTAGGTAGATCGAATGTATAGCTAATTCCTAGTTATTCGTAGCTAAATTACTGGAGAGACAACAGAATTAAAGATGATCCTTACACATAGGGATGGATCCAGGATTGACATGAAGGGGGCTGGAATTTTTTTTTAATAATAAATATTAAACAGTAATCAAATTCATCATATTTTTTATATAAGTTATACATATAGTACATTCATGTTATAAAATTTATGAATAATAACATATGTATCAAATAATTTTTTTTTTATAGAAATCACTTAAAGAGAATAAATTTCAATAATGAATATTAAATAAAATTTATATTATAAAATTAAATGTATTACACTGATTTTATTTTTTTTTCAATTAATACATATATATTGTTAATATTTTTTTTTTATATAATATGTATGTATGTAATATATACAGTGAGGGAGGGGGCCAAGGCCCATGCTTCCCCCTCAATCCGTCCCTGCAGTTACCCACACATTTTTCAATACGTCATTATTTATGCATGTCAAATATTTTTATTGAAGAATTAATCGCTTTTTTATACAATTTTTATAAAAAAAATTAAATACTTATTGTTCATAACGTAAACATTTTCATTACAAAAAAATAACGTAAACATTTTCACTGCCATGTAAATGTGCACGTTCTAAAATATATAGTCAAATACAATATGATTTGCCTCTTTACCCAAAAGTTCGGTACTGTAATTTGAGTAGTGCCAACACCGTAAAATTACTTGCGCGTACTTATCTATATCTATATGACTAAATGTTGAAAAAAAAAATAAAACTATATAACTAATGATAAACATACATTCGATTTCTCTTACGTTTCTCATAAAAAAAAAATCTCTTACCTACATTTCATTCTCAATTTCCTTTTTCTTTTTATTTCCAATGATATCATTCATCACTTTTCTTTTTTATCTTTTAATTCTCATTATTTTAAAGTGTATCCATTCTATCGAGTGTACACTCACCATCTTTTCCATGTCTATATTGTTCACGTGAAACGTTGATTGTAATATTGACTATTTCAATAAAATAATGTTTCTTTCACACTCAAAAATCATTTCTTGGATGTAATAGATGTGAATGAGAAATATAGAAAGAAGAAAATAAAACGAAAAAAATTAAAAATAATTCAATTTTTTTGAGTTGAAATTAAATGTTTATAAAAAAATTAAATGAGTGGACTTCTAAAATAATTGAGTTGGAGACATTGATTTTATAACACTCACCTTTGAAGTAGATGCTACTTAACTTTACATAAATTTATAATTTAAAATTTAAGGAAAAAGTGAGATTTTTTTTTCAAAAGAACCAAATTGAATACATATTTAATAACTTTTGGAAAAGTAAAGAAATTGGAACACTTGTAATAAATCTATTCAACTGGAATACTTTTATTTCATATTTTTTTGTGTTTGTGGTGAAAAAATCTAATTTCAAAAATTAAATTTTAATTACTTTGATTCTACGAACAATCTGGGGATTAGAATCAGATCTTCTTACGGGACTCTTTAAAAAAGTAGATTTATGGTGTTTCTGATTTATAAAAGACTTTCAAAAGTTCAAGTTTTCTGAAAAAATGGTTGTTTGGTACAAAATTTCACCAAATCAAATGTTAAGTTTCAGAAATCCAGAAATGATAAGTTTCAAAGAGTTTGATTCAGAATTCTATCAAAAACTTATCTTTCACTAAGAATTAGAACCACTTGATTCAGAATTTTATCAAAAGTTCTAAATTTTCACTTGACTTCTTTTAAACTTAAAGAAAATCACAGTTTCAGAATGTTAGTAAGAATACAGAATTCAAAGCAAAGAGATAAAAGTGCATGGAATGAAGAATACATAATGTAAATTGCAGAAAGTAAATGAATTGAAAGAAAAAAGTTGCATAAAGATAAAAGTGGATGGGTTCATCACATACAATCAATCCTTGTAAACCTGTTAGTCGCAGTGTGATCGGACGTGAAGGTGTTTAAGGATATGAGTGTAATGAATTGCCAACCTTTATTACATCAAGAGTTCACTTATTTATAGTTTCCTAATCCTAACGGCTAACTAATGTACATATGACACATCATCTAGCCCTATGTGCTAGCAGCGTGCATGCTTGCCACGTCTTCTGCTAACCAGAAAACTGTTTCTGATCTTCAATAACTGTCTTCTTTTTGTCTTCTGACATTTCGAACTTCCTTTTGATTTCTTCAGAAATCTTCTAAGTCTTCAGATATTTTGTCTTCGAATTCTCTGTTCCTGTTTCTCGAATTCTTGCTTTCTGATTTCTCGAAATCTTCTTTATGGAATTTTGACTTCATGGATTCGAGAAAATCCTTAACTTTAAGACTTAGTTTTTTCTTGACACTTGAACTTAATGAGTTTTTCTCTTTTCGAGATTTTGACTACACTCTTCCCTTCATCATGTGTCAAGCTTTATTTGGCTAATTCAAAGGTCATGAAGACCACCGGCCACCGTCCATTCTACTTCACTCAATCTCATTATGAGATTTCTTCTCATTGGACGTTAAAATGGTCTTATTAATGACACTAGAAATTTTCACTCCAATAAATAGGAATACTTTTGCACTATCCTTTCATAATTTTTCATTCTTTCTTCTTCCTTTTTTCTAAATTCTCTTAAAGAATCTCTTCAAAGAATATGAAGAAGTTGATCCCTTTGGCTACTGCGTACAATCCAATCTGGAATGATTCCATTTTTTATGGGATTGACGTAATAGCCAAAGCTATTGACTTTTCCAACCTTTCTCTTTGAAGGTTTTCTTTTGGATTGTACGTAATAGCCAAATATAGGTTCATTTATATAATAAATGAATCTATTATTGTTTTCCCATGCTAACCTTGATTTCTTCCCCAAGTCGAAGGTGGTTCAACAAATTGGAAAACATATTCTCCAGTGCCTTGGCTCTATCAAAGCCTGTGGGGGAGGAAGAAAAGAAAGAGGTGTGGAAGACATGAGTCAAGGACTCATTATAACTTAGGATAGTTTCCTTTCTAATGTATTGGGCACTTAGGATAGCTTCCTTTCTAATATATTTCCAATGTATTCGAACTGATGTGATTCGAATTTGGATCATGAATAAAAGAACTATCACTTGCTTTTTGAAATACCTGCAATGTATTATTTCTCGAATTTACACTTGTCTTCTTTTCGAATTCCTAAAGTCTTTTTGCCTTGACTTCAATCAAGAATTTTTCTCTAAGTTAACTGACTTATTATCAAAATTCGAAATGAGGTGATTTTACCTCTTCTGTAAATTTGAAATGGCATCATACCCTTGTCACTTGTGGAATTCGAAATAATTGAAAATCAAATCCCAACACCTTATAAGAAAGTTTCTTTCAATATAACAATAATGAGGGCATTTAAGAATACATGACTCAGTAAATAAAATAAATACTCTTGACGTAACCATGGTCCGACAGAATTCGATATAAGACTTCTACCTCAAACCCAAGCCGCGGTCCATTTTAATGAGATGAGATCTATTCTAGCAATCCATCTAGCGTGGCAGCAAATAACAAGAAAACAAACAAACAACAACAACAACAACAAAAGGGTGAAAGAAAGTAATGAAAACCATACTAGTAGAAAGTAACGAACGAGTTAAGGTAGACAATTAATCCTATAATCATCAAGACATGTATAAACAATAATGAAGATTAATCACAAGAACTTCATTCGACATCCAAACCCTCACAGCAGTCAATGCATGCAATGCAAAAACTCTTAAACACAATGTTACTGATATCATGAGAATGCAGGCTCAATGATGAATCTCAGGTGCAACTTCAAACATTCCAACATTTAATTAATATTAGTATCTTCAACAATACTAGTGCCAACACCTTTAGAAATGTTGATACTAATATCTTCAGCAATACCAATACCAATATCAATATCTTGATCCAAACAATGATTGGGCGAAACGATCGGGAGAGAGTTCTCCCCTCGCCAACTCAGGGCAGAAATCAGGTACATAAATTCCATTACTTGCAAGATTTAAAGGCAAGAACGATCTTCACTAATTCTGATTATGGCTAGGGTCTGCCGGGGTGGTTCAGTGTCGCTCGGTACTCGCTCCGACTCCAGGGCCCTTACTAGACCATGGCAACATATTTCCCCACCAAATACCTTGATGAATGATCACACAACAATAAGGCCTTGCCTAAATATCACACTGCAGAATTCTCACGGTACATCAAAGGCCACAATAACCAAGGCACTAAGGCCATCATCACAAGGGCACCAAGGCCAGGATATCATCCATTTGTCTTGAGAATCTGACAAAACTTCCCTATACCTTGGGGCTTTCCACAGTTCCTAACATTCACCAATATGCACCACAAACATTTAGAATTCAAGATCTTTAATAAATTGTTCTAAGTGTTCATAGAAAACAGAAATATACATCACAAACACTCAATCAATTTTTTATAAGTTCCCGGGTTAGCTACGAGCATTTCTGATCTAGATTATAAACATTTTATTCTCACGTTATAAACATTTTCGTCATTTGTTACAAACTCTTACATAATGAGTTATAAACTCTTTTATTTCGTGTTGTAATTTCTTTCCTTAGGTGTCACAAACATTTGTGTTTAAGTTAGAAACTCTTCCCTTATAGGTTACAAACATTTCTATTTAAGGTTATAAACTCTTCCCTTATGGGTTACAAACATTTATATTTCAGGTTATAAATTCTCCCTTCATGTGTTATAAACATCTTTATTTTAAGTTATGAACTCTTCCTTTATGTGTTATGAGCATTTCTATTTCAAGTTATAAACCATTCCCTTACATGTTACAAATATTTTTGTTTTAGGTTATAAACTTTGCTCTTGTATGTTGCAAACACTTCCCTCTTAAATTATGAATTATTATATTATGGGTCACAAACATTTCTATTTTTAGTTACAAAACCCTCCTCCTATGAGTTACAAATTTTTATGTTTTATGCTATAAACTTTTATCCTATGAGTTACAAACATTTCCTCGTGTGTTACAAAATTTCCAGTCTTTGATTATAAATATTCTAATCTCCTATTATAAACTTATTAATCTTAGATTATAAACTTTTAAATTTTCTATTATAAGCATTTTTATAATTATGTTATAAACTTTTAAAATTTTGATGTTATAACCTTTTTTTGCTTTCTTTCACAACATTTTTATTCTTCTGTTATAAGTTTATTAGTTTTTGTATAATGTTACAAGCTTTTATTTTCTGTTATAAAGTTCGTGAGTATCGAGTTATAAACTGTTTGGCCTACAGTTATAAATTGTTCAGTTGCACGCTATAAATTATTTGCTCTTCGATAATAAACTTCCTCTGTTTCTATATTTTTTTTCTCACCTCACTATAACCATTCAAATTTATAGGGCATTTTTTTTTCGTGTGAACAAAATGTATCCCCCAACCAATAGTTAGAGACTAATCCCTTATGAAATTACCCCCTCTCTCTCACTTGCACTCTTATTCATTGTTCTAAGTTTTTAAATCTCTTGTGATTCTTTTTTCAAATTCTTCAATTTAAAAAGTCATGGTTTCAAGTATCTAAAGTTTACCTTGAGCGTTTCATAAATTTTTCACTACCAACCATTATAAATTCATCATCAACTAATTTAGAAGGTCTTCCTTCTCATCCAATCATAGTGACCAAAAGAATCATGTCCAAATGTTTAACAATATAAATTTTCATCCGCACAATGGTCAATTCATCCATGATTCATCACATTTTCTCAATTCAACAATTTCCACGTCAAGATCAATCGCCAACAATTTCAACCATAGTTCCAACACAAATTTTATCATCTATACTCCATAGAGATAAAAAAAAAATCTCAAACAATTTGTACCAAGAGTAGATTTAATTCCGAGAAATTCCATGATGTCAGAATTCTAAAAACATTCCAAACAAATTCTTAAATCCATTTCCTCTATGTCAATTTAATTAGCCTATAAAACATTGTATAATGTTAAGCAACAAAATTTCATTCCATTCATTAGGAGGCTAAGACCACCATGGTCTCTCTAAAGCCCAAAGAAAGGCATTTCCTTAAACACACAAAATTAAGAGGCCATTATTTCCTTAAAACCCTAACCCTCAATTACTTTCCACTAAGATTTTCAAGCTTTCCCTCCCCTTACCCAGTAGTTGACTCGACCAGGGTAGGTTCTCTAGGTAGCCAAAAAATTGTCTCCAAGAGTATCCACTCAAATGTTAAAGAACAAGTCTATAAACACTTCACGATATATAAATCATGAAAAATTTAGGGATTAGTGTGGTCATCAAGCATCAAAGAATGAGAAGAAGAAAAAGGAATCCATGGTGAGTAAACTAATACCCCACGATTGTTCAAGGATGAAGTGGATGAATGATGAGTCAATTTTGTAGTAAGGTTGGAGCTTAGGGTAGAATTGATGCTCAAGAGAGCGATGTTTTCTATTAATTGAATTTAGAGAGTGAAACTATAGAATACTTACGCTTGAAATGTGACAGTGTGCAAAGAAAAAAAAGCAACAGTAAGAAATTGTACTATTTGATTTCTTACCGTTGCCTGCATAACAGTAGGAATTTTGAACACTATATAAAGCTATTTTGGATCAAAGTGTAGGTCACAATTTCACATCATAATCTAGTATTCTCTCTGTCAAAAATTATTTTCTCTATTTTTTCTCAAATTCCATTGTTTACTTCCTTGTAAATATTTATTGTTTGGGTTGTTTTTCAATGGACCCCAATCAATTTCATATGAATACGCTTTTTGGAATTTCATGCAAAATTCTCAACCACCCATCAATAAAAATTCTCAATCTCATCCTCATTTTTTAAACATTGAAAATAATTCAAATTCTCAATTTCCATACCATATTCAAATGTTTCCAACTAACCCCACAAGTACACCTAGAGAATATTTCTCCGAGTCTCAAGTCCCTCCATTTTCCTCCCAAGTGGGTTTGGAAAATATCACCCTTGATGAAGAGCAAGGGGATGCAACTACAAAAAAAAAAGAGTGGGGTTTTCTGACAAGGAGAATAATGTTTTGTCCAATCGCGGCTGAACATTTCAAATGATGCTATAGTTGGAGTCGATAAAAAAGCCAATGGGTTTTGGTTGAGGATCAACAATAGCTACAATGAGCACCACGACTCTCTACGACAAAGGAAAGAGGAACAATAAAAACCCGATGGCAAAAATTAAATGTCATTGTGCAAAAGTTTTCTGGATGCTACAAGCAAGCATGCATTGTTAAGCAAAGTGGCTCTTCAAAAAATGATATCATGGCAGCTGCATACGAGATATATATGAAGAATGAAGTTAAAAACTTTCAATTAGAGTATGCATGGCGACTCTTGAAGGATGAATCAAAATGAACGACGTAATCAACTCAATCCTATTAAAAAAGGACAAAGATTTCTGCCTTGGGACGTACTCATCGTCTAACTCGGATGCACCTACTTCTGAGTATAACCCAACATCACCTTATTTAATTCACCCAATAGATACAAATGTTGTAAAAAAAGGAAAGGAAAAGAAAAAGTAGGTGAAACTTCCTCTCATAATGAGTCATTTGATCTTGAAGGAGCATTTAAAGCAAGAACGAATCTTATTGACAAATTGACGCGTATAAAGGAGGAAGAAAAAGTGAAGGAGGAAGAAATAACAATGAAGGAGATGGAGATTCTCTTCAAGGACAAAACTGGGATGAGCGATAGACAACTTGTCATGCATGAATGGTATTGTGAAAAAATTAAGAAAAATTATGAAATTCCATGATTTGCTTGTAATAGGGATGTATTTTATATTGTGTAATTTTTTTAGGTTACGTTGTATTAGTTTTATCCTTAATTTTATTTAATTATGTACTTTGAAAAAAATATTTATAAATTTGAAAAATTATTTAAGTATTTGAAATATTTTAATCTTTGTATAAAGTAAAATAAAATTTTAATTTTGTTTTAGAAAATTAATGAAATTATATAAAAAAATTAAATATAAAAACATTTAATTATTGTATGTATTTCATGTTTTAAAATTAGAAAATATATATTTTAAGTTAAATTAAAACATTCAAATAATAAAGGTGGGGTAGCTTGTGGGGTTCACTCTAGAGTTGCTTTGTTAGAGCGTAAAGTTGCTTAAATTGTAAAGGTTGCTTAAAAAAATAAAAAAGATGATGTATATAAGTAGGATCCACATAAAAATTAATATAATAACTTTTAAGAAATTTGAGGAGAATTTTCCATTAGAATGGTCTAAGACTATTTTGATGACGTTGACCCAAATTGAACTTTTCCCGCCTTTGCGGTTATTATATTGACATGATCCCCATTTATTAAGGGCAAGGTTTAATTAGAGATATTTTATATTTGTAATTTTTTTATAAATTTTATTAAAAATTCTTATAAAATAAATAAAATTTACATATTTTATAATTTAAAAGTTAATTATTGTTATCTTATCTTATCTTTGTAACATCCCAAGATTTGGACCTAAAGGGGTATAACAGAAGCCTTAGGTTATGGATCCGGCCAGGAGAAATAGGAAAAATGGTAGAAAAGGAAATTGGAGTTTTGATTGGGAAATTAGGTAACAAATTGGATATCTAAGCTAAGAAAACTGAGTTGTAAGAGAATAGGGAGTAATAACTAAGTGTTAAGTCAAACAACCGTAGGTTGGACCTAGAACGAATCATGCCCTGAGTAAGAGAGAATATAATGGTTAAGGGTAAAGAAATGAGGTTAGATAAAGAAGGGTTAAGACGAAGGGAAGGGTCAGGAGAAAGAGTTAGGTAGAAGAACAACTTCTTAGGCCTTAGCCATCGAGTATAGAAGATTAAGCTTGATGGCAAAGAGGAATGAGTTATCAAGAATGAGAGTGAGAAAGGTTTGGTTGAGAAGATCTAAGTTAAAAGAAGGTTTTTGGAGGAGAGGAATTATGTTTGAGAATGAGATAATTGAATTGGAATCAAAGAGGGGCAAAAATCAAGGTTGTTGCTTAATTTTGGGTTTTAAGCCTAATGACCTTGGTGCACTAAATTGCAAATATCTAGAGTTAAGGGTGTCCAATTTGGGCGATTCTAATAGGATTAGATAGCCAAGATCCGGGGCTTCAGTTTGATATGCTATATGATAGTATTCCGAGCTCGTTTGCACCCCAAACAGACGCATTCTTGCTCAAGCGAGAAAGCTGTCGAGGAACAAAGGAATTCCAATCTGTTTTCCTGCGCTCCAGTTGCGCTGAACGCAACCTGAGCGCATAAAACAGAGAGGAATTGAGGAAACCTGCGCTCCAGCTGCGTTGAGCGCAGCCTGAGCGTAGGAACACGTCTGGATCCTTAAAACACAGATTTAGGGGATTTCTCCCCCATTTTTCCTTGCCCTGCTTCGGTTTAGAGAGAGAGGGAGAGACTTCTGGAGAGAGAGGCTCCATGGGAGCTTGGAGGAAGAGGATCAAGGCCAAGGATCTCCAACCAACGCCCTCCCCAACCTTCTTCCCCCTTCTCTTTGGGCTCCATTGAGGTGAGTAGAGCTCACACACTTCACCTCTCCTTTGTGTGAACTCCTACATGAACCTACTCCTTCCTCTCCCTTTCCTTAGATTGTATATGCTTATTTATGGTATTCTACCGATTGATTTTGGTTATTATGGGCTATTGAAGGAGATTGAGGTTAAATTCCTACCTAGGGTTTGAAATTGGGGATTTTCCTAGAGTTGGGAGCTTTTAACTGTTCTTAGTGGATATTATGATTTAGATGGTTGTATGTAATGTGTTTCACATGATTATTGTTAATTGAGATTCATTGTTGGAGAACCCTAGGATAGAGGAGTTGATTTTATGGTTTATGCTCATGATACTCCTAAGAGATCTTGTTTCTTTGGGTTATATGTAGCATCCATGGTATGATTAGAGGCTTAAATTATGACTCATTGATTGATTGCTCATGTCTATTCTGAATGTAACCATGTATTCGTGCATAATGTTTAAGTCTTAAGATAAATTATTCATGTTTTTCAAGTCTTCAAGTATTTCAAGTAACAAGAAAATCATGTTTCGGTCTCGGCCATCACGGGTCTCAGACCACCATGTTTTAAGTAATTAAGCCACTTAACAATCAAGTGAAAAGATTCGTGTTTAGGCTTCGACCATCACGGGTCTCGGACCAATCATGTAGGCTTCGGCCATCACGGGTCTAGGACCATCATGTTAATTGTTTTAAAACGAGGCTTCGGCCGTCAGGGAACGGCGGCGACGTAATGTCCCCAAAGGCGATATCCCTTGTAGTCTGAGCTCAATCTAGCTGCATGTCAAGTGATAAGACCCCTGCTGCTGGGTTAGCCGTTCATGTTTAAAATGATTTACAAAATGTCATGTTCAACTCATTTTCCACGCTATCATGTTAAATTTAATATCAAGATATCATGGTCATTGGAGTCAAGCATTGCATCATGACATTAATGCATCATGCCTATTTCTATGCTTAGGCATCATTGATTATCATATTTAAATTGCTATCACATTTCATCCTTATCATGTTACGCTTGTTGGTTGTATGTCTTATGTAACATCCTAATATTTCTAAAATGAAATAAAAGGAAGAAACAGTAGCATTATTATTATCTTTATTATGAATAATATTATTTAATTAAAAAGGGGGATGAGTGGGTCAGAGTAGGCCCAACCCAATTAGATATTTTATTACGGAGGGGTTATCTATTTCACCCTATCCTTTTTTCCAAACTCCAGATAACCAAACCCTAGGGAGGAGAGAAGCGACTCCACAAGGAGAAGGTGACGCAGAGTAGATCATCAAGGGAGTTCTGCCAACCGTTCTTGATCGTCATTCCTAAGGTACGGGGGGAAGGGGTGCGACTGTATGTGTATGCTGGAGTGCTTGAGTAGTGAGGGCAACCATAAATCCCTCTAAGATCTCTAATCTTTGAATCTGAAGGATGATTTATATGTTGAAATTGTTCTGTTTGATGTTGATTGGTATGTCTTGATGTTATGTTCTTAATGGATTGGATGATGAAAGCGAGATTGTCGAAAATGGGTCAAATTAGGATTTGGGGGGGGTGAGATTTCATAATTGATCGATTGTTGATTTAATGGTAATCCGTAGGAATAATTGATGTTTTCAGTGAATTTAATCAGTAAAAACGTGCTTAAACAAGTTAGGTACTTAAAGAATTGAGTAGAGATTGAAGAAGGGGGGTTGAAAGGGGCAAAATCGCAGGTGCAGTCGCGTTTTGCGACACTTACGCTCCACCTGCGCTGAGCGCAGGATGGAGCGTAGCTCTCTAGAACCCGCGCTTCACCTGCGCTGAGCGTAGGATGGAGTGTAGCTCTCTGGAACCTGCGCTTCACTTGCGCTGAGCGCAAAGTGTAGCGTAGAAACGCAAATCAAGCTTTTAAATATAATTTCAACAGATTCCTTCTGAATTTCAGATAGCTTTTCTTAAAACGTGAAATTGAGATGGATGTTGTGTAATATATGAATTGTTTATGAAATTGATGAGATTAATTTGGATGTATAGAGTGTATTAACTGTGGCATGAAGTATTGTGGTGTGATTATCCTATATTGATGTTCTATATGTATTTTATCCATGATGTGATGTGGAATGAATTGAGTAGATCATGTTGTATGAGAAATGTATAAATGATGATTGATGCATTGGGCACGAGCATATGAGGTGTGAATGTAAGAGGTGATATTGATGCATTGAGCATGAGCATATGAGGTGTGATACATGAGATGCATGCCCTACAAATGGTGGTGACCATGATGGGGGACATTCGATGCACGGGCCCATAGAGGGGGTGCAACCTACCGTGTTGTGTTAACGGTAGAGCCGTCATTGAGGGGGCGGATGTCTTTGCACGGGCCCACCGAGGGGGTGCAACCTACCGTGTGGTGTTAACGGTAGGGCCATCATTGGTAACAACTAAGGGAATTGATGAGGTGCGCCCATTGTGCGGAGTTCCAAATCATGACTCTTAGGAGAGGTGTTGTACATGTGCATGGAGTGAGCATACACATTAAAGATGATTGTTTGAGAAGTGTGAATTTATATTATGATAGTGTGAGTTTATAAGTGTATGAACCTGAGGTGTGAAATGAATAGTATATGAATTGGGATGAATGATGATATGTCTGGTGATGGGTGGGAATGAGGGTAGTCTTCTGTATTGCATGCATATGTTTGTATTCCATTCCTCACCGTACTCTTTCTGTGGTTTTTCTAGGGTGAAGAAGAGGGCACTCAATGTGCTGAGTTTTGAAGGGACAGGGTCTCGCTCTGATATGTGTGACATCGGAGATTTGTGATTAGGAGCTTATTTCCTTTTATTTGTTGTTCAAAGATTTGGAAAATTATTTCTAAGGTCTTACATGGCCAAGTTATGTTTTCATTCCGTTGATAATTTAGCTTTTGAAAACATTGATTTTACTCTTTTATGGAAATACATTGGATTTGGATTAAGTAATTGTTTAAAAGAGGATTTGTGAACCTTTTTACCTTGGTGTTAACTGTAGTTTTCCTGATAATTGACCTTGATCATTATATTATTATTTGGGGTAGAAGGGTGTCACATCTTATATGTATGCACTGCTTTGCTCACTGAGGTGTTAGTCTCACCTCTTCGTGGGATTACTTTTTTAGATTTCCAGGCAGATTGGGAGGATCATGGAACGGCCGCAACTTTGGAGTTTTTGGGCTTGGAGCCCTCTTGTTATTGTATTTCCTTGGATGACTGTATTTATATGTATGTGGTATCTTATGCTTCTGTTGTTTAGGGCGCAGGAAATTGTATAACTATGATTTACTGAATGTAACGTATTCACAGGTTATGTTTAAGTAAACGATTGATTAGTTAAACATGCCTGTAGTTAGTTATTGATATCAATAATGTCGCAAAAATAATTCCCTCAATTCGGGACTTATGCTTCCAACGGGCATAACTTCCTAATTCTGGGGATTAGGACGTTACAATCTTTATCTCTCTCTCTCTCTCTCTCTATATATATATATATATATATATATAAAAGTAAGGTAGTGAAAGTAGTTTATCAAATTTAAAGTGAGGATACAATAGTAAATTCCTTTAAGCAAAACTTCTAAAAATAGAAAGTATCTTTTACATTTTAAAAATGATTAACATTATACATCACCATTAGTTAACTATAATAATTATATTAAAGTGAATGTCACTATAAAATAAAAAACCTAAAATAATAAATATAAATAATGATAACTTAAAACATATGTAATAATTTTAAGAAAATAAAAATATGAAATTTAAAACATTCTCAAACACTTAAAAAAGCATTTAATAATTGTATTGATTGTAATTATTTAATTATACTTATCTTTTTTATATAAAATATCAATATTATTTAAAACCAATTTTAACAATTTCAATATTAAAAAAAGATATATAACATAAATAGAAATATAATATAGAATTTAAAAGATAGTAAAATAATTTAAAAAAGCTAAAACTTAACTTTAGAAAATATAAAAATATGATATGAAGTTTGAAATATGTTCAAATACTTAAAAATCATTTAATAATTATAAAAACAATAATTATATTAATTATTTAATTATAGTTACCTTTATTATATCAAAAATCAATAATAAGGCCAATTTTAACAATCAATATTAAAAAAAAAGATTTACAACATAAATAAAAATATGATACAAAATTTAAAATATAATAAAATAATTTAAAAAACCATTTCATAAAATAAAAAATGTAATACGAAATTAAAAACACGCTCAAACACAAAAATCATTTTATAACTATATTAATGGTAATTATAGTAATTATTTAACTATAGTTATCTTTATTAATTTAAAACATATTTAATAGTTTTAAAACAATTTTATAAAATAAAAATTAAAACATGCTGAAATACTTAAAAAATATTTTATAATTATGTTAATAATAACTATAAAATTATTTAATTAGAGTAACTTTTATTATATCAAATATCAATATTAAAGCTCATTTAAAACTTTTAAAAACTTTTAATATTAAATAAAAGTTTATAACATAAATAAAAATATAATATCAACTTTTAAACATAATAAAATAATTTATAAAAAAGGTAAAACTTAATTTATAAAAATAAAAATATAACACGGAATTTGAAAAATGTTGAAACACTTAAAAAATCATTTTATAATTATGTAAATAATAATTATAGTAATTATTTAATTATAATTATCTTTATTATATCAAATATAAATATTAAAGTCCATTTTAATAATTTCAAAACTTAAAACATAATAAAGTAATTTGAAAATATACAACTTTTATTACAATAATTATAGTAAATTATTATATAAAAATATTAAATATATCAATATTAAAGGCCATTTTAACAGTTTAAATACTTTAAAAATATTTACAAGATAAATAAAAATATAATATGAAATTTAAAATAATATATAAAAATATTTTATAATTAGGTTAATAGTAATTTTAATAATTATTTAATTAGTGTTCTTTTGTGGGTTTCCTATTTTTGTTTAAAGGCTTTTTGTGACCTAGGATCAAGAACAATTTTTCTTAGTTTTCATGCTTTGAAAATGTCAAAGTCCCAACTAAATATTTTAAGAAATTAACGTGTTATTGACTATGATCATCTTCATTTGGTTTTTGAGTTTTATTTTTTTAATTTTATTGTTGATAGTGATAAATGAAAAATTAAAAATGTTACAAAATTTCTTTAATTGGTGACTTATTTGTGTATGTGTTGCAACAACTTAGTTGGTTTGCAAAATTTCACTTGATATGAAAATTAAAGTTTGGTTTGGTTCTAGATAAAACTACTAGCAAAGTTTTAAGTGGTTGATAAACTGAGTAATACCTATAACCCATAAAATTTTCGTTCTATTCAATTGTATTGCAAAATGCGGGCATATATAAGTTGGCAAGAAAATTATTAGTGTTTAGAAAGAAATATTATAGTTTGATCTATTTGAATTTAAACCTTAAGATAAAATAATAAACTTTACATCTAAATGTAATTCCAATAATTTTAAAGTTTTATCCTGTACTAGAAGCATTCCATAAGCAATAAAAAAAACCTCACTAAGTATTAGAGATAACAAATTATATATTATATTGTATGATTTGTTATTATACATCAAATGACAAATCAAATAAATAAAAAGATATAAAAGACTATAAGACTATAAGAGTATGATAAGAATAAAAGATATAATCATTTAATTTAACACTCTTTGATAAAAGAGAGTGGAGAATATTAATCATAAGTGGATCTCTTTGGAGAAAATTTCTTTTGTATAAAAGGGGATATGAGAGAGAAAGTTTCAAAAATTGGTCAATTTAATGGACATGTGCAAAAAAATTATTTATGCCTTTCATGAAAAGAGAGTTGGTAGAGAGTATGATTGAAATTGGTGGAAAGACATATTTTTAGTTAGATAAATGGGTTAGGGGGAGATATTTTAGGACAAATAGTTATCAACCTTAAAAAAGAGTTAGTTATCTCATTAAAAATATTATATATAAATAATTATTTGACAAACTACAAAAAAGAATAATAGTGCTTTTTATAAAATGTACTTTTGAAAATTTTAGAATTTTTAGATAATCATTTTTTTAAAAATATTATTTAATTAATAAATTAAAATATTTTTAAAAGTTACTGTAGTTTTTAACTTCTTTTATAAATACTCCCTCCGGACTTGAATATAAGCAAAAAAAGTCATATTTGGTGGAATAAAATATAAGCAAATCTTAACTATTTTTACCCTAGCTATTTATTGAGATAAACCCAAAATGCCCTTTGATTTTACTTTCCAACCACTCTATTTAATGAATCATGTTCCAATAGAAAGAGAGTATGTCCACTTGAAACAATTTTCAATAAAATTGAATGTAGGGTAATTTAGAAAAAAGTACTTTTTATATGATACCAAGAAAATTTAATGAGTTTAACCAACTTTCTTAATACGTGTGAATTTAGTTATTTTTGCTTATATTCAAGTCCGGAATAGTATAATTTAAAATATAATTTAATGGATACTAACAATATAAAAAGTTTACATTTTGGGTGGAAAGAAGAAAAAAAAGGGAAGTAGCTTGAGTTGATTGGGATATATTGTGCAAATGAAAAATTGAAACAGAGATAAGAATAAAAGATGAATGGAGAAAAATAATCATTCACGTTATATGCAATTTTTAACTTTCATATATTATGAATTCTATTTAGGGTTAAATATGTTTTTCGTCTCTGAAGTTTGACCCGAATTTGGTTTTGGTCCCTAAACTTTAAAACTGTTGGTTTGAGTCCCTCATGTTCTGAAATCACGTAACTTTAGCCCCTCCCCTTAACACCGATAACTTTGACGCTGACGTGACAAACAATTTATGTTCAGTTTGTCCAGTCAGTTTCAATGACCAAGATGTGGCAATTGAATTACAACTCAACTCTTCCAGACAGTTTTGTGGCATTCCCTGTTCATGAAAAATGTGAAGTTAAATTAATAAAACCATAAATAAAATCTGACTAGATTAGCTGAGGTGTAATTAAGTTGCCACAATATGGTCATTGTAACTGGTTAGACAAACTGACACATAAATCCGTTTATCACATTCTCGTTAAAGTTAGTGGTGATAAGGAGAGAAACTAAAGTTACATGATTTCAAAAAATGAGGAATTAAAGTTACGTGATTTCAAAACATGAATGACCCAAACAAAAGATTTTAAAGTTTAGGGACTAAAATCAAATTTGAGTCAAAGTTATTTAACTCATTCTATTTATTAGAAAATTATTGTATATCTTTTTTTGTCAAATTATTACTATATGTCTAATACAACAAAAATGTCCCGTGCATGTAGGGATGTCAAAAAATTTCGTACCCGTGGATACCCGTGAATATACCCGCAATGGGTACCCCGCATATTTATATAATAGATGTGGACGAATATTATACTACCCGCTCCGCGGGTACTCGCATACTCATTAAAACATATTTTTCTATTAAATATATTTGAATACTAGGATTTTTTATTATTTTATGATGAGATATAATTTATTTTATATTATTTTATGATGATATTTTAAATATATTAACATATGTAATGGTATTATATAATGATTATTTATATATATAATATGATATTATAATATATTATATAACATTTCTTCCTTTTTTTATAAATTTTAAATTCTTAAACATTAATGGATACCCGTAATATCCGCGAATACTCGTTACCCGCATGGGTACCCGTTAATTTTAACGGGTATATATATGGGTAGACCCTACCCGCCCTGTTGACATCCCTACGTGTATGACACGGGTACACGACTGGTTATTAATAAAGGGAATGTCCCTTTTTTGTTTCCACATTTTACTAGACCATTTTATCCTTATATTAAATTTTAAATTTTTAATAATTATTTCTACAAAAATAACTATCCATAATTTTTTTTTATTTGTGTTTATTTAAAATATATAGAGAGGATTCGAGTGTTTCCGTATGTTAAAACAAACATGCATATTAAATCATCTAAAATTTGGATTTAACTTTTTTAAAATGAAATTTACACTTTAGAGGATATATAAAATACATAATGCATGGTAATGGTTAATTTGAAAAGCAATTATTGAAATTTTAATAATTTCACGATTTATTATCTTGGCATATATTTTATTTATTTTTTAAAGTGTACTCCCTATAGTTAAATCCTTAAAATTTGACATTTAGCTATGGTTAAACACGTGACAAATTGACAAAAGCTAAAAGAGTAAACGTAACCCATATTAATACTTGTCTTTGTTAACGTCATATATTAATTTTAGTTCATAATATTTTAAAATGTATTCATTGTTTATCTAGTCTCTGTCATTCACTATAGTCTAAAATGATAGATATACAGTGTCCATTAAATACTAATGTGTCACATTTTTAAGTGATAATATGAATTCAAATTAGTTCTTATAATGTTTAAAATCATTCAAAGTACTAGTCCCTAAAATGTCTATGAGAAAGTTCTTAATAATTAACATTTTTAAATGTCTTATCTTCTATTAATTGTATTCAATAACCTATAATTTTTGGTAGATGTTTTTGATCATTTCATCCCTATAAATAGTCATTTTTCTAGTGATATTACATATACTTAACAAATTGAAATGTCATTGTTATATTCTCTTCTTTGTGATTAAATTAAATATGAACATTCAAATGTTTATTTTCTAAGTTTGATTATTTACCAATATTCATGGGTATTATATGTGTGTATATATTTGTTTTTTTTTCCTAAACCATGTGTATCCTCATGAGAGATAAATATCATGCTTAAATCTGGAACATTCACATCATAATAATGCTAGCTCTCTCGGTGAGGATTTTTTCCCATACACATCATAATAAAATTAGCTCTCTCATGAGGGGAATTGAATCAAGCATTTGAACCAACCACCCATTGATTATGTGCTTGTTTAGTTCCCAGTTTTTTTACTAAGAAAAGAGGATTAAATTAATGGGAATACAAAAGGTACTCCAACTCATACACACTTATAAAGCAAAAAGGGAAAAAACTAAATGGGCAAAACAAGCCGCCACAGTAAACAACACCAACTAATATTATTAAAAGCGCATGAATTGCAAAAAACCAAAAAAAGATGCCCACAGCTAGCACCTAAAGCAATTACAATCCACTAAACTAACATGAAATTGACTCCCGAGTCAATCTATAGAATATTGTATGAATTACCAATAAAAAAGACACCAACAGTAAACCTGAAACATAAAATAGCCTGTGAATCATTGCCAACAGTAAACCAGTAACCAAGACCATGAAGCCTCTAGCATCACTGGGACAAAAACACAGAACTAGCACCAAATGGTCTTCAGGGATTGAGCCAATAGCAAAAATAATTAGCATCAACAACCACCAAAAATAGTATTTATTACCCAGGACTTCACAGAACTCAAGGATATACATAAAATTGAAAGATAGGTTGGTAATCTGAATGACCCCAGTAGCGCAAAATTGAAGCAATCAAACTCCCACACCAACCTGCACAACACTAAAAATTAAGGCCAGGAAAAATAACCAGCAGTAGCAAAGCCTGGAAAGGAAACACAACGGCTGCAGTAGGATAATCCAGCCAAAGTATGAACTAGGATGCAGAAAAATAAAACTTTAGAGGACACTAAACCCCTTGAGCAGTTGTTGAAAATGACTCAGGATCTAAACTCCATGCATACAGAAGGTTGCTCAGACCAATATAAAAAAGGATAGGAAAAAGTATGTTCTCTAGCTCTAAGCCACTTCCAAGACATCAATTTTACCAACTCAACCAAATCAGATGGGGCCAGCAAATTATTGGAAAAGACAGCTTCATTCCTTGCCAACCAAAGACTCCATATAATAGACAACCAAACTAAGACCCACCAATATTGCATCTTTGAGTTACAGTTTGGGAGACTCAAGAACTGTTCAAAATGATCAGCAAAAGAGTGATGAAGTACCGAAATCAAACCACACCATTTCCAAGCAACACATCCAAATCTGATAGGCATAGGGACACTTGAAAAAATATGAGAGGAAGACTTCAAACCTTGGCAACACCATGTACAATTCGCCTCACCAATCTGAATAATTCTCCTCTTAACAAGGTTAGCTTTTGAAGGAATTCTATCGAGCATCACCCTCCATGCGAAACAAGCTACCTTTGAGGGAGCCAGCAAACACCATATGAACTTATGAAGAGGTATCTTGGCATAAATAGTGACATTTACAATTGCTTGGTAAGTTGATTTTACAGAATAATAGCCACTTGGGTCAGTTGTCCACCGCCAAGAATCATCACACCTCTCATGAACATGCACCGGATTTAATTCCCGAAGGAGTAATGATGGTTGGGATAATTCCAACTCAAATAATAGCCCTCTCCAACACCAATTCCACCTAATTTCTTCCCATCTCTCACAATCATTTCCTCAACAGTACGTCACATGTGTTATTAGCAATGGAAAATAGTCTATTATAACACTCACAAAAAGGAATTGAGCTACGCCAAGGATTCTTATAGAAAGACGTATTTCTTCCATTTCCCACAACTCTAACACACCAATTATAGAACCAGTCACAAGGTATATACTCTCCCTCATCTATGCTCCATAAATCAGACCACCACCTATATTCGACACCCCTCACCCTCAACCGTCTTACAGGAGACCACTGATATATAGAAGATAATACCCTATTCCAAAAGTTACCCCTCTCGACTAGAAATCACCACCTCCATTTGCCTATTATGTAGAATTGATTTTAAATCACTTTCGTCCAACGTGCTTCATTCATCTCCTGCCATCAATTCTATAATTCTATCAAAATCAATTATGTCCAGTTATATGAAATTGTTGTACTTGTACAAAAATAATTTCTCATTTCAGAACCTCTACCCCTTACAGAGGTTACGTTTGACCTATCAAGATGTGAGATTTGATCCACCAAACTAACTTCTACTGTTAATGGAAACAAAATAACAATGATAACTAGGGTAAACCCACTAGGGTGGGCCTAGTGGTGGGGTTGGGGTGGTTTACCATGAGGTCTTAAGTTCAAACCTCATTTGCATTTCTTGTGTAAAAAAAAAGAGTAAACCACTAATTCGGTCCCCATCGTTTACCACCGACTTCAAGTTAGTCCCTAATGTTATAGAAATTAATTATTAGTCCCCAACGTTTTGCAACGTCAAGCACGTTAGTCCCTGACGTTAAATGGCTTCTGTTAACGTTAACAGAACTGCACAGACACACAGTTAAGTGTCAGGTGTCGTCTTCCTGTGCTCCTGTAAGAAATCTGAGATTGCATGTTTACTGTAGCAACCCAAAAACCTTTCAATTTAGTCCCTGGTTAAAAAAAACCCCAAATAATGGTCAATAAAAATAACATTTCAGCTGCCTTGCCACTGTTCTCTGAAGAATTATAAGTCAGCTGAACCTTCCCATCTCTCCCAAGCTTGTAACAATTTAATTCAAAATGAAGCAAGGTTATATTACCCTTAACCAATGAATTAACCTCCATACCCATGATGGAAGTGATTGCCTCAAGCTATGTAATATACCATAGTTGTGCAAGACTCTGTAATCCTTTTTTATTCTGAGACTGATTTGTAGTCTCTTCCTCTGCTTTGTAATTGGGATCATCAAAAAGAGCTGCAAAATTTGAAGTTATAGAGTGCTTTTAATTGTAACTATTCTATAGTGCAAAATTTGATTCTGGATAGCCTTCGGCATTGGGTAACTGAGTTTCACATTGATGGCTTCTCTTTCATAAATGCTTCACATCTGTTGAAGGGGTTCCATGGAGAATACTTGTCTCCACCTCCATTAGTTGAAGCAATTGCTTTTGACCCAGCATTGTTGAAGACTAAGATCATTGCAGATTGCTGGGATTCCCATGACATGGTAGCAAAGGAAAATCGTTTTCCTCATTGGATGAGATGGGCTGAAATAAATACAAATTTTTGTAATGATGTGAGAAACTTTTTAAGGGGTCAAAATCTTCTTAGCAACTTTGCAACAAGGCTTTGTGGGAGTGGGGACATGTTTTCTGATGGAAGAGGCCCTGCATTCTCTTTTAACTACATTGCCAGGAGTGTTGGACTTTCTCTTGTGGGCTTAGGCAGCTTCAACAATGAGGATCTAGCGGTAGAGTTAAGTTGGAATTGTGGAGAAGAAGGACCTACTAATAACACTAGTGACCTCGAAAGAAGACTCAAACAAATCCGTAATTTCCTCTTCATTCAGTTTGTGTCATTAGGAGTACCTGTTCTGAACTTGGGAGATGAGTGTGGGCAATCTTCTGGTGGTTCTCCTGCATATGGTGACATAAAACCTTTCAATTGGGATGCTTTGAAAACAGGTTTTAGTAAACAAACCACACAATTCATTTCCTTTTTAACTTCATTGAGAAGGAGGCAGGGTGATCTTCTTTAGAGTAGGGCCTTCTTTAGATGCTAACAGATTTTTCTACAATAAAAAGATGAAAGAAGGGAAGGAGAGACAGTATTACACACAATATAATAAAGAAACAATGAGTCTCCAGTATGAGCTTGTCCAATGCAAAGATCTTGTGTGATTTGGTCTATGTATTGTAAAAGTCATATAGAAACAAAATAATAAAGAAAGAAGGAGCAAATGAGCCAGTAGCTCAACTAGCACAGAACTCGATCTCTAAGATTGGGGTCTGATGATGGTAGTGAAGCTTCGTCCCTAACAGCTACAAGCTACATAGTTTCTCTGTAATAAAGGGAAGAGAAACTTTATTTTGGGTTTTTATTTTTTTTTTAACTAGGGACTAAATTGAAAGGTTTTGGGTTGCTACAGTAGAAATGCCAGCTCAGATTTCTTAATGGAGCACAGGAAGACGACACTTGGCACTTAACTGTGCGCTTGTGCAATTCTGTTAATGTTAACAGAAGCCATTTAATGTTATGGACTAACGTGCTTGACGTTGTAAAACGTTGGGGACTAATAATTAATTTCTATAACGTTAGAGATTAACCTGAAGTCAATGATAAACGATAGGGACCGAATCGGTGATCTACTAAAAAAAAATCTGATAACAGTTTGTCTAAATAAAAATGTTAAACGGTTGACTTGTTTTACTGGAGTAATGTGATGGATCACCTCTCCAATTAAATTTGCTCAATTCTCTGAGCTAATATCGATAAGTGAGAGCATTAATATCTTGAAAAGAGTCATATACTGTACGTTGTGCATTATGATATCTGATGAGAAAACATATGGATGAAAATAAATTGTTTTAATCTGGAAAGAGGGAACAAGAGTTGGCCCAAAAATTTAATGGAATATAAATAACCATGAATTATTCCATGCCGAGAAGACGTTTCAATGAAAAGTATTTCGGTCGTATTTATACGATAATTCAAACAAAAATATAAATATATTAATTTTTAAAAAATTATTCTATAAAATTACAAGTTTATTTTTATTTAAAATTGAACTCTATTATCATGGTAATTGTGTTGCCTTAAAACTTTTAATAGTTAACAAGGACAAAAATGAAAAAAACAATAAATACTTCTAAATTAATACACTTTATCCTATAAATAAGACCATAAAAATATTTTAAATATTTTTTTATAAATAGGACACGAGGGAGTAATGTAAAACAAATATTTCAGTGTGAAACAAAATATGATTTCATCAGCATAACATGTTAACGTGAATGGCGCGACAGATATGTGCCAATCTAGACCGGTGCATGTGTTGTGGAGAATGATTTTAATTTTTTAAAATAAATGAAAATTACAGTAAAATCAAATAAAAAACATCATTTAATGATTCATTCCTTCCTTTTCGTCTAGAAATTGTTCACTGTCACTGTATCAGTAACATGATCAGTTGGCCACGGATTAACCTTTCAGTCTTTCAGAGGTCCCAAAGAAGTGCAAGAGAGACACCCTGTAATGGCCAACCTTTAATTTTTATTTTTATTACAGACAATGTAATATCTAATCTAATATACTATAGGAAAATAAAATCCCACCCTTATCACATGTCACATTCTCATTCATTTTTTTTTTTCTCTAAAAAATATCACATCATCCTTTTTACTTTTTTTTTTATTTTTTAACCAAAATTATATTTTCATTTCCTTTTATTTTTTTACCAAAATTATATCTCCATTTATTTACCTTCTATTGTAGTGTTTTTTTATGAATCACGGGTATCCTTCACGGGAGCCAGTCTTAATCCTGTCATTTTCTTTTTTTATTAATTTTTTTATCTCACTTTCATTTTTTATTATGATATTAAAATATTTTCTTTCATTATTCATTTTTATTAATATGTTTCATTATAAAAGATTTTTTTATGAGTTGCGGGTATTCTCCACTGGAGACAGTCCTGTTCGTACCATTTTATTTTTTTCTCACACATTAATTTTCTTTTTTTATTATCCTTTTTACTTTTTTTATTTTTTATCAAAATTATATCTCCATTAATATTTATTTAGCTTCTATTGTAGTGTTTTTTTTAATGAATCACGGGAATCCTCCATGAGAAGCAGTTTTAATTCTGTCGTTTTCTTTTTTCTTTTATTTTTTATCTCACTTTCATTTTCTTTTTTTATTATGATATTAAAATATTTTCTCTCATTTTTTTATTAGCCGCGGATATTCTCTACTAGAGACAATTATGTTCCTATCATTTTATTTTTTCTCACACTTTAATTTTCTTTTTTTATTATCCTTTTTACCTTCTTTTTATTTTTTTATCAAAATTATATCTCCATTTATTTAGCTTCTATTGTAGTGTTTATTAATGAATCACGGGACGGTCTTAATCATGTTGTTTTCTTTTTCATTTTCTTTTTTTATTATGATATTAAAATATTTACTCTCATTATTCTTTTTATTAATATGTTTCATTAAATAAGAATTTTTTTATGAACTGCGGGTATTCTCCACGGGAGACAGTCCCGTTCCTACCATTTTATTTTTTCTCACACATTAATTTTCTTTTTTTATTATTCTTTTTACTTTTTTTTTATTTTTTATCAAAATTATATCTCCATTTATTTAGCTTCTATTGTAGTGTTTTTTTTATCACGGGAGGCAGTATTAATCCTGTCATTTTCTTTTTCCTTTATTTTTTATCTCACTTTCATTTTCTTTTTTATTATGATATTAAAATATTTTTTTTCATTATTCGTTTTGATTAATATGTTTCATTATAAAAGAAATTTTTTTATGAGCTGCGAGTATTCTCCACGAGAGACAGTCCCGTTCATATCATTTTTTTGAGTTCAGATTCTCTCCATTTCTTAAAAGAAATGGAGATATCCATTTCCTTATCTCAATCATGACAAGTGGCTTAAAAAAATCCAATGGCTCAGATTTCATTTCATAATTCAATTGAGAAAAAAACTGAAGAGCATCCCAAGTTGCGCAAAGCTCTCCAATCCATCAGTCCACACCGTAGTGCCGCCACTGCCCTTCTTTGCCAACGTGTTGCCTCTGCCTTTTTCCGCCATTGTGCCACCGCCGTTCCCGCCATTATGCCATCGCCGTAGTGTCCAAAACAGGGAAAAGGAATTCCACCCAGTGAACCCTTCCCTTCCACGACGTGGCCGTGTCGCGCCACACTCTGTGCCACTGCGAGCGTCGCCCTTCATAACCACCGCGCTGCGCCACTTCTGGTTTTTTATACTCCCACCCACTTCCCAAAAGAGATCAAATCTAGACCGAAACATGGTTATGCACTCAACTTCCCAAAAATGGCTGGGATTTATAGTCTCTGTGTTGTTGGTTATTTTTAGTGATTGATTCCAATCCACAGAAAGAGCAATTTTGATGGAATTTAAATTAGTTTTTCTTCTTATGGATTTGTATTTGTTAATGCTTATTCTCGCACACGTGTTCCATGATTTTCAAGAATGGAGAAGGCGAGAGTGTGTGCATTTTGATGGATTTGTATTTTTTAATGCTTAACCCTCACATGTTATCCAGGAAGTTTAGCTTTTCTGAGACTTCAGAAATTATGCTTTCACAGTTTCTCACGTACCCTTTTCAATTTCACTGTATCATAACTTCAGTTTTTTTTTTTTGTTTCAAATTAAATTGAAAATTTTAAATCTGGACCGTTCGATTTTTTTAAACTACGTGTCAATAAAAGAAACGAAGAAATGGACGTTTCCATTTCTTTAAGAAATGGAGAGGATCTCTATGCCATTTTTTCTCACACATTAAATTTTTTTTATTATCCTTTTTACTTTCTTTTTATTTTTTTATAAAAATTATATCTCCATTTATTTAACTTCTATTGTAGTGTTTTTTATGAATCACGGGAGACAGTCTTAATCATGTCCTTTTCTTTTTTCTTTTATTTTTTTTATCTCACTTTCATTTTCTTCTTTTATTATGATATTAAAATATTTTCTCTCATTATTCGTTTTTATTAATATGATTCATTATAAAAGAAATTTTTATGAAATGCGGGTATTCTCCACGGGAGACAGTCCTATTCCTACCATTTTATTTTTTCTCACACATTAATTTTCTTTTTCTATTATCCTTTTTACTTTCTTTTTAATTTTTTTATCAAAATTATATCTTCATTTATTTAGCTTCTATTGTAGTGTTTTTTTATAAATCACGAGAATCTTCCACGGGAGGCAGTCTTGATCATGTCGTTTTCTTTTTTCATTTATTTTTTATCTCACATTCATTTTCTTTTTTATTATGATATTAAAATATTTTCTCTCATTATGCATTTTTATTAATATGTTACATTATAAAAGAAAGTTTTATGAACTGCGGGTATTCTCCACGGAGATAGTCCTGTTCCTACCATTTTATTTTTTCTCACACATTAATTTTCTGTTTTTTTATTATTATTATATTACATTTAATATATATCAACATATTTATTATATTTCCTAATGTGTGTTTTTATGTAATAAAAAATCATAAATGAACAATGACAGAAGTCGTATCATCATTTTTACTTTCTTTTCATTTTTTTATCAAAATCATATTTTCATTCATTTAGCTTTTATTGTAGTGTTTTTTCTCCTTTTTGTTTGTTTTTAATTAATCATTCATTTATAATATCACTCTTCTTTATTATCACATTAGTAAAGTGATTTTTTTATGAATTACATGTATTATCCACAGGACACAATCTTAATCCTGTCGTTTTCTTTTTTAATTATGATATTAAAACATTTCTCTCATTATTTGTTTTTATTAATATATGTTTCATTATGAAAGACTCTTTTTATGAACTGTAGGTATTCTCCACGGGAGACAATCCCGTTCCTAACATTTTATCTATTCTATTTACTCTATATTAAAATTGTTCTCACAATACATGTGTCGTGTTTTCAAATTTCTTTTTTTTTGTTTTTTTATTCTCAATTTATTAATGATTTTTTATGCAATGAATAATAGGCATCCTCCACGGGAGAGTCTTGCTTTTGTCGTTTTCTTTTATTTCTATCACACTTTTGTTTTTTATTATATTAAATCATTTTCACTAATTATTCCTTCCTATAATTTGTTTTATTATAAGAGTAATTTTTTAATGAACCACAGGAGGCAGTCTTACTCTTACCATTTTTTTTCTTTTTTTTCATACATTAATTTTCTTTTTTACTATTATATTAAAATATATTCTCTTAATATATAAGTATTTATGATAGCTAATATTTTATCCCGTGCGAAACACGGATAACATAAAATCATATCATCAATATACTCGTGGCTTACTACTAGTTTAGAAGAATAAAACGGAAGATTTCCATCAAGGTCTAAATCCTAGTCAATCTATCAAGTACTAAAATAGCATCATTATGTATTAGTATTTTATTTAATCCCATCTAATCTACAAGAAAAATATTTATTTTTATATAACTAACTTTACAAATGTCGATGTTAAATAAAAAAATTTACAAAAATTTCCCTTTAGCGTCGGTTAAAAAAAAAAAGTTTATTTTACCATTAGCGTCGATTAGGCTGACACTATTTAATAAAGTTAGTGTCGGTCTGGCCAGCGCTACATAAAAAATGTAAAACAAATAAGAGAAAAATATGTTTTTCGTCCCTATAGTTTCGGTCAATTTTGGTCTTCGTCCCTATACTTTAAATCCTTTATTTTTTGTCCCCGTGAACTTTCTAAACCCCCAATCCATGGTCTCTGGCCTTTAGTGAGATCTGTTAATCTAATGAGCTGGATAACAAAGTTACATGTTAGCCTCAATAGTGGGCCCCAAATAGCTAACTCATCTAATTAATCTTCTTTTATTAATTTTTTAATTATTTAATAACCATAATTATGAAATTAGGTTTTTATCGGGTAAAAATCTTAGGTGAAAACTCTAATTTAGTAATTAGGGTTATTTTAATAATTAAAAATTAATAAAAAAAAGTTAATTAGATGATGAATCAGTTATTTGTGACTCACTATTAAGGTTGACATGTAACTTTTGTTAGCAAGCTAATCCGGTTAACAGATCTCACACTGACGGACAGTGACCACGGTTTGAGGGTTTAGAAAGTTCAGGGACAAAAAACACAGGATTTAAAATACATGGACCAAGACTAAAGTTGACCGAAAGTACAGGGACGAAAAACATATTTTTCCCAAAAAAAAAAAATTCAACAGTGATGCATTTTAGCGTCGACCTGGTCGACGTTACTAGCGACGGTTTGTGACTGACGCTACCCATTCGCATCTAAATCGCTGATTTGTTGTAGTGTTCTCATAATCATAAACTCTATATGTCATCCATAACCAACTTGTAAGCCATCGATCTCTTTAATTTATTAGTAGTAGTTAATCATTGTTGCAGTGAGGCTACATGACTCAATTACATCTCTTTAAAATGGAGTTGCAAGAATAAATAGCATAATTGTGCCTCTTAAATCAAGGGAAAAAATTAACTTACATAGAGTGTGTTTGACTTGCCATTTTAGCTAGCTGAAAGTTGAAAATAGTAGCTGAAACCATTTCAGCAGTGTTTGGGAAGGTAGCTTTTTTGGGTAGCTACAAGCTTTTCTTAAAAAGCTACTTGGAGTAGTTTTTTTAAAAAAGCTCCAATTTTCAGCTACTATCTGAAAATTAATTACAAGTTTAGCCCTCAACCACCCCCATTTATCATTATTTAATAATTAATGTTGTCCTTAAATGTCATTTTACAATTTCAACTAGTTTTACCAAACACATTTAATAGCTTTTCAGCTTTCAGCTAATTTACAGCTAGTTTTACCAAACACACTCATAGTATGCGGTAAACATTTTAGTGCCCAACTCTAAAACCTTTGTTTTTGTTTTTAATCTTTCACTGTCTATTTAGTACTTGGATGTTATTATTGAAACAAAAAGCATTTTCCAAACATCACATTATATTTAGTACTTGGATGTTATTATTGAAACAAAAAGCATTTTCCAAACATCACATTATATTTAGTACTTGGATGTTATTATTGAAACAAAAAGCATTTTCCAAACATCACATTACAAGAAACTGGTACTGACCCCTAGTTTTAGTCCTTTGAGTGGTTTTCATTTCCACAAGCTCATCAAACTCTCATGAGTTCTGGTTTAAGTTTTGTTTTGGCCCATAGGAAATGATCACATATTTGTTATCTGTTACAACTCAGTTGTTTCAGGCATGCATGTTGAGTAACAGTAATTGAGTAACATCTACTTGTTTCAAGATAAAGTCCCGTCCCATTTACCTATAGTTTGGATAATATGAAAATTTGCAAGATAATGCAGCTTGTTTTCAAGTATAAGCCCACAGTAATTGAGTAACATCTACTTGTTTCAAAGAGACTAATATAAGAACACTACATATAAAATGCCTAACTTTTTAACATATCAGCCAATAAAGGAATGGATTACATTTATGTATGATATGCCTTTGTGGGATGTATTATATATGGTCAATGTGTTGGAGAAAAGGGGTGGAAAAGATATTTTGAGAGTAAGAGTAATCTGAAATTTTTATTCATATCTACTTCTATTTATAGTACAACAAGTAACTCACGTTTAACAGCATTTGTAACTAACCATAACCAACTAACTGACACTGACTACCATTCTGAATTAATGTCACAACACACCCCCTTTAATTCAGAATGCTTAGAGATACAACATTCAACATTCTTCTCAAAGTTTTAAACCTCTCAACCTTCAATGATTTGGTCATAACATCAGCAGCTTGTTCCTCAGATCTGAAAAAAAACAATTCAAGTCTCCCTTTGTTTACTTGATCTCGTAGAAAGTGGAACCTTGTCTCAATGTGCTTGCTTTCTACCATGTGCTACTGGATTTTTGGCTAAGTTGATGGCTGATTTGTTGTCAACCATTAAACATATAGGCTTCCTTAACTGAATCTGCATCTCATTCACCAAGGGTTCTAACCAGGCTGCTTGACATGCTGCATAGGAAGCAGCTATGTACTCAGCTTCACAAGAGGATATAGCCACAATAGATTGCTTCTTGGAGCACCATGATATTGGTGCCTCCATGAATTTGAACACATAGCCGGAAGTACTCCTTCTATCCTCTTTGTCTCCACACCAATCTGAATCTGAATAACCAACTAGTTCTTCTTCACATTGACTCATCCTTTTTGGAAACAATATTCCAAAATCTGAAGTGCCCTTTAAGTATCTCATAAGTCTCTAAACTGCTAACCAATAAGCTTGATTGGGAGAATTCATATAGCGACTAACCAAGCCTACTCCAAATGAAATTTCAGTTCTGCTGTTGCAAATGTATCTCAATGACCCAACAGCTTGTCTATACAAAGTGTTGTCAACAGCTTGCTGAATTAGCTGATTATCACAATTTGTTTTTACTTCAGCTGGAGTTTCTGCTGCATTGCAATTCTGCATTTTAAACTTCTTCAACGCATCTTCCACATACTTCCTTTGATGCATCAGAATGCCTTTGTTTGTGTAAACAAACTCCATACCAAGGAAATAAGTGATTGCTCCCAGATCTGTCATTTCAAATTCAGCCTTCATTTTCTGCTTGAATGCTTCAATTTCCCTTAGATCACTTCCTGTCACAAGTAAATCATCAACATACAAGCACACCAGCAGTAATTCCTTGCTGATTTTGGTCTTCACATAGACTCCATATTCAACTGAACATTTACTGAATCCCAACTGCGGTAGAAAGGAATCTATCTTCTTATTCCAAGCTCGAGGGGCTTGCTTCAACCCATACAATGCCTTTTTTAGCTTGTAGACACTGTTCTCACACCCTTTAAATTGGAATCCAGGCGGCTGTTCAACATAAACCTCCTCCTCAAGTGGCCCATTAAGAAAAGCAGATTTTACATCAAGCTGAAATAGTGGCCATCCCCTATAACTAGCCATTGCAACTACAAGTCTTATTGTCTCTATTCTAGCCACTGGTGCAAAAACATCTGTACAATCCAAACCTTCCTTTTGTAGAAAACCCTTAGCAACTAGTCTTGCTTTATGCTTGGCTATTGAACCATCAGGCTTCACTTTTACTTTATATACCCATTTGACAGCAATAGGATGTTTATCCTTAGGTAAGTCAACCAGCTCCCATGTGTTGTTTTTCTCTATTGATTTCAGCTCCTCCTTCATGGCTTCTATCCATACATCTTGTTTCATAGCTTCTTCCCAATTAATGGGCTCTGTGTCTGCCATAAAGGCTAGATGAACAATGTCTTCTTCAAACGATACTGCATTGTTTGAAAACATTTCATAGTCTTAAAATTTTGTTGGTTGCTGTCTCACTCTTTGTGGTCTTTGCACTTGATCACTTCCACTGGGATTTGATGGAGTTAGTGTCTCATTGCTGTGAGGGTCTTCAATCATCATTGGACTAAACAGATTTGAATTCACAGAATTACTTCCCTTATTTTTCCAGTCCCATGTTTCAGCTTCACTCACCACTACATCTCTGCTTATCACAATTTGCTTTGTTGCTGGATTGTATAGTCTGTAGGAACCAGTAGTATGATAACCGACCAGAATCATAGGCTCACTTTTATCATCAAGCTTCCTCCTCTTCTCATCTGGAATATGTCTATAACAAAGAGATCCGAAGACTCTGAAATGTTTCACACTGGGTTTCTTTCCTGACCAAGCCTGAATTGGTGTCTTAGCTACCAGCTTCTTAGTAGGGCACCTATTCAACACATAAACAGCTGTAGTTACAGCTTCACCCCATAAACAGTGTGGTAGCCCTTTTCCTTTTAACATGCTTCTTGCCATGTCAAGAATTGTTCTATTCCTCCTTTCAGCCAAGCCATTATGTTGTGGGGTATAGGGTGCTATTACCTCATGTTGAATTCCTTGTTCTTCACAAAAGCTTTCAAAATCTTTAGAGCAATACTCACCTCCACCATCTGTTCTCAACACTTTAATAAAATTTCCACTTTGTTTTTCTACCAGCAACTTGAATTTTTTAAAGACAGAAAATACTTCTCCTTTTGTGTTTAGCAAATATATCCATATCATTCTAGTGAATTCATCCACAAAGGTAACGAAATACATGTTTCCACCTACTATGGGAACTTCCAATGGACCACAAACATCTGAATGCATCACCTCCAATGGCTTGCTTGACCTCATGGGCGCATATGACCCGAAGGAGTTTCTTGGTTGCTTTCCAATCAAGCAACAATCACATAATTTCCCCGGTGCTTGGATTAAATGCAGTCCTTTCACCATTCCCTTCAAGGAAAGCTGATTCGGGCTCTTCCAATTCAAGTGTCCAAACCTTAAGCGCCAAAGCTAACAGTCTTCACTCACCACTGCAACTGTAAGGCACTGAGCTTCAGTTGCTGGAATGTTAACTTTGAAGGTTCTATTCTTTGAAAGAGGTGCCTTCAAAATTGATTTTTGATAAGAATCAAAGACTTCTAAATTTTCACCCTCCATTTTCATTGAAAAACCTTTTTCAAGCAGCTGGCCAAGGCTTAATAAATTGCTCTTCATTTCTGGTACGTACAAAACATCTGTGATTAGTGCAAATTTTCCATCTTTCTTCTTGATTAGAACATTCCCAATTCCTTCTGCAGCTACTGTTCTGTTGTCCTCAAATCTCACCCTACTCTTCTTGTTTTCATCAAGATCAACTAGCCATTCTTTATGGCTTGTCATATGATTTGAACACCTTGTATCAAGGTACCATGTTTCAGAACCACTTACATCTGAGTTGGTTGTGACCATCAGAATTACTGGATCAGAATCTGACCCATCATCATCATCTTGTGCGATATTAGCCTCCTCACAGCCTCTTTTTTGCATACTTCTATTGGTCTTGCACTCATATGTGAAATGGCCAAATCTTTGGCAATTGTAACATTGAATTTTCTTCTTATCAAACTTCTTCCTTCCACCTCTGTGATAACCACCACTAGCACCTCTTCTTGATGAACTTTCAGCCTGATTATGATGAGAATTTGTGGGTTCTTGACCAGAATCATGCCCAACAGCAAAATCAACTCTGTAATTTCTTCCTTTGCCCCTCCCCCTTTTATACTTTCCACTTTCTCCACCCATCTTCTTGCATGTTTGAGCTTGCAAAGTTTGTTCTGATGAGCTTCTAGGTTCTCTTTCTTTCAATCTTTGTTCATGGGCTTCCAATGACCCCTGCAACTTCTCCACTTTCATCTCTCCAAGATTCTTGGATTCTTCAATAGCAACTACAATGTGATCAAATTTAGGAGACAAGGTTCTGAGGACTTTTTCAATAATCATCAAGTCTGTGAATTTCTCTCCACAAGATTTCATCAAATTTGTAAGAGTTAGCACCCTTGTAAAATAATCTCCCACACTTTCTTGGCCTTCCATCTGTAACATCTCATACTGCCTCCTCAAAGTCTGTAACTGAATTTTTTTAACCTTGTCTGCACCCGCAAAGCTCTTCTCCAAAGTGTCCCATGCCTCATTCGCAGTGGTTGCCGCTGCAATTTTCTCAAAATTTGCTCCATCTACACACTGATGAATGATGAACAGAGCCTCGCAATCCTTCTTCTTGGCATCTTGGTGAGTAGATCGTTGTGCTTCGGTTGGATTGTCACCAAGTTCTTGGTAGCCATTTTTACCACATCCATGACTTCTTGAAAGCCAAATATAGCTTTCATCTTGACACACCACCTCTCATAACTGTCAAATTCTTGCCATCAAGAATTGGCAAGTTCCCAAAATAATTTCCATTTGAATTAGCCATGGAAACAACGCAGCTTCACACACACACAACACCCCACAACACTTCACAACACAACACTACACGATACTTCACTACACAACACCTAGGTCCAGGATCTTGAAGCTCTAGATACCAATTTGTTGGAGAAAAGGATGGAAAAGATATTTTGAGAGTAAGAGTAGTCTGAAATTTTTATTAACATATACTTCTATCTATAGTACAACAAGTAACTCACATTTAACAACATTTGTAACTAACCATAACCAACTAACTGACACTGACTACCATTCTGAATTAATGTCACAACACAATGTTACTAATTAAACTCAAATAATCACACAATGTCATGACATAGGCGGATATAGTTCTGAGGATACTTTGGTCGGAATTCAAAGCGTGCTGTGCAGGTTCTGGGTGCAATTTTTTCCAAGGTATTGAGAATCTAAGTGTTAAACACACTTGTTAAACACCCAATCAGTTAGTGTCCCATTATTCAAGCATGTTGTACTATTCTAATCCTACATTATGTTCTTTGAAATGTTTGACTTGTCCTTGTATTGTCTTGTTGGAGGATAGATTTTTTGACATAATCTTGACCTTACCATATGGTACCATAACTTCCTTCTCATCTCATGCATTCTTTACCATATTGTAGAATCGAGTTCTTAATGGATTTATGCTATTTTCTTGAAATATTGCTAAATGAATAATGGTACTTATAAATTAAATTATATTGAAAAAACAGGTTTCAAAACAGGTTCAAAAACATGTTTAAAAATTGGTTCTAAAACTGGTTTGAACCGGTTTTAATCTGGTTTTGAAACAGTTTTAAACTGGTTCAAAACCGGTTCTTGCACCAAAACTGGTTTAGATCCATGATCCAGTTCAAAACCGGTTTGGATCCAACCGATTTTCGGTTAAAGCTAAATTGGTTCAGTTATTGGAAAAGTGGATCAGTTTTTTTAATCTTATCCATATATTAGGTTTAGGTTTGGTTTTGGTTCAATTTTTGCAAAATCTGATTCATGATTCTTATCCATACATTATTCCGGTTCTTTAGACTTTGCCTAAACATACCCAATCTCTAATCCCCAAATCATCTAAGGTTCCTCTGTTCTTCGAATCTGTTAACGTTAACTGTCCCTCTCTTTGAATTTGTGAATCCTTCTAATCATAGGTCAGATTCGAAGCTTGTTCGTGCTTGATCTCACTCTTCTTGTTTACATCATAACTTGTCACCTTGTTCGGAGCTTCTTCGTTCTGCGTTCGGAGCATGCTTATTCAGTGGTTATCGCATCGGGTTGTAGTGTCTTTTGTTTGAAGTATACTCAGTGATTCTTACACCAAGTTACAGCTTCTCTCTTCGGGTCATAGTTTTCTCTTCGCATCGCAACTTGTCTCCTGGTAGCATGCTTCTCTATTAAACATAAGTAAAAATAGCTTTACAAATTAAATATTATCAAGTTTCTGATGTTGGGTTTCAGCTCTACTTGAAGCTGCAAACAATTCATCACTTCAAGACGTGTCAAGGGTGACATACTTGCATGGATACATTGGTAGTGTGTTTGATGCCTTGAGGTATATATATGCAGTTGCTGCTCCATTTTATCTCGTTGATAATTACATGACAAAAATATTTTTTTCATCAGTACTGCTAGAAGTCCCACAGTTACCGGTTATGAATTATTGAACCATGTAGTTCTGTTGGTTATTTAGTCATCTCGGGAGCAAGTTACTTATCTGATGAATTCTGCTGTATTTTTTAATTTATAAATTCCCAAAATTAGTTGAGTATTCTGTTGATCACATACTACTCTAGCTGATATATTGATAACAATAGAGCCTTTTAAAATTAGTAATTTAGTATCATTACACTGATATATAATGGGTGTACTGCACTTTCCAAATGCTCAACAGTAAACACCAGCAGTACCTAGGTATGCATATGGCTCTTGTAGAAAAGCACTTTTAAGCACCAAAGATCTACTCTACATAGTGGTATGAAGGTTTCACAAAGATGTATCATTCCCCAGTTTGTATAACATACAAATCCTACAATACAGCTATTAAAAAAATTCAATGCAATGCAGCATATTCTAATCACCAGAAGAGTCATGAACCAACTTATCATGCAGGATAAAGTAATGCCAGCAGCCATGAACACACCTTCTTAGGCTGGAACAGTTTTTGTTTTGACCTAACTTTTCTCCAAGAAACACTACGCATAATCTGTTTTGCATAATCTGTTTTGCATCCATCTTTGTACTGTATAGCAAAAATGAGCAGTGAATCAAGGAGAGATTCTGAAAGGAAGTATGGTTTCAGTCCCAGATCAGCTAGTTTAGTGTTCTTGCAATTGTAGTAATGCTCCTCTGCCTCCACTCTTGGGTTAGGCACAGATAAAGTTTTCACATCAAGGCCCAACTTCTCACCAGTTTTATATTGATAATATACTACTCTTTTGATATATTGATCACATACTAATCTTAATTTTTTACTGCTGGTGTTTACTGTTTAATGTTTTTAAACTTTTGCTTGGTCTTTGTATTCATTATGATCTTTTGTTTGCTAAATCTTTACCAGGTTGGGCAAAAGAGGGCAGATTGAATATTGAGGAAGAGGATGATTCACAGCCCAAAAAAAGGTTTGTTTGGGGGTTCCTGCTACAGAATGGATTTCATTACAATGCAAGGCTGCCAATGAAGCAAAGGTAGAGCTGCAATCACTCTTTGTAGCAATTTAACTGAGTAATGGATATCTATCAGGTTTTAGGTTTTTTCCATGCACTTAACTTTATATTAGTAATGTAAAGAAATATTTTTATTATGAAATAAGTATTTGCTTTAGTGTTATATACTTGTATTGTCTGAACCTTTAATTTCAACTCTCATATTTAATATAGTTATTCAGCATATAATTACACCTAAATGATACAGACCTTGTTTATTGTTTATAAGTGTAGTTTAGAGCCATTTTTGAACTGGAAGTATTTTTTGTTACACAGAAGTTAAATCCTTCAAGTTGATGAAGTTCAACGTGTCCTTGCATGAATATCCATATGTTTGGATATGGTTTGGTTTTTAGAAAAATTGCACCATGCACAGCCCTGCTATTTTATATTGATCAATCTATTATCTATTATATATATAATTACAACCCCATTCTATGCAAGTAGGGACACCTGTTTTTACCATATTAATAGCTTGTTTGGATTGCCGTATGATAGCCTTGGACCCCCGCGTTCAATTCAAAGCAACAAAGTGTTGCTTTTGAAAAGCGGGCCTTGGGAAGCTGCGAATCTAGGGGCCGGGATCTCTCCAGTACTGGAGAGTGTCTAGTGGCCATCTAATGACTATACTTTTTCACATCAAATTTATGTTTTTTTGTTTAATTCGGACAGTGAAAATTTAGACGGCCCGGATCTCATCCAGTTTTTTAAAATTGGAGAGGATCCGGGTTCGCGAATTTACGTTCCACACGATAACACAATGACACAATAAATCCTTCTTGAACAAGCTCCGAGAAAACTTACCATAAATAAAAATAATACAAATTAAAACATGAAAAAAAGGGTCGGGCAACAAAGAAAAAGAGAAGAAGAGAAAAAGAGAAAAACTAATGGTTGTGTCTCGAGATGTATAAAGGGGGTGGTTAGTTGGTCAGTATGTAATTTGATAGTGTTCCCAACGCATTACTATGAAACATAACTATGAACCACCTAACAATGACTACTTCAATATTAGATGTCCAATGCCCTATTAAATTAATTATATAAAAATTGTATGACAAATCAACACCAAATGAAGTATATTTATTAATGAAAATAATGAATATTATTAATAATAAAATTAAATACGTCCATTATATATGAATAAGTTTTTACATTAATTATGTTCATATATAAATTATAGATGTAAATATATATATATATATATATATATATGGAAACATAATAACAAGAAAATGTATTCATATTAAAATGATAAAGTAAGAATCTATCACATGGGAAAGCAATGATGTGAAAACCGACCGGACCGGGCGGTTCGACTGGTCCGACCGGGAACCGGCCTGGTGACCGGTCGTTCAACCCAAAAAACCGGAGGATCTCAGAACCAGTGAAAACTGGTCAAGAACCGATCGAACCGATCAAAAACCGGTGAAAAAAGGTAAAAAAACCGGTGTCGGAGAACCGGTTGAACCGATCCCTTTAAAAAAATTCAATTTTTTTTTAATTTTTTATTTAATCTAAATATTTTTAAAATAAATAAAGAACATATATTTAATAATTACACATAGATATCTATTATTTTACTAATTATATTAATTTTTTATCTTATAAACCTTATAATAAGGCTATTTATACTTATTTACAACTTATATATCTTAATTTCTTATATTTTATGTTATTTTATTAATTAAAATGTTATATAATATTAAAAATATATTTAATTAAAACCGGTTCAACCACGGTTCGATCACGGTTGAACCGTGCACCGTGCCTTTACCGATTCAATTACCGGTCTGATTTTAAAACATTACGGGAAAGAATAATTTACATAAAAACATATTAAAAATTAAATTTAAATTATAGGAAAAAAATACTTACATCATATATGAATAAGATAAAAATCATATGCTTTTTTTAAAATATTTTTATTGAGGATGATTTGAAATACAATTATATCATTTCTTTTACATACTCACCTAATCATTATTCTAATAATTATCTTTAAAAAAATTTAAGTTGAGAAATAAACCTTATTTATAATAATGTTATTTTGAAGCAAGCACAATATTGTAAATATATTCAATATAATCATTCATAACATATGACTTTTAATAAGTTTTAGAAGAAAACTTATCAGAAATTGAATTTTAGGGTAAAAAATTCATACAAGATGAAAAATGAACTGAGAAACACATTAATATATAGATTACAAGATAAATAATATTAAAATAAAATATAAATATTAAATTTTTGGGTTGATAATATCTAAATGAAAATTTCTTAATATTTTTAAATTATAAAATAAGATTCAATTACAACGAAAATCAATAAATTATATAAAAATATATTAAAATTTAAATCTAAGTTATATTGGTAAATATAAATATTGTAATTATTTTCTATTTAGCTTATGATGCATTTTTATATTAATAATAAAATAAATACTTATATTATATATGAATAAGGTTTTTTACATTAATTATTTTTATATCTAAATTATATATTTAAATATATATGAAACATAATATCATAAAAATAAGAATCTATCACATATTAAAAAATTTACATAAAATATATTAAATTTAAATTTAAATTATAAGAATAAATATAAATATTACAATTATTTTTCTATTTAGCTTATGATGCATTTTTATATTAATAATAAAATTAAATATTAAATTTTGGGTTAATAATATCTACGTGAAAAAATATTGATATTTAAATTATTAAAATAAAAGTAATATTTTATTATATGACAATGAATAATTTACATAAAAACATATTAAAGTTTAAGTTTAAGTTACAAAGATAAATATAAATATTACAATTTTTAGCTTATGTTACATTTTTTCAGAATTTGAAATTTTATATATTATATCCTTTTAACTCAATTTAATTTAAATTTTCAGTAATATCTATGTGATGCAGGGATAAACACACTAGTATCCATATAATGATATAATATTGGAATATTTATTTGTTTATTAATTTATATATAATAATTATTTTTATTTCTCCTAAATCATCCACTAAAACCATGCAATTTGATATGAGATTAGATGCTGGTTTAGGGTTCGAATCCCACTTCTCCAAACATTTGAAATTCATCTGCTAGAAGAGGAATGGAAGAGGAGAACGACAACGTATGTATTGCTAAACTATTTGATCTCAAAGGGAAGAAGAAAATAAAAAGGCGAAGGCAAAGAAAGAGGCCCGAGACGGTTTTCTGCGGATTCCGCAATAGCAGCAGTAGCTGCAAACAATGGCGGCGGTGTTAAAACTAACAGTGGTGGTGCTAGGATTTGTTTGTTTGATTTCTCGGTTGACAATTTCTTCCGAGATATGGACACCATTGCCAGACTCTGCGGGATAAAAGAAGAAGAACCCGACGCTGCTACTGAGCAAAGCGAGATACAGAGAATGTCTTCTTCCGTCACATTCTTAAGGTACGAATTAATAGTTTGATGCTTTTAAATCTGTTGTGAAGTTAGGTATGGTGAAGAACTTTTGTCGAATTGAATTTCCAATGCCATAATTTGAAAAAGAAAAGGATATGTATATCCATCGCATGGCATAATTTGACAACTGTTTTAAAATTGTTTCAAGACCAGTTAAGTAATATAAACTAGTTTTAACTTAGTTTGGTTAAAATTTGTTTAAGATCAGTTCTTATCTAAATTTATTGTTAAATTAAAGAAACTTAGCTTGCTTATTCACCGTTGGATGAATTAGTGGTTCATACAGTTATACCTCACCCAATAATCACTTGAAGGAGAGAGAAAGGAAGAAATGGAAAGGAACAGAAAAGTATAGAAAATGTTGGATCATAAAAAAACCAACTTTGAAATGTTTTTTTTTTTTTTAAAGAACTCTATCTCAAAATTGTTTTAATGAGATTTAAAAACTGGCCCCAATCTAGTTTTTAGAAGTTCCGGAACAATCGCTTAATTTCTTGTTTTTGTTGACTGTTAAATGTGCAGAGAATGGAGTGATTTTAAATATCCATCTAGAACCATTAGGTTTGCTTATGGACTTGGGAGCACTGAATGTTATGAGGGAAAAGATGACAGTTCCATAAATTTGCCTCAGTTTTCATCTGCCACTGTTCCTGAGGTACAAGTAGTTTGATATTATCTTTTTCATTACTTGTTTCCCATGCTAGTCTTGGCAGCATAAATTTCCTCATAACATTTCTTAAGTTTTAATTATTAATAACTAGACTTTTTTACACATTATCGTTGTGTGTGTTTTTTTTTAAGCATGATATGCAAAAGGAGGAGCAACTTGGCGATGCCAAATCTCAGGAATCCAGGTATTGCTAAGATATTAGCTATTTGTGTTGGTTTATTCAATGACATTGCTATGGAGTAATAACACTTATTTTTAACTTGCTGATAAATTAAGGTATTTTATTTCTACTTATTTTTTAACTTGACTAAACACTTCCAAGTTTTCTTGGAGCAGAGACTTGTGATGAATGTTGGAGGCCCTGTATGGGCATTAGATTGGTGTCCTCGGATACATGAAGATCCTGATTGTTCAATCAAATGTGAGGTACTCAGTTTTCTCTATTCCTTTTAGACATCTATTGAACCTTACTGTTAGTTCTTTTTACTGTTTTGCTGCTGTGAGGGGAAGTCTTTGAAGATTGAATGCCTATAAAAATGGTGTGATTCTGTCTGTGATGGTTCTTGTTTAAATATATAATAAATATCCTTATGATTGGTTTCCATATTTATTTATATATCACGATTATTTCCTTATTTAATTATGATTAAGAGTCTAGCATAGCATAAATAAGGATGATGATTTAGGGCTCTTATGTGAAGGTTTTTGGATTTTTGTTTTTGTTTTGTTTTGCTTAAGACGTTGTTGGACACCCCTACCTTTAACTAAGAAACATACTGACTATAATAGAAAAATGGGACAGATCATCTTCCATGCCATTTGGTCCATGCCATATGCCATTGATTCAAGAGCTATGGTGTAACCATGTTAAACTGTCTAATGTCACACCATTGGGTGTTTTATGATGGAGACACCAGTAACACCATGCCATGACACCATAGCTGCACAATTATAAGCACAATTTTAAAGTTTTGCAAGGTTCTACATTATACCTACTCCATATACATATCTGGAAATATTTTCTGGCCTGCTTTTTATTTGCTTGCCTGCTCTTATACTCATACGTGATACGTAGTAAAATGATACACTAAGCTTTGCTTCTTCAGACATGGAAATAGAAGGAAATATGTACATTTTCTTTTGTAAACCCTTGTACATTAAATGACCTTCTTTCTATTATTTGTTGTAGTTTATTGCTGTTGCTGCTCATCACCACCTGGCTCTTCATATCACAAGATGGGTGCCTCACTTACTGGCAGAGGTGTTCGTACAAATATGGTGTCTTCTGAATATCAGGGAGCACCATGAAGAATATCTTCTCTCCCATAGAGAAGAGGAAAAAAAGACCTAAGAAAGATGGAGGCATAACTGACAAATCAACACAGATAAAAAGGCCTAGGGGAAGACCTAGAAAGAATCCAACTGTAATAGCAGTAAATGATACAACTGGTGAGACCCAGCACATTGCCATCTCTTGCTGTTCAATTTGCAGAAAATTCTACTGAATTTCCTGCTCCAGATGGGAATCTTGAAAACTATCAAGAAATATCTTCTCTCACAGAGAAGAGGGAAAAAAGAACTAAAAAAGATGAAGGCACAAATGACAATCTCAACACAAATAAAAAGGCCTCGAGGAAGACCTAGAAAGAATCCAACTGCAATAGCAGTGGATTATACAAATTGTGAGGACCCAGTACATGCCATCTCTTGCTGTTCAATTAACAGAAAACTCTACTGAGATTCCTGCTTCAGAAGGGAATCTGAAAAACAATGGAGAAATATTCCTATTCCAAACAAAGAAAAAGAAATCCTAAAAAAGCTGAAGCTGTGAATGAAAAATCAGCACTAATGAAGAGGCCTAGAGGAAGACCTAAAACAAATACAAAAGAAGTAACAGCGAGTGATCCAAATTGGTGAGAACCAATTTGTTCCTCTTGCTGTTCAAGTTCCAGAAGATTCAGCTGAATTTATTTCTCCAGATGGGGGCTCATGGCAATTGCAATGAACATGCATCACAACAATATTCCAATACAAAGCAAAATCATGCCAAGAAAGCTGCTCCTGCTTGCAATTCAAAACCTCTTGTTAAAAGGAGTAGGTTGACAATTAATCATGGGGGAGGAGAGATATAATCAAGATATAAGTCAACCACTGTTTGATACAGTGTGAGGATGAGACAAGCCATCAACTGCATTGTAGCTCTGAATTGGAACCTGCAACAGCTACTTGTTCTATTCCAGGAGATGTGTAACTTCGCCAAGAGTGTGTCATGCCTAGCTCATAATGGAAAGGTGGCATGGGATGTGAAATGGCGGCCCTTCTTAACATTTCTGATTCCTTATGCAAGCACCGAATGGGCTATCTCGCTGTCTTGTTGGGCAATGGATCTCTGGAAGTGTAAGATGTCTTGAGCCTCATTCTCCCGTTGTTGTATTAGTGTTCTTCATGTTACTTTAATGATTTCTTTTTCTTGTTGTGTTATATATTGCTACTTACTTCCATCTTTATTAGATTTGAGGTACTTGAAATTGGGATATTTTACGTAATACAATTTTAATTATTATACAATAGTACTGTATCATAATGACCTCTCATGAAAAGTTGAATGAAACATAATGAACAAAGGACAATTACTTGAAAGACAGAATTAGGATTGACAGTTGGTATAGTTGAATGGGATGTGATACAATCTATGGAGCATAAGAAGACAGTATTTTCCCAGGCCAAAATTATCATAAAGTAAACCTAAAAGATTATAATGTGGGAAAAATATGTTTTACGTCCCTATACTTTCGGTCAATTTTGGTCTTCATTTTTGGACTTTAAATCTTTTGTTTTTTGTCCCTGAACTTTCAAAACCCCAATCTGTAACCCCTGACCATTAGTAAGATATATTAACCTGATGAGCTAGCTAACAGAAGTTACATGTTAGCCTCAATAGTGTGCCCCAAATAGCTGACTCTTCTAATTAATATTTTTTATTATTTTTTTAGCAAGTTATTCCTTGGTGTGTTCTAGTTGTTATTAAGGTATCTCATATCTGTGTTGTATGTAAAGTACATAGTTTAACTCAAAGCTGAAGTAAAATTGCATCAGCAAGTAAATGAATAGTTGTAGTAGTTAGTACACTTTTTCATTGTCTAATTCAGTGTATCTTTTTATCTGTGCAAAATGCCAACATTTAACAACAACTATCTAAAGGAAAAGGTTGAAAGAATTTATGGTCTTTAGTCATAATTGGCTGTAGCAAAAAAATCTGTTTGCAAAAGAATGTTCCAGTCTGATTTTCTTGTGGGGAGAAATTATCAGAAAGAGAGATTTATGTTACTTACAGAAGTAGGATGAGTGGAATGGGTGGGCTGTAGGTTCCGTGGGTTTTCTACTGCTTTTTCTGATGTAACATTTTTCCTCAAAGGACAGTATTTTTGTTTTCATAACTGAATGTATCACTCACTATCTAACTACACAATTTCTTGTGTTGTTCCTAATGATACTGCCTCTTTCTATCTTTATCATAAATTTCACTACTGGCCGTGTAAGTGAGAGGATAACTGATGGAATTTCTCTTCATTGTTTCTGTGAAATTATTTATAACAGAGAGCTACTGATAAATTGATAAAATTTGTTATTTAGAATGACAAAGTGATTGGTTATTCTTGACAAAATGAGTTCCTTTTAGTAACAGCAGTTTTGAGGAACATTGTGACTTAGTAGGCTTTATTGTTGCCTCATTACACTTATCAATTGTAGGTGGGAGGTTCCTCTTCCTCATGTACTGAGAGAAATTTATACGCACAGAGAGGGCACTGATCCACGTTTTATAAAATTGGAGCCTGTATTCAAATGCTCAATGTTGAAGCGTGGCGGCTTCCAAAGGTATTTTCCTCCATTCTCTCTAGGGTGAATGTTAAAGCCATTTACTTCTCTGAAAAGATTCAATCACTGAAGAAAAAAAATTCATGAACAAATTTGATTCAAAACTCATTTATGCTTGTTTGATAATAGATAAAACAAAATTAAAGTAAGCACATTGAAGAATAAATAAATAACCAGGTTTATCAATAAAAAGCACTTGCTATTGCATACTCAAATATTCACTAAATCTTTTTCAAACTTTTCTTTTTAATTAGATTTATTTTGTGATTTTATATTATTTTTAAAATGTATATCCAATATATCTGCAACAATGATAGTGTATTATTTTATAAAACCAAAAGAAATATTTATGGTCATAAGTTCTCCCATTCTTAATGCTTAATGTTCATTATTTGTTATCAAGGAAACTTAAATGTTATTATTTATAAAACTCAATAAAACCTAACATGAACTCGTCATGTACGTTTTGTTTTCTTTTTTTTAAAAAAATAACTCTCCTATTTACACAATATAATTGATATATAATATCAAATTTAAAAGTAAGGGCAAATTGTGACTCTAAATCAGGTTCTGATGGGTATGTGTGAATTTTCTTTCGTTTTTGGTTAGAAGTATTTGAATGTTTGTGTTCAAGTAGAGTAATATTATTCATGTTGTAGTTTGGTGTAGTATATTATTCAGGTTTGGAAACTCGCCACAGTTCACACTACCTGGCCCATTTACATCCCTATTTAGAGTTTGTTTTGTCACTGGAATGGTAATTTCATGAATAATAAAATGCTACTATATTATGCTTTAAAAAATAGTGGGACTGCATAATACGGCTAGTTTTGATTGTGCACTGAATAGGAAAGCTCTATATAGAATGCTCTACTGTACTGCATAGTAAAATCAAAAGGCTTTTTCTTTTTTATAGAAAATGGTTGCATTATAGATTCTTAGTTTTTAGAACACACTATATGTTAATCTATTGCTTTACGGGTAAAAAAATAAATGTGAGATTGTCAACTATTGTGCACTGCAAGAGTTGAGGTGCTATTGATTACTGAAAGAAATGTTAGCTTTTATTGAAATTTGTTGTACAGAGATACTTAAAAACACTCATTTTAAAAGAAATTGCTATGTTAAGAATTAAGATCTCTCTCTCTCTATTGAAATTAAACTTGCAATTTAGAATCTCTACTCATTTCTTCTGGTTAAATTCAAGCAGCTGAATAATGTTATTGAATGTACACCATGCTTTTTAATTTATATTTTTTATTAATCTGGCGATGTGGCTTAATTTACTTATTGTGTTATCTCACAGCATTCCATTGACAGTAGAGTGGTCAGTTACGCCCCCTCATGACTATTTACTTGCTGGCTGCCATGATGGAACGGTATGATTTTCACTAAATGTTCTTCATTTCCTGTGCTTTGCCTTTTCTAAAAGGGTGAATTTTTTTTTCTTAATTTTTTTTCTTTTTCTTTCATCTTCCTGTAGTAATTGTGTATTAATTTTTTTATGTTTCTCAGTATCACTGTTCTGTTAAAATATTAGTATATTGTCATCTGAAATCTTTTTTTAACAATATATATCACTAGTTCTAGTTCACAACTAATGTAATATTTATTATATTTAGGTTGCTTTGTGGAAATTCTCTACAAATTCTTCATCCAAATGTGATGGTAATATATTGTTACCTGATTTATTCTCATGTTTACCTAGATATACTTCACTTCCTATTCGCTCAATTGTTTATCTGCAGACACAAAACCCGTGCTTTGTTTTGGTGGGGATACCGTTCCTATTAGAACAGTTGCTTGGGCTCCTTTTGAAGGGTTAGTAATAATTGAACCTTCTTAGCCAAGGCTTGCTGATCAATTGCATTGAATATGTTGCTTTTATTTTATATCTTTAAGAATGAAGTTCTGTGTTAGATTTTAAAGAATTATTCTGTATATGTTTATGATTTTCAGTTTTTCACTTCTCTGTCTTCCTTCATTCATTGTTAAAATAAATACTCTAATAGATACTCCAGCTATAACCTAATCTAATTCTAATCAAGCCTTCCAGACACTTTATGAAACTTATCTATTTATTACTATGTTATGTGTATTTGTCTGCTTTTGAAATCACTGTGGAGATTTTTTTCTTTGTTTAAATATGCTTCAAGGATACCAATTCTTGATCATGTAATTTCCTTCTTTCCTTCTAAATCAAACTCTTTCCATAGCATCAGTTGTGTTTGGACATGGTTTGGAAGTCTAATTTTTTTCATGGTGTAGACATGCACCTTTATTTTTGTCATGAAGATTGCTTCAAGAAACAAGGGCATTATTTTATTGCAAGGGAAAATATCTACGTCTGAATTCATCTATATTTACATCCTTTGTCCATCTTTTTACCTTCATAATTTTAAATGGGATAATGCAATGTTTTTGTAATATTTCAGTGATCAGGAGAGTTCTAATATAATAGTAACCGCAGGACATGAAGGCCTTAAGTTTTGGGACTTACGGTGAGCATTTTTTTCTTTTTCTTTTTTTGTTTGTTTACTTTGTTATCTTATTTCTTTTTAGTTCATTTTAAACACTAATCTTTAATGGCTATGTGCATTCTATCTTAATTAGAATTAAATTTTTATACTATAAAATGAATTTTGTTTTGAATGATGTTGCAATAGTATTATGCAATGCTATAAAACTTGGTTTGGACCAGCAAACTGTTGAACCTGACTCTTGAACAGTTTGAGCAGCATGTAGATCAGTTATGTAACTGAACCAGCATGAATTGTCTGATTTGGCTGATTTTGAGTTGATTTGTTTCATGTGACTTATCTGATTTTTTTTAGAACTGGCCCAGTGACTGGAATCTGGAAGTGTCACAATCTGAACAATCTCCCTGGCCTTATTGCCATTTTGGGTTTCTTTTTTCCCCCTATTTTCCCATTTACATTTTCTGGGTTTCTGCTACATGCTGACAATCTCCCTTTCAAACTCAAGTCAATTATGGCCTCCTCTTAGAACCCCAGCTTACAACCAACTTAGTGGGTGGATCAGGAACATTGATATGCTTTGCCCATCTCTAATGTGTAGGTCTGGAATTTAGGCCTCCCTCCCTCTCTCTCCTCCTTTCTATCGCTTAATTCATCTGGAGCCAGCCAAAACACACATCCCATCAAGAACCAAAATGTCTGTCACAGGTCACTTTAAAAAGGATGATGATACATTGGGTTCCCTGAGTTACCTTTACAATGCCACCTTGGTAAATAAAGCAAATATCTATGCAAACCCCTCCATATGGTCGAGCATATTTGTTGACAACTTTGTCACCTTTTCATTATAAAGAAAGGAATAACAGCTGGAAGATAAAAATTTATGCACTGATATTTTTAAATAGTATTTTTGTAGAAGCATGCTATTGACCTAGTCTCCATCTCAAGTTGATAATTGGTTCAAGTTTTGTAACACCTGGATTGTGTATTACATTTTCCTAGTAGTCTAGTAGACATGGCAATAAGGCCAGGGGGAAGTGATATCTCCCTTCCTGCCCGCACCCTACTTTTTGCTTGATTCTGCCCTGCTGCTTACATATCGGGAAAAACCCAACCCCAACCCCAGTCACATTAGGTTTACCTGTCAATGTCAGTAGGAAGGGACAGGTACCAATGGGTATGGGATGTTTTGTCATGTAGTCCTTGGTACTAGAACCATACAACTCACAGGCCATACACTTGAAAAGAATGAATAGGATGGCGATGACACTATAGGTAGAAATGCCATCCTCTTCAGTTTTTCTAAAATTGTCATGCAATCCGATTTCATTAAAACACTAACATCTTTTGTTCATAATAGCTTCATTGTGAAGTAAAACTGATTGTGCTTAATATTATTTGCCTTTGCTGTTGAACATAAAAGAACTTTTTTTCTACTTAAAAGCACTCTGTGGCATTTGGCCACTGACCAGAATTGCTTTTATTTGGCAATAGAATTTATTTTACTGCTCTGGAAGAGTAGTAGTAGGTATTTGGAGTTTTTGTTGACAGCAGAACCTAACTAAATTGCTTAGCACACTTTCCTAGTTTCTGCCTCATTATAAAGTTGCTATTTACATTTTACAGTATGCAAATATTGTTCTCTCCCAGAGCCTTCAGCATGTGAAATTTTGACTTGTGAATTCAAAGATAAAGGATACATCTGTCTTTTTAACCTTGCATCCTCAAGAGTTTGATCCAAGTTCATTTATTCATAGTGTGAGCGCTGCATAATAAGTCCATGGAAGAGGCAACATTTGTATTATCTGTATGTTTATGTGTAAATTAGCTTGATGCTTCCTTTATTAGAATGGGCCAATATTAGTATCTCTTGTTATATTGGTACCTTTATCCTTGGGGTCTGTTAAACTTGTTTACAGAGGTTAGATTTATTGATGGAAATTTATTTGTAGTAATCCATTTCGTCCCTTGAGGAACCTCCATCCCGCGCCAAGAATAATATACAGTCTGGATTGGCTGTCAAAGCCAAGGTAATGCATTGATTTTAACTGGATCAAATGATGTCTAATCTCTTCATTATGGTTAACCAATAGTTATTTTGTTTATACTTTTGTAGTTGTATCATTATGTCCTTTGAGGATGGAACAATGAGAACCTTTAGCTTGGTAAAGGCTGCAAATGAACTTCCTGTCACTGGAACAACATACAGTGGAAAAAAGCAACCATGGTTGCACAGTTCTTCGTATTCATCTTTTGCCATTTGGAGTGTTCATGTGTCACGTATAACAGGTACTTTTTGTTATGCATTACTTTTTGTGACTATCATTAATTCATTATTGAATCTTCTTACTTTTAGAAAAAATTTGGGCATAGAAAACTTATGTACTATTTATCTTACCCCTGTAAAAAGAAACTGTTAGTTTTTCTCAGCTAACAAGCTATGTATGTAGTAATGATAAATTTTGTTGCTGTTAAGTTTTCTAAATATCATAATGAGCTCTACTTAAACAAAGCATTACCATTACTTAATACTAACTAAATGATGGGTTTTTATTTTATCATGTTAGGCATGGTTGCTTATTGTGGTGCAGATGGTACTGCCGTTCGTTTTCAGGTAATTCTAACATTTTGTTGGAGATATCACTTTCAATTGCTGGCTCCTCTTCTTTTAGCATAGTATTAGAACTTCTCAAGTAGTCAAGAGTTCAATCCCTTGCATTCCACACTCTTTTAAGTTGAATTTCAACACAAGGAAGTATATTGTTAAAAATTGAAGACGAAAGGGCTTTTACATGTAGGACCGCAACATAAATATAAATTTACTTCTGCCTAATAAGTAATAACTAAAGCATTTAGGAGAGTTGATCCATTCAGCCCATAATTTATGCAAATCTAGTAGCCAATCTTGCCTAAATGGCTGAGTACTTGATTAGCAAAAGGTTTGTTGCATGGGAGCCCTTATTTTTGGAACTAATGGCTTAACTTTATTGGCATATATGTCGGACTAGAGGCTGTCTTGTATCTTGTGTTGTGTTTGACAATTAGGAGTGTAAGACCTGTTATACAGGTTTAGATAATGCGAACCCATGATGATTTGCTCAATAGGCTGTATAAATTTTAACATGAACTAACAAATACAAAATAAGTTACAATGTGAGCCTTTTAGAGAAATAACCTGCCTACTTTGCGACAGTTATTGATGGCTGATGGACATCCCCTATGTTCTCTTAAAACTGTGAGAGAGGATTTGAGAGAGGGCTCCAGTTTATATAATATATGGAAAAAGTGCATTGTTGATAGTATTCCTCAAATTTGTAACTAACTTTTTCAAAATTGTAACTGAATCCTTGATTAATACCTTATACCTATGAATTTTCTCCCCCACCCCCACCCCGAAAAATAGTAATTGTGAGCATTGTTGATGTACTCAGCTTACTACTAAATCAGTGGAGACAGATAATTCACACAATCGAATTCCGTACTTCCTTTGTGGGTCAGTATCTGAAGAGGAATCAACTCTCATTGTCAACACTCCAGTATCAAACACTCCTTTCCCATTGAGGAAATCACAAGAAAAGGGCCGGCATGCTCAGTCTTTCCGGGACTATTATCCAAGGCAAATCTAAGCAAAAGTGCGAGTAATCAAATGGCCAAAGCTTCCAATTCTGATTGTCAGACTTTAGGTCAGCCTTGATTATGATGTGATATTAATGACGATCTGCCATAGATTCTATGAGAATGTTTATCAAATCTTCAATTTGTTGCAGCCCTCTGTGATGGTGACAATTTAGGTTTGGAATCTGGATCAGAGGAAGCATTGTCTTCTGAGGAGCATCCCAAGAGACCAAAACCAAATTGCAACAGCAAGAAAAAAAACCAGTACAAAGCACAGCTCTTGTTTGTACAGGTGATGTGTCAACAAATAATCTCCAAGTTGATAATGAAAAGTCGGATTTTGGGGGTATACCTGAAGCCTTTCCTCCCAAAATGGTAGCATTGCATAGAGTGAGATGGAACATGAACAAGGGTAGTGAGAAATGGTTGTGCTTCGGAGGAGCTAATGGACTTGTACGATGTCAGGAGATTGTGTTCTCTCGTATAGATAAGAAATGGGCCTTGAAGAGATGATAGCGTTTTATCCGCTTAAATTTGAGGTCTTAAATTCCCTTAAAGGAGATTCTGCATTAAATTTGGATCAAATCACACTACGCTATCTTGGGATGTTGGAATAAGTAGAGAGAAAAAAGTAGGAGAGGAGAAAATAAATAGCAGGATAGATTGTTTAGGTTTGGACTGAGGAAAAAAAAAGTAGACAAGAAAGTTGAGTTCTTTCTCCACTTGTTTAGTTGAGGAGAAAAGTGGGAAGAAAATGACTTTTTGTTGTAAAGATATTTGTATCACTAATTGAATAATAAATAATTATTTCTAATTATGCATGACGGGTAATAGTAGAAAATTGGAAAAATAGTCTTGTTCTTGCGACTCTCTTCAGACTTAAATGAAAGATTTTTTTTAGTTGATCCTGGGAGGTTGAGTTCTTTCTCCCCATTAAATCTCGAGTTACCATTGAGAGAAGTGGCAATTTTTCACTCCAATTCTCTTTATCCAAAATCACCCAAAATAACTATGCATTATTTTTATTCATCAGGATAAAGATTGATGTTGGGGGTGTGTATACCCATTGAAGAAAGAATAGAGAAATGATGTGTACAACTATCATTTTCAAAATAATGTCATGATGTCATCTTAAGTTGGCTAAGATATATTGACCAAAAAAAAAAAAAAGTTGGCTAAGATATAATCAAACTCAGCCCTGCCGGAACATGAGATCACGCCTTAACCACTAGACCAACACTTCAACAAAGAAAAAAAAAAAGAAACACAACTTCATGTAACATATGGTGCATACTTTAAGTATAAACCATCTTATTGATTATCGACCAAAAAAAAAACATCTTATTGATTGTATTTCCTGTGCTACACATATAATTTTATTACTTAATATATTTTTATAATATTGAGAAATAAATATTACATTTTGTCCAATTTATAAGAAATATAGGACTAAATTATCAAGACCAAGGAAATGCATTGGAATCTGTTAATAGTAATTAATAATGCCATAAATTTAAGTTTTATTCCAGAAATACCCTTAGTATTAAATGGTTAAATGAGTGGATACTCACGATAAATTAAGGGTATATATGATATTTAGTAATTAATGCAACTAAATACGGTGCTATGTTTCTTATATATAGGAATAAAAAAAACACCTTTTATTTTTTATAAATATAACCGAAGATAATATTTAATATTACTGATGCAACCATGATTCAATTACAATTAGACCAAAGAACTATGAATTAGTGCTTTATGTGGTTCAATAATCGGCCTATTTTTAAAAACTTTGTGAATTTGAACAGAGCCCAATAAGAGTGAGTGGGAAAAAAACTCTAGTAGATTGTACAATCATTATAAACTTCAATAACATTATTATGTTAAAAATAAATCAATATTCATTTTTATCTCTATAGATTGGGGTAACATTAATTTGGTTCATGATAAATAGCTTTTTTTTATAAACAAAAAGTAATATTAATAACAGGAATACAAGAGATACTCCAACCCAATACAAAGTCTACATCAAGATAAACCCAAACAAATTGCACCAAGAGAATATCCAGCCAAACACCAATGAAAATAGATATACAATATAACTTAAAAATAAAAGGAAAAGTAGCAATCATAAGTAAGCCACCACGCTAAATCCCTGCACCTCTAATTAATGTAACCAAATAAATATCACATGCCACAAGCAGATGAAAGTGAAAGTCAAAGGCTCCAGACAAACCAATAAGATTGTGCCGAGATTAATTAAGCCAAACAATACTCCATGGAAACCAGAATCTGTCTCAGTCAACCACAACAATGAACTAGCCAAAAAACGTCCTGCACTACCAGGCCCCAAGGAAAATGCACCAAATTACGTTATCCAAAACATTCCAACCAGTCTATTAAACACCAAAGATTATACTACTGCACGACACCAGTCACCCAGCAACATAGCAGAAAATCACACAAAATGAACACATAATCAAAAACTGAAGATGGGACCCTACATTCCCAATTCGCTGCCTATCAGACAGATTGGAAACTTAAACAGGGTCTGATATTAGCACTCCACATATCAAAAAAGGATAACAGAAAGAAGGATCCTTAGCTTTCAAACACTTCCATGTTCTTATTTTTATTAACTCCACCACAGCTGTTGGCTCCAATGTTTTAGTAGAGAAAATTGTGTCATTCCGTGCTAGCCACAAGGACCACATAACCATCATCCAAACCAAAGACCAATGACTTTTATTAGAGTTACTGCATACTGGTAAGCCCACAAATTGACTCCAATTTTCCACATAGCCATATTGAATAACAGAACAAAATCCCCTCCCCCCCCCCCCATTTCATGCACACATCCAAACTGAATAAGCAAATGGACACTCAAAAAACAAGTGTGTAGTTGACTCTGGCCCTTGACAGCACCATACACAATTAGCATCTGGTAAATTAGAAATCTTCCTTCTAATTAAATTTTGTTTGGTCGGAATCCTATTTAATATAGCTCTCCAGACAAAACATGAGATCTTAGAAGGCACAAGCTTAGAACATAAAAGATGATGCATTGGAAATTCTTTAAAAATGGCGTCATTAACAATAACTTTATAAGCTGACCGGACAGAGAAAAATACCCTCAGGATCAGCAGTCCATCTCCAACAATCCACAATCCTCCTCAGACACACGCACTAATTGTAACTTAAGTGCTAAACACTGTAACTGGTCATGTTCCCACTGGAATAGAAATCGCTGCCAACTCCAATCCCATGTCATACAAGTTTCATTCCAGACAATCATATTAGCTAACCTCACATCCTTATTATTTTCAATTGAGAAAAGTCTATGATACTGGTCACATAATGCTCCATCCCCAAGCCACACATCCTTCCAAAAAGAGATATCTCTCCCATTCCCCACTTTCCTAACACAACACTTTGAAAACCACTCTGAAGTAATGCCACCAATGTCATCAATTGACCATAAGTCTACCCACCAATTAGAACCCCTCCCCCCTCTCCCTCCCTCCCTTACAACCCTCTCCCCGTAAATAGAAGAGAGAATCCTATGCCAAAACTTCCCCTTCTCTCCTAACCACAGCCATCTCCACTTCCCTGTGAGTGCTAAATTAAATGCTCTCAAATCACGAATTCCCAAACCCCCGTGTTTTTCCCCGACATACATCATCCCAAGAAACCCAAGAAATTTTAGACTTATCAAGAGTCCCACCCCACAAAAAAGTAATAAAAGAGAATTAAGTTTGGAGATAATACCTTTGGGAGCCTTGAAAAAAGAAAGATAATAGATCGGAATGGAGTGAAGTACGGACCTCAACAGGACAAGACGACCACCAAAGGACAACACCTTACATTTCCATGCATTTAGCCGCTTCTCAATCTTCTGAACAACTGGTCTCCAAGTTTTCTTCCTTCTAGGATTGGCACCACTAGGAAGGCCCAAATAAATGAAAGGAAGGCATTCAACTTTACAATTCAGAAAGTTAGAGGCCACATGTAACCATCCCCCATCAACATTAACACCAATTAACTTACTTTTATGAAAGTTGACTTTGAGACCTGCTACCAGTTCAAAAATTTGTAGAGCGGCTTTAATAGTCCACAAATTTTACTCAGAAACATCACCCATGAAGATTGTGTCATTCGCATACTGTAGATGAGACACCATCACTTTTTCACAACCCGCCAAATACCCAGAAAACAAGTGGGAATTAACAGCATTACTCATCAAAGCAGTAAGCCCCTCTACAACCATGAGAAACAAAAAAGGAGCAAGTGGATCTCCTTGATGGACACCATGGCCAATGCCAAATTCAGCTGTTGGACTACCGTTAATTAGTACTGAGATTCTGGAAGTTCTAAGGCATTCAGCAATCCATTTTTTCCATTGAGGTGGAAAACCCATTCTGCCCATCACGTATTGTAGAAAATTCCAACTAACCGAGTCATATGTTTTTTTCGAAATCCACCTTAAATAGTAAACTCCTATCTTTTCTCTTCATTTCTTCAATTGCCTCATTGACAATTACATTAGTTTCTTAATTAAAATATTAAGATATTAAAGTGATGTCATTTTATATTAATGAGAGTCTAACTTGAGGATTAAGAAATTAATTAATGTTATTATTTGTTTCTGAGAAATTAATTATTATTTTTTAGAGGGTTAAATTGATGCCTTATATCACGAAAGATGAAAGTTTTGAACATATGGAATATATGACAACAATTGGATTAAATTAATGGGCGCGAGTATGTGCATATAAATACCAAGATTCAATAACTGGATCATGTGAACTTTTGAGAAATTCTTAATTAAGTAGACTATCTCACATCACCCCTAAAGGTACTCAAAATATATTTGACATGTAAAAGTATTTGAGTGCTGTACGAATTACCAAAATTCCTAGTAAAAATTAAGTGCTAAAGCAAATGCTTCTAAAACTAAAAGTAATAGCAGCTATTTGATAGTACATCGAACTGCTTTGTGCGTGAAGGCTGTTGTGGAAGGGAAATGGCACCTCTCCAGCAAGTAGGAGAGAGAAAGAGAAAGGATACCCTTGTGGAAGGATTCGGATTTGCGATAGTCAAATAAATCCCACAGTCACATATTCTCTGTGTCATCCGATCAATCTAATGCTTTATATTTAGTCACGTACTCTTCCAAAACAATAAAATAAAGAAACACAATTACGCACGTCGTTTAGCCTTCAATTACATTACTTTGGCGCCAAGCTTGTCGAAGCATTTTAGAGGGCAACAATTTACGATCAAGTACTATAGTTGTTTATGACAGAGTGGAAATTTTTTATTTGGCTTGTGGAGCAGTCCAGTATGGTGTTTTGGCACTATATACACTTCTGCTTGGTTTGGGTTAGTATTAGTGCTGTGGACTTTGGTTTTTTTGCATCATTATTTGGATTGGTTTTTAATAGCCTTGTTGGAGTTTGCCTGCAGCCTGGTTTACATAATTGTCTATTGTTGAGTACCTAGGCTATTAGGACTTGTAATGATTCCTAAGTTCCTATAATTGTTTTAATACAAAGTCAAACTTACTGTTACTTTTGTTTGTGGCTCTAGTTTTCCTGGTTATTTTGGTCTTCTTCTGTTGGAAGGGGTTTTGAACTCAATTTTGTCTGCAGAATTTAACATAATAAATCACTGGATATGCTGTTGTGTTTTTTATTACTGTTAGTAGTTAATTGATAGTAACAACATTGTGTTCAACATACAGTTTTTGGTTATGAACCACATTCAGTTTTTCCAATTGGCTATAGCTGTAAAGCCAGACTTTTATTGAAAAACTGATTTTGATCAATAACTAGAATCATTCAACCTACTATATTGTATTTTCCTCATGCTGACATGTCGATCACAGTTGAGTTGAGTTTGGTGTGTGATAAGTAAAATCTTGTAGAATAGATAAAATTGTGACTAATGCACAAATATCAGTATTCAATACACAAAGTATACAAACAACTTTCATCTTCTAGCTTCCTCTGAGTATGCTTTGTCTGTTAAACAGATACTGTCCTAGAATCTTTGGTTATGGGTTGGATTGAATCTTTTTATACTGTTTGTAAATATAGGAAGAAGGGATCTATTTATAAAATTGGTCTTTCAAGAATGATCTTGCTTTGTTCATTATTATATATTTATTTTCCTAGAGGTTAACAGTATAAGTGAAATCTTTACTTTATAGATTGCTTTCCTTAAGACAAGAAGAGGTTTTGTCCGCATAGCAATGGACTTGTAATGGTTTAATTTTGATTTGCTTTTGAAAAAAAGAAAGTTTGATTCCTTATTTTATAATGTTAAAGGCTTAATATACAGAAAACTAGTTAAACAATTGTTTAAACATTCTGTGACTAAGAAAATTATTAAATATAATTTAGCAAATTAATTGGATTCGATACAGGAAAGGAAGGCACCCTATTAAGTAAGAAACATTTATTTGTTTTAATTTTTGAAAGAGATTATGTGGCTCAATGTGATGCATTAAATAAATTCAATGGTAGAGAGATGGGGTGACTGTGGGTTTTGATTGTGGGTTTTGATTGATTGTCGCAAATCCAAATCCCTTGTGGAAGACATTTGTGGCATCAAATGACCTTGACCACATCACACATGTCACATACACTACAGGGGCACGTTAGTGGAAAATATATCTTGCTTCCCTGAAGTCTCTATGGAAAAATTTTGTTCCCCATTCCGTTTGAATTGGAACATGTGTCTATGGAAAAAATATACAAAATAAAAAATATTTAGGCGAAAAAAGTTGCAAACTAGATTGATTGACTGATGAAATCTTGATTTTACCTTTTTTTTTTTAACTTTTATTTGTCTTTAAAAAACCTAAAACAATTATCCGAGTGATTTCATACCAAAATAATCCGTGTTATGCTATTCGATATTTCACTAGGAATAATTCTAAACACATAACATAAATCATAAATCCTTTATAATTTAGTATGAAATTTTAAATTCAAAATTCATTACCGTTTTTATACACCAAAAAAAATACAAACAAATCATAGAACTATTATATATATTTGCTAAGCAAAGGTGAAATATATTAAGGACTATACTCCAACCCATTATATATATATATATATATATATATATATAAAGTTATTAAAATCTTAATAATTAACTTTTTATTAATGATCATAATTTCATAAAAGTGCTCAATGTCATGAAAAAGTTTTACAAATTCCCACATGATTTCACATGTCATCATATTATTACTTTTTGACCCATATCTCATGTATTTTGTTGTCGTTTATTGGTGGAAACAATTTCGTTATCTTCACATACAAATATCCTTAATGAGAAATAGCATTCCTTTAATTTCACATTTTATTGTCCTTTAATATGTACCAGTCAAGTTTAAATAAGCCACTAGTGGGAACGACCATGGGATGATAAAAACGATTGATTGAACTTATTAGATTACACCAAGTCCTCAACATTTAGATAACATAGAGAACAGATATTATATTATATTATACATTACATTAACTAAAGCACCTATAACTAACTATAAGCACTTAGAACATCGCTGCACTTAGCGGGAAGCATGATCCTGAGACCAGTAAGAAGCTCAATTAGCAAAAGTCTCATCACTGTAAATTCGAGTGCTACTGGGAGTTGGACGAGCTGGAGGTGAAACAAGATCACACATTGACATGTATGAAGAAGGAGAAGGGGGAAGTTTTGGAGAAAGGTTAAGCATCTCCAATGCCTGTAGTCTAAGCTCTACAGGGTAGTCAGCAACACACCCAATTCTAGGTCCAGCTCCAGTTGACCATTTACGTGAAAGTTGATGCCCCAATTGGTAGGATTTTGTAGCCTTCTTGGAATTGATTCTTTGCAATATTGCAGTCTTGGGCACTTCAGCTGTTCTTGGACTCTGAAGACCACCTGATAGAGTCCTATTATAACTAACAACAGGTCCAGGTTGAGGATCTTCCTTATCTGAGGATGGAGTGTTCTCGTTCTCTGCTTCCTCAGAAATTCCTAGCTCAGATATGTTAGCAGTGCTAGAAACTTCAGATATTGCGGCTTTTTCACTATGCTTGCTATCCTCATAATTGTCAATGTCATCATTTGCCTTGCGTATCTGAAACAACATTCAATAAAAAAATGCATGTGATTAATTAGTACCATGTTTTCCAATTAATTATTAAGTATTCTCTGGCCATAAATTATCAATGTCTTCTTGAAGAAACATCTATTGGCCTAAAATTTTTCTTTAAGCAAAGCTTTTGACAAAGAACCATAATAACACTATTGTAAAGTGATGCAAGAATGTCCTGATGATAATCTATTATACCTCAACTTCATCAAGATTGACACCATTTTCCTTGAGGTATGATAAGAAGGTGTTAAGCGTGTTATCTGTTGGTCGGTAGTGTCCACTATATGCAGAGATAGACTGAAAGGTCAAAGCATTGAGAATCAGACATTTGTCAACGCACTTGGAATCAGAAAAAGAATGCCCATCTCAACGTGCATAGCCACATATATATACCAAAAAGAAAAAGATGATAGCAGCCTCCACTATCTCTTTGAGACTGTTAATGCTGGTAGAAGTTTGACCATTTACATTCATATAAGAGGTTCCAATATCACAACAATTTAGTACCCCTTTGATGGAAGTAATTTAAAATTAATTCTGCAGAATTGATCCTGCACTTTTGAGAATTTAAAACAAACAAGCACTTAATCATTTAACCCTATGAAGTTAATTATATACCTTCAAAACCCCATACTCAGCCTCCAGCCTTCCAGCAGCTAATGTAGCTCCACCAGCCAAAAAAGAAGAATGATGGAACAATCCCTTCTTTTTCTGGGAAATTATTACAATGTATCAATATATGTAGCTGGAAAGAAATGGCAGAGTGCTTGTATACAAATGAGAAAACTGAAAAGTAGAAACTATAAGTGAGCATGAATTGTTACCTTGCCAGCATAAAGTTTCTTAGAGGTGCTCATTACAAATATCCACTTGGCATCTTTAGATTCATTTTTTGTGCAAAGAAAATCTCCAGATATCTTGTGGATAATTTTTCCCTCGCAGACAGTATATTCATAGTTCTCTCTCTCTTGCTAATTTAGAAAATTGGTAAGAAATATCAACGAGTCAGAAAGGCAGAAACAGGCCACAACTTTTGAATAATACAGTACAAGTCAATATAGTCAACAAAAACTAAAATTAATTAAAAAAAAAAGGTATTAAATGAATCAGCAGATGCACATACAGGTCCAAGATACTTTATGCACTGCTTCCGGAGCTTTGATCGGGAACACCGTTCATGATCAAGATTTTTCCCATTTCCTAAATCCAACCTGTAGAATGAGGAAAAAATTTAGTAACAAAACTCCAACAGTGTCCTCTGATAGCATCATACTAAAACCTTTAACCCCATTTTAAAGGCTATAGTATAAGCATCAATGCCAAAAACAGGACATTGAAAGTATGGAAGACACAGAACTTATATTAGTAAGTGTATAGTAAAATACATATTTCCCTGATTCCACAGTGAAAGCATCCAATATCAACAGCAAATTAGCATTAAAAAATTGTCATATTTAAATACAGTGCCAACTCAAATTACAAAAGGCTTTCAACCTTTCATTAAAGTAAATTGGTCTCACCAATAAAAGAATGGCTGACCAGCATCCGTTTTACACCATTCTTCATAGTAATAATGCAAGTTGTGTCCATAGCGGTGGCGTGGATCAATCTACAGTTGAAGTAAAGACCAATTAAAATTGAGAAATATAAGGAGGAGTTGGTCAAACAAAGCAAACTATAAACAAGTTGATGGACTGTAAAGAACTGCGTACTCACAGCTTCAATCCAATGCTGAAAAGCCAATTTTTGTGCTTTGGCGTCCAAGGACAACCCCTTACCCACCTGCCAAAAACAGTTGACTTCAGATTTCAACTCAAAAATCGTCCTTTTCCTAATCACAATCAAAATCAAAATCAAGCAAACCAAAATGCACGATATCCCCTCCTCTCCACCCTCAAAGAATAACGTATATACCCGTATAGAATCCGTATGAATGTAGCAATCTATACGTACACAAAAAAAAATTAAAGAAAATAGAGAGAGGGACCTTGGAAGCGTTGAGTTTGACTCTGCTCCACCGTGACGCTGCACTCTCAGGCAAATTAAAGAACGAAATCGTGCTGTGGTTTAGCCTAACGAAATCTATGGCTTGCCACCTTCACAAATTTCGACCTCGCTTAATTTCTCAAAATTAACTCAAAATAATTATAATAATATTACAAAAAAAAAAAGCAAAAGAAAAAAATAGTAGTAATAAAATATATGCATAGACTGAGAGAAAGAGGGTCAGGGAGTGTGTGTGTGTGTGTTTGCATGCAGACACGCACCATAGCTCCTCAGCGACGACGGCGGAATCAGCCAACCTCCGCCGCGTGCGGTAACTCCGGTACACCTTCTGTACCTTAAGCGCAGCGGTGTCCTGAGGCCACGCGCGTCCTGGCGCGTGGGAGTCCGGCGATTGGAGGGTGGGTGTGGAATGGGCGTGAAAGGCGTGGGATAGTGAGGGATCATGAGGGGTGAGTGGGTGAATGTCGTTAATGGAGTATGTGAATGAAGAGTTTGGGTTTGGGTTGAGATCAAAGGCAGAGTGAGTCTGAACCTCCATTGGAGTAGGCAGTAGCAGGTTTTGGAGATTGAAGATGCAAGGCAAGGGAGTGAAGACCCCTACCCCCACTGTTTCTTTCTGGATTGAAGTCTGATGAGGATCAGAGAGAGAGAGAGAGAGAGTTTTGGTTTTTAATTGTTTTTGAAGAATGAGTTGGTTTTGGTTGGAAATTGAAAGAATACGTTATTGTTGTTGGAATTGGAATGTGAGGAGGGAAGGGAAGCACACACAATACATTACTAGTACGTTGCAATGAGCTAGTTGTTGCTATATATGGGGCGAGGCGAGGAGACCCAGCTGTCCACTTCTCTGTTATGTTAACTCTTTCTTTTCTATTTTCTCCTACGCGCTCCGTTTGCGATTTTGCTTTGCCACTCGCTTCTTCTTCATCCGACAAGAGAGAGAAAAATCCCCATGTTTAATCGCTTGAGCCTTTTTTATATTAAAACTCTATTCATTAAATGTTTAATTAAAATTTCGGTTTCAGCCTTAATTTTTTAAGAGCTAAATTTAAATTTTATAAATTTATGAGACATTTAAAGGCTCATAAATACAGACACTGGTCCCCGCAGTGGAAGATACTAGTTCACCTGACCTGATGGTTTGGTTTGGTTTGAGTTTGTTGTAAAATTAAATCCGAATATGTGATATTCAATTGATTTGATATGCTTTGTTTTTTAAAAATTTGTCAATAAATTTGAACCAAACCTCATAGGGTTAAAATTTTAAAAAAATTGTTATACCTTTTTATTTTTAATCGTCACATAATTTTCTTTATTATATGATATTTTAGAAGTTATAGTTCTGCAAGACCAAAAGATTTCTTATTTTTCAATAATTATGAACCGTAATTAAAGAAATTCTAAATGTGATAATACTTTTAGTTAATAATATTTAGTTTTTTCTATAGTTATTAATTATTCATACTACTTCATTAATTTCTTTATCTAAAGTTGGATAATAAAAATACTAAAGACATTTCGTAACACTAGATAAGATTCTAAGAATGTTAAAATGAATGAGAAATAAAAGATAAAAGTAGGAGAGAGTTTTAATTATTTAAGAGTATGATAAAGAAGGTTAGGTGGATCTTTCTCATGGTTAACAGATGAGTATACCTTTAAGACCTGCAATAGCCAGTTTTTTACCTGTCACTCAAAGTAGTTTTAATTTATTATTTTATCCCGAGAATTTGTAAAATAGCAAGATGGATCAAAGATAAAAATAAACAATAAAAAAAATACATAATTGTACCGTCATAGAAGTATGGGCCTATGCCGACCTCTGGGTCCCATGTCGATCTCCGCCTTGGGCCCTTCATTTCTTGGGCTTCCAACTAGGTTTATTTAATATTCAGCCAGGACCCGAGTTGGGCCTCACCTAGGTGGCCCATCAGTAGACTCTATAAATAAGAGGATCACACCCTTGACCTAGGTATCTGATAACTTCTCACTCTGGGGACCGCGGTCCTCACCAATCTACTTGGTGGAATGTAGCTTCAACTCCTTCACATAGCCGAGCAGTCCTCGGTCCACTCCAGTAGGCTTTTGTACACATGCTAAAGACAAATATTGATCACACTTAACATCAATTAAAAAATATGTGCCTCACTAAAACCTATTCCTCCTCGGAAGAGAAAAGAGTGCACCAGTTTTATTCAAATATTCGAAGTCATAACATCTTAATCCTAAAAAATGTAAACCATGCAAATATTCGAAGTCATAACATCCTAATCCTAAAATATGTAAGTCATAACCTTCAAGTCTTCTGTTGGATGAGGTCGCCTATCATCTCTGAGCTCTCCTATTGGGTCCATTGGGTCATGTTCATGAGGTGCTACTCATTTGAAATCTTCATCAGAAAAGGTCAAATGAGGGTTACGGGGATAAACCTGCTCCCCTTCAACCACCGTTGTGACTTGCATTACCGATCTACTTACTTCCTTCTGGCCGAACTTGTATCTCCACCTCCCACCAAACCTCCAGCTATCATGGTGACGGTTCCTCGCACCTCCTCTACCTGCTCACCTAGGTTATCGTGAGTTGGGGGACGAGGTGCATAACCTCGGCCTTTTCCTTGACCGCCTTATCGATTAGAATTCGACCTATTTCTTCTCGCCACATATTTCTTCAAATAACCATCTCTAATTAACTGATGTCCTCCGAGAAGGGTTGAAAATCCGCCTTGACTCCGTCAGTGTCCTCCTCCACCGATCTCCTGTGGTCAATCGCGGTCATTCTCTACTGTAGGGTTTGGTTTTGTTGTCGTAGCTCTCTCATCTCCCGTTCCCTGCTCTCCTTTTCAACTTCATCCTCTTGCCTATCCTGGTTGATGGTAGCCACCGTTTCTCGCAGGTCATCATTCTGTCTCCTCAACTCACGCATCTCCTCCATTAGCTGGCGTAACAACACGGCGTCTCCATCTCCTGCCCCCTCCCCTCCTGTTCCATTACTGCGGGTGTTCCTCGTCATCGTCATACTAATCGTCGCTGTCAAGTGGTCGGCGGGAAGAGTTTTACCGCCGCCCCACGGTGGGCGCCAATCTGTTCTCAAAAGTCCCTGAAGAGCCGAGCTTAATGACCTAGGTGGCGTTGAACCCAGTCCCCAGAGTGAGAAGTTATCAGATACCTAGATCAAGGGTGTGATCCTCTTATTTATAGAGTCTACTGATGGGCCACCTAGGTGAGGCCCAACTCGGGTCCTGGCCGAATATTAAATAAACCTAGTTGGAGGCCCAAGAAATGAAGGGCCCAAGGCGGAGATCGGCATGGGACCCAGAGGTCGGCATGGGACCCGGAGGTCGGCATGGTCCTATACTTCTATGACGGTACACAGCCCCCCAAGATCGAGTCCAAGCTTGCTTAGGCGAAGAGCTCGAAGTGAGACCTCCCTATTGAGAATATCACCTAGGTACCATGTCTCTATAACGGTACACAGCCCCCCGAGCTCGAGTCTAGGTTGCCTAAGGCGAAGATCTCAGAATAAGGGGTCTTTTGTATTGAAATCCCCAAGTCGCCTCCTTGATGAAAATCTGCTAAAGAACGTCACCTAGGTAAATTTAATCTTACATTTCACCAAGGTCCTCACCAATCTACTTGGTGGAATGTAGCTTCAATATTTCAAGTAGCCAAGCAGAGCTCGGTCCTCACCAATCTACTTGGTGGAATGTAGCTTCACTTTTTCATGTAGCCGAGCAGAGCTTGGTCCTCACCAATCAATTTGGTGGAATATAGCTTCAACTCCTTCACATAGTCGAGCAGAGCTGGGTCCTCACTAATCTACTTGGTGGAATGTAGCTTCACTTTTTCATGTAGCCGAGCAGAGCTCGGTCCTCACCAATCCACTTGGTGGAATGTAGCTTCACTTTTTTCATGTAGCCGAGCAGAGCTCGGTCTTCACCAATCTACTTGGTGGAATGTAGCTTCAATATTTCATGTAGCCGAGCAGAGCTCGGTCCTCACCAATCTACTTGGTGGAATGTAGCTTCACTTTTTCATGTAGCCGAGCAGAGCTTGGTCCTCACCAATCTACTTGGTGGAATGTAGCTTCACTTTTTCATGTAGCCGAGCAGAGCTTGGTCCTCACCAATCAATTTGGTGGAATATAGCTTCAACTCCTTCACATAGTCGAGCAAAGCTGGGTCCTCACTAATCTACTTGGTGGAATGTAGCTTCACTTTTTCATGTAGCCGAGCAGAGCTCGGTCCTCACCAATCCACTTGGTGGAATGTAGCTTCACTTTTTTCATGTAGCCGAGCAGAGCTCGGTCTTCACCAATCTACTTGGTGGAATGTAGCTTCAATATTTCATGTAGCCGAGCAGAGCTCGGTCCTCACCAATCTACTTGGTGGAATGTAGCTTCACTTTTTCATGTAGCCGAGCAGAGCTCGGTCCTCACCAATCTATTTGGTGGAATATAGCTTCAACTCCTTCACATACCCGAGCAGAGCTCGGTCCTCACCAATCTACTTGGTGGAATGTAGCTTCACTTTTTCATGTAGCCGAGCAGAGCTCGGTCCTCACCAATCTACTTGGTGGAATGCAGCTTCACTTTTTCATGTAGCCGAGCAGAGCTCGGTCCTCACCAATCTACTTGGTGGAATGTAGATTCAATATTTCATGTAGCCGAGCAGAGCTTGGTCCTCACCAATCTACTTGGTGGAATGTAGCTTCACTTTTTCATGTAGCCGAGCAGAGCTCGGTCCTCACCAATCTATTTGGTGGAATATAGCTTCAACTCCTTCACATACTCGAGCAGAGCTCGGTCCTCACCAATCTACTTGGTGGAATGTAGCTTCACTTTTTCATGTAGCCGAGCAGAGCTCGGTCCTCACCAATCTACTTGGTGGAATGCAACTTCACTTTTTCATGTAGCCGAGCAGAGCTCGGTCCTCACCAATCTACTTGGTGGAATGTAGCTTCAATATTTCATGTAGCCGAGCAGAGCTCGGTCCTCACCAATCTACTTAGTGGAATGTAACTTCACTTTTTCACGTAGCCGAGCATAGCTCGGTCCTCACCAATCTACTTGGTGGAATGTAGCTTCAACTGCTCGGCTCTTCAGGGACTTTTGAGAACAATAATAAAAAAATCATAAAAGAAAAAGTGAAAAGGGAACCGTAGATATTCTTCTTTATTATGCCGAATGGAATGCGTGCAGCTCCTTTACGGTTGAGACTGAAGTCGTTTCCCAGTGAGAACGAGGATGGAGGACGACAGAACCCAAGCTCACAGCGACGTGACCAAAGATGGAGGAATTTCCATCAACACGACGTTTCAGCTTCTCAACGATGGCAACCTTCCCTTTGGGTACAACAGATAGGTAGTGCAAAAGGAAGGACGAAGGGGTCGAGACGTGGCACAACTTCCATTGCTTCAGTTTCGCAACTTTCCTGCGTGCAACGGAGGGGACGTGACGCGGCCTACAACGGTAGCTATTCATAAACCCCTTACTCAGCCACTCTACCCATTTCCATGGCCATCCACCCTTTCTTCGTTAAACCCTCTCTTCAGACCAAAGCAATTCGACAAACTAACATCGCTTTGCAAAGATCCATTTTCATCACCATAATGGGAGATGAGCAATGTGAGTGATTGTCGCCTCCGCTTATCGAAGGACCAAACAAAACATTTAGAAACATACAGGGACCACTAGTACAATGTCTTGCATATAATAAATCAAACTAATGATAAATTTACTACCTTCCAATAAACGGTTGCCTTGAACACATCTCAATTGTTGATTTGCTTTTAAAAGATCGGATGGTAAAAAAAAAGTGATTCACAACGTGGAGATTCACGGTAGTCATGGCCTAAGAGTATATATGATTCAGATTTATTTTTTAGACTTTGAAAAGTGTTTTATAAAATAATTTTTAAAAACTATTTTTTATAATTAAAATAATTTCTTTATAATATTTCCACCACAAAAATAGATAAATTAAAAAATGATTTTTCAAAACATCTTGTAGTCAAAACAATTTTAAAAAATGTGAGAAAATTATTTTTTAAACAAGTTTTTCACTTTTTCTATTTTTAAAATAGTTTACGGATTTTAAAAGTCGTAAATAAACAAGAGTATAAAATATATAAATTTAAAATTAAAAAAATATTGATTGGGCAATCAGGTTTTTGGTTGAAAAAGAAAAATCACAAAACAGAAATGTTTAAGAGTTTATTTGATTCCAGTTTAAAAACTGAAAAACTCGTTTGATAAACATTTTCAAAAATAGTTTTAAAAAATGTGACTTATTTTAGATTTTTAAAAAAAAAAAGTGTGATTCTTTTTTAGATGTTTTGGAAAACTATTTTTTTAGTTTTTCTGTTTTTATGTTAGAAATATTGTAAATAAACCATTTCATTTATAAAAATAGTTTTTAAATTTAAAAAAAATATATAAAATAAGACTGAATCAAACATGCCCTAAATTTGTTTTCGTTTGGATTTCAAATGAAACATTGATTTAGTTTGAATCATTGAGTTTATTATGTCAATCCGATTCAATGAACATTCTAGTAGATTATAAATTGAAATAAGGTGGCGTTAAAGATTTATTGTCCATTTGGTTTACCGTTGAGTAGAATTGATTTTAGAAATCAATTGTTGAGATGAGTTAAGTACTTTTTACGAAGCACATTGGATGAGAGTGGTTTAAAATTAATTCCGCGAAATCATAGTTTTGATTATTTAAACGCCAAAGCAAACAAATATTTATAGTACTTGGCCTTGCATGTAAAATCAACCTAGAATCAAAATATATTTTCACTACGACCAACCACAATTTCATAAATTTTATAAAATATAAAATTAATCAATTTAACCATTAAATATTATAATATTTTATTAGTAAAATGAAGTTTATTTTTAAATAAGTTAGATATTAATATATATAATTTTATTTATATTTTAAATAATAAATTAGATGTTAAAATAAATAATTTATTGAATATTGATTTTATAAAAAAGTAATCTAATGATTAAATTTATTATTTATAAATAATGATTTTATTAAATTTATTATTTATAAAAAAAAATCGGCCTTTCGTTTTGTGTATACAAATAGTACTGTTTTGAAAATTAAAATGAATCAACTGATTCGACTGGTTAAATCGGGAATGATTCAAGTGTTCGGATTTTTTCACCGTATAGGGGTGAAAAAAAAATTAATTATTAAAATAATGTGTCAAAAAATATATTTATCAAAGTGGGGTGAATTTTGCCACGGTGGGGGCTAATGCGCTAACTAGGTTGGTGCATCTTGATGCGCCAATCCAGTTGGCGCATCATGTTAAGGGGAGATATATAGGATGCGCTAACTGAGTTAGCGCATCCTAATGCGCTAACTCAGTTACGCTAACTGGGTTTGCGCATCAAGATGCACCAACCCAGTTAGCGTATCACATAATTACTCAGAAATAATAAATTGTACTCCCTCCGTCCCTAATTATAAGACCCTTTCTAGAAGAATTAAGTGTTCCTTAATATAAGACCTTTTGCAGATTTTTAGGTAAATTAATTATTTTTTTCCATGTTTGCTCTTCATTAATATTCAACTTTTTTATTCCTTATATATTGATGAGTGTGAATAATTAATGAAGTTTTACCCACATGCTCAACTACACTATTGGAAATTGACTTTTGGAGTCTTCCACTATGTCACAATTAATGTCTCTAAAATATAGTCACTTTTAAATAGGGGTATATTTGGAATGCTATTTTTTTTAAAAGCCCAATACAATAACCAACTTTTCTTAAAATGTGCGAAACGGTTGAAAGGGTCTTATAATAAGGGACGAAGGGAGTATTTAATAACTGTTTAAAAAACACATAAAATAACAACTTAACTTAAAATCTTACATCAAAATAATTTGAACTAAATAAATTACTTTAATTAATACTTCATCCGGTCTCATTTATAAGCAAAAATAACTATATTCACACTTATTAAGAAAGTTAGTTAGACCCATTTAATTTTCTTGATTTCATCTAAAAAGTAATTGTATTGCCTAAATTACCCTACATTTAATTTTATTAAAACTTGTTTCAAGTGAACAAACTCTCTTCTTATTGGCACACGATTCATTAAATGGAGTGGTTGGAAAATATAATATGAATTAAATAAAGGGTAATTTAGGATGATATCATTTAATACGGTGAAATTAGATAACTTTTGCTTATATTTTAGACCACTATAGGTGAGTGATTTTTTGCTTATAAAAGAGACCGGAGGGAGTACAAGTTAATTATTTGGGGGGAATGGGGAGAGAATACAATGTCGTCGTCGATTCCTACCAAAAAGAAACTCACCTCGGGAATCGACGATGACATTGTATTCTCTCCTCATTTTTACTTATAAATGAGACCGGAGGGAGTATTAATTAAAGTAATTTATTTAGTTCAAATTATTTTGATGTAAGATTTTAAGTTAAGTTGTTATTTTATGTGTTTTTTAAACAGTTATTAAATACAATTTATTATTTACGAGTAATTATGTGATACGCTAACTGGGTTGGTGCATCTTGATGGCCAACCAACCCAGTTAGCGCATCATGTTATGTGGAGATATACAGGATGCGCTAACTGAGTTAGCGCATTAGGATGCGCTAACTCAACATGATGCGCTAACTGCAAAATTTATCTCACTTTAGTAAATATATTTTTTGACACATTATTTTGGTAATTAATTTTTTTTCACCTCTGTACGGTGAAAAAGCCCAAGTGTTCAATCTATTTGATTTTAAAAATTTGGCTAAATAAAATTCAGAACGGACGACAACCATAAAGAACTGGTCAAAATCGAATTTATCCAAAATTGATGAAAATGGGTGATGTGAAACTGGTATAAACTTGTCATGTTCTATTTTCTATGACTTTTTATTTTTTTAAATTTAGCCAAAAATATCTTTTAGTCAAGATTTATATCAAGTAAGAAAGACGTATATGCGTAGATTTATTTTTCCTTTTATTATTGATTTTTTTCTTATAAGATATATAATATAATTATTTTATACTATTTTGAAGTTTAAGTTGACTTATTTTTTAACCTTTTATTTTAATTTATTGTTTAATATGTTATATAATATATAAAATATATGTTTAATTATAACCGGCAACAATAATTAAATCAATAAATTAAATAGAAAATTAGTGTCTTTACCAGTTTGTAATTGACCGGATCAGGGGACGTTCGGGGTGGTTGCGAGTTTTCAATTTTTAATTTTTAAAAATTTTAAATCAAGTTATTACCATTCAAAATCAACAATTGAAAACTTGTTTTTGTGTTTTTCAATTAATTTTATATAAATTAATTAGTGCAAGAAATGGATCAGAATCTTCTCCTGTTATAAGAGAGGTCATGTAAGAGAAAAAAAAAATAGATGGGTTAAATATTCTTTTAGTCCCTAAAATATAGTCGAGATTTGGTTTTAGTCGCTGCTATAAAGGTATCTGAGCAGTAATAATAAAAGGAGAGAAAGTGTTTGAGAGAAAAGTAAATGGCAATGAGAAAAATCAATTCTATTCAGATAGTTTGAGAAAGAGAACAAACAGATACTTATAGATGAAGAGAGGCATAACTAACTTGTAACTAATTACAATAGAATAAACCGAATGTTAACTGAGTTAACTGTTTGTATCCTTTACATCCCCCCTCAAACTCAAGGGTGGAGGAGATTTCACCCTGAGTTTGAATCTGCAATTGTTAAAGGAGGATTAAGGTAAAGGTTTGGTGAGTATATTAGTTGTTTGCTCAGCTGAGGGAATGTGATGAATAAGAAGTGATCCTTGCTGAACTTTGTCTCTGACAAAATAGAGATCTAATTCGAAGTGCTTGGTTCTTGAGTGAAGGATGGGATTGACTGAGAGCATTACAACATTGAGGTTGTCACAGTAAATGAGAGGTTGAGTGGATGAGGGAAATTGAAGTTCAGTCAATAAAGATTGAAGCCAAGAGATTTCAACAGTTACTGCTATCTGTATTTGGCCTCTGTGGTGGACCTTGAGACAGCATGTTATTTCTTTGAAGACCATGAAATAAGATTGGAGCCATAGAACACACAATATCCAGTGGTAGACTTTCTGTCATCCGGATCAGAACCCCAGTCTGAGTCACAAAAGGTTGTTAAGTTGAGAGAAGAGGAACTCGTTAGAGTCAGGCCATGACTTAGAGAGCCATTGAGATACCTCAAGATTCTTTTAACAGCTTGCCAATGAGAATTCTGAGGATTATGCATGAATTGAGCAACTTTATTGACAACAAAGGAAATTTCAGGGCGAGTCATTGTGACATATTGAAGACCACCTACAATGGATCTATAAAGGTGTGGGTCATCAACAGGATCATCAGTAATGGAGAATAGTTTGAGACCTTAGTTCATGGGTGTGGTCATGGGTTTGGAAGTGTAACACCTGCATTTTTACCGTTTTGTCGTATTATGTGAATTATTGAATTTTGAGTGATTAAAATTATTTTTAATCTTCAAAATTAATTTTTATGAGTTTAGGAATGAATTTCCTATTTTTCTAGAATTTTTGAGAATTTTTGTGCAAAAATGACCTTTTTACCCCTACTGTCTCTTGAACCGGGCCCGAATACTCTTGATCCGGGCCAGAAAAAAATTGCACAAACCTTCCCTTTTGCTTCTCATGCAAGCCGTGCATGTGGGAGAGTGTTTCATTAGAGACACTTGTCTCCTTCTTTCTTCCTTCTAAGACATGTGTCAAGTGTAGGCATTTATGGCATTTAAACACTAAAACCACTTATTCTTCCTTTTTCTTCCACACATGCAAGCTTGAAATTTTTCTCTCATTTCTCTCTTTCTCTCTAAGACAAAGCCGTGAGTCTCTCTCTCTTTTCTCCAAAAATGTTTCCAATCTCCATCAAACACTTTCAAGCCAAGGTTTCATTTTTTAACCAAGGCTTAAACACCTAGCCTTCAAGCATTGTGGGCTCTTGTTTGGTGATCAAAGGAGGGATTTTTGGAGCTGTTGTTGTACTATATCCTTGGGGAATTTCTTTAGGTAAAGGGGGGGAGGGAGAACTTGAACTCTAGTAGGATTGGTGACTAGAGTCAAGGATTGCCCTTAATCCTTGTCTTTGATCTCTTTTACCTTGAAAAAAATGAGTTATTGGAACCTATCTCTTGAGAGATTTGGTTCGGCTGTTTGTGTTGGCTTTGTGTGGTTGTTTTAAATTGTTGATTGTTGCTTGAAACATGCTTGGATGATGTTTTAGAGTACATGCAAGCCAAGATTTTGATTGAAAAAAATTCTCTCTTTTTCCCCTATATGGTTCGGATATTTTTTATTGATGGGGCTGCATGTATCAAAAATTTTATTTGATGGTGGAAATGTATTTGGATGATTGATTTAAGAACATGCATGAAGTTGTTTGAAATTATGAAATTGTTTGGATGTTTGATCCTTGAAAAATGATGTTTATGAGCTTAGAAATAAAGATATGATCTTTATAATGTTTATGGATGATTTGGGTAAATTAGTATGATGTTGATTGTTTAGAATGCTTGTTGGTGATTGTGTTAAAATTTGGTAAAGTTTGGATGTTGTTGAAAATTTTGTGTTTTGATGAACATTTAAAGTATTCATCTTGTTCTTGGTCATGTCCTTGAGAAAACTCATCAAGAATGCATTTTAATCTTGAAATGATCAAGTAAAGTTGAAAAAGATGTTTTTGGGCCTTAGTGGTCCAATAGGTCAAGAAACTAAATTTTACTAAAAGGGTTTTAATTTAAATAATAAATTGTGAAAAGTATTAAAGGAGTTAAATTCGGATTTCAAGATTGACCCAAATAAAAGTAACCATAACAGTCAATATTTTGAGTGGTTATGTGTAAAAATGGGCTCCTAAGAGTCATCCAACCTTTGGGCCCTTGGTTCAGGCCCAAAACCTTCAAAAAAAAGGAGAGTCAAAGGATTCATCAAAAGTCAACCAAAAATAATTCATGGAATTGGGCTTAGATTAGAGTTGGACTTCAACTCTAATCTAACCTATTAAAATTAAAACTTAGGAACTAATTAGTGGGCTTAGCTAATTTAATTGTCTAAGTTAATTAATCTAATTTACTTAATTTAATAAAGTGAAGGATAATTAATTAAGGCTAAAATTAATTAACCTTAATGAAGATTAATCTTAATCTCAATCACTAATTACCAATGAGGTATTAATTAAGTAATTAAGCCTTAATGACGATTAAGAACTAATTAATTATGATTAACCTTAATCAAATGTAATTAAAAGCTTAATCCAAGATTAAGGAAGAGATTAAGGGATAATTAGGAATTAATTAGGATCTTAAGTGAGAATTAGGATTTATTATAAATTAGTTAATGAAAGCTAATCATAAGTCTTAGTAAACTATAGGACTCAAGTGGAAATGATTATCGATTCAAAGAAGAACATTAGTACGAACTACCTTAAAAGATTATAACCAACACACTCTTTCTGCATAAGACTTGAGAAGCTTATTGAGAGAGTGCGGTTTTAACCCGAGGTGGGGTTTAGTTTTCCTTGTGAAGGAAAGACATTGAATCGGGTCGTGCCACGGGTGAGTGGTGACGTAGAATGATTCAATGGGCTTTGCCTGTAAGGATGTGTATGCTGCAAAGCATTATTGAGTGACATGCATCATAAAGCATTGATGATATTCGAGGTTGAAAATTTTACGACCTATATGGCAGTGCCACTTGGTACAGTGTGAAATCAGCTGGGAAGGGTGCAACTGGGTTTTGCAAAGAACGTCAGTGGGTCCTCAAAAGGGACGCCAGCGCTGAGGATAGCCTAGCTCCTAGAAGATCTCAGGTGACGTAGGTTAGCTCCCTACTGTCGAGATCGTGGAACCCATCTTAGTTATTCATGTCGCTCTCATGATTTTCGGGGTCAGTCGAGATTGTCTGGAAGTCGGATAAATGATTTGGCCAAAATTAAGCAATGCTCTTTGTACCAGCGCTAGTACAGACTCTAACTCCTGATACGTTGTACATACATGGTCGGGCAGTTGCTGTGTGCATTGTGGATGGTGATTTCCCCCGGGCCCTCATGCATTAGTCTGTATGCATCATGATGATATAAATTGTATTCATTTGTTGGTTGAATTGTGTGGAAATTCGATGTGTGTGCTCTAGTTCACTATATCCTATGTGTTGTGAGTTCATGCGATGTGTTCTCACCCTTCCTTTCTGTCTTTGGTTGTTGTGTTCTTCTCGTTACGTCGATAGCCGACATTGGAAGCCTTCACTATGACATCAATGAGAGTGCAGCTGCGGTGGATGCCCAGAGGAACCTGGAGGGTGACGGGCATTCCTCGTATATGTGAGTTTACTGGGGAGGTTCGCGTCATTATCACCCATCCTGGCCTCCCGCTCGTACCAGAGATAGATTTTATTGTACCAGTGACCCTCGAGTTTCCAACGCCACCTAACTTGGTGAGCCATACCACTTACCGTCCTTCACGTTGTCGTCCTGCTTCTTCGTCGTCATCGCGGATGGCGGATATGGTTGGGCCAAACTCCCCCAGATACTCATCTTCTTCCGAGGCATCGGATTCTCAGCCTTTGCATGCTGATGCGCAAGGCCGCTCTCTCTCAAATGAGTTAAAGCTGATTGTTATTAATGATACGTCCGAGGAGGAGGAGGATCCGGAGGAGGATTCTTCCAGCGACGAGTAGGATTAGTATGGTTTGAGTCTAGGTAGTAGCAGCTCTGATTTGGCGACCTCTTCCTTTGTATTTATCTGAGGTCTTGTTTATTTTGGCTTACTACTAGAACTCATATTTTGATGTAGATATTCAGGTGACTCGAGAGGTACACTACTTTTATGCATGTATGTATATATATCATAATATTTCTGTTTCCTTATGCTAATTCTATAAATACGTGTATGTTGTGTATGTGCGCGAGGTGATAATTGTCTAGACTTTTTGGGAAACAAGTTTCAAAAATAAGGAAAAGATATTTCATAAATACTTAAAATAAAATTAGAGAGGTAGTAGGTTGATAACGACTAAACCCTTTCAAAAGAAAAAAAAATATTGCCGCATTTTAACGTTTCTAAAAACAGTACTTCCGTTGGTTACGTGTAACATATGTGATATTCTTAGTAGTAAAACTAGGGGTGTCGCATTAAGGTGGTATCAGAGCTGTTCTTTCCTTTTGGCCTCGGGTATGGTCTATAATACCCTTCTCTCTGTGTTTACTCTGTGTTTGATTGTTTGTTTGTGTGAATTGGATTGCCTTGTGTGAATTGATTGCTCTTGTATTACTAGTTGTACAAAGGTAGTAATATGAGAAACTGTGTAGCGTTGCTTACTCTTGCTAGAATGATTCTGCATGAAATGGAAGAAGCTGACTTACTCTGTGAATGCAGGATTCCATGGCAGGAAGAGGTAACCTTGTGATGAATGATCTCCTGGGAAGGATCGTAAACGTTCTCGAGAACCAGCAGCAAACGTTGGACGAGATGAACCAAACCCGTACTCAGAACCAGAACAACATCTCTGACGCTTACCGTGGGCTGTCTACCTTTAAGAAGAACAATCCGCCACAATTCAAAGGAGGTCATGACCCTGATGGATCCCAATTGTGGTTAGAAGAGCTGGAAAAGATTTTCTTAGCTATGGGTTGTCCTAACGAGCAGAAGGTAACATTGGTTGTGTTCATGATGGTTGCGGAAGCTCAACACTGGTGGGAGTATGCCATGCGTCAGTTAGAAGCTACTGGGAGACTGATTACCTGGAATCTGTTCAAGGAGACTTTTCTCCAGAAATATTTTCCAACTGATATGAGGAAGCGCAAGGAAGTAGAGTTTTTGAAGTTGGAGCAAGGGAGCATGATAGTTGGGAGTATGCCGCAAAGTTTGAGGAGTTATCCAAGTTCTGCCCATACTTCCAAAACACTGTAGATGAGGGATCCAAGTGCTCTAAGTTCGAAAGTGGGTTGAGGCCATAGATCAAGCAAGCCATTAGCTATCAGCAGATCACCGAGTTTTCTAAGATGGTTAACATGTGCCGCATCTTCGAGGATGACACCAAGGCAAGGCAAGCTCAGTGGAAGAATTTCGGCCCGCAGAGGAACAAACCCAAGGTTGCACAAGAAAGGAGGAATCCTTATTTTGTTCCAAGGAACAACTTTGGCTCATCATTTGGAAGCGTCGCGAGACCGCAATCAATAGTTGCTAGTGGAGGAAGTCCCGCAAGCAGTACCGGCAACAACTATGCCAGTTGTCCATGTTGTAAGAGGAACCATCTTCTGAAGGACTGTCCAGTCAAGAGCCAGACTGCAAACCCATCCGGCGGACCCATCTGCTATCATTGCAAACAAGGTGGCCATATCAAGAAGGATTACCCTGCTTTGAGAGGAAGTGGTAGCGGTGTTGCAAGTGCACCTGTGTCGAATCTGAATGCGCAAGCTGGAAGGCCCAGAACCAGAGGTAGAGTGTTCACCATGAGCGGTGCTGAAGCTGCTGAATCCGAGGATCTGATCCAAGGTAAGTGTGTCATAAGTGGAATTCCTTTAATTGTATTATATGATTCGGGTGCGACACATTCTTTTATTTCTCTGGAGTGTGTGAATCGATTGAAACTGGCTGTTGCTAAATTACCCTATGACCTTGTTGTTTCCACCCCTACTGCTAAACCTGTTATCACTTTATTAGCCTGTTTGAATTGTCCAATCACCATTGGTGATAAAACCTTCTCTGCTGATTTGATTTGTTTTCCCCTTTCTCAACTTAATATTGTTTTGGGAATAGACTGGTTATCTTCCAATCGAGTCTAACTTGACTGTCATAATAAATCTGTTGTGTTTAATTCCTCTTCTCTCTCTACTCCTGATTCAGTAAGTTCGAGATTCTTGTCCGCCAACCAAGTGAATGCTTCTTTGAGAGAAGGAGCTCAAATCTACATGATACTTTCTTCTTTGGAGGAAGAGCGGGAATCTGACATCAGTAAACTGTCTGTGGTGAGAGAATTTCCTGAAGTATTTCCTGAAGATATTCCTGGTTTGCCGCCAGAGCGAGAAATATAGTTTAACATAGAATTAGTACCTGGAACCGGACCTATTTCTATAGCTCCGTATAGGATGTCCCAATTAGAATTAGCTGAGTTGAAGAAGCAACTAGAAGAGTTGTTAGAGAAACAGTTTGTTAGGCCTAGTGTGTCCCCTTGGGGAAAACCAGTGTTGTTGGTTAAGAAGAAAGATGGTAGCATGAGGCTCTGTGTAGATTATCGTCAGCTTAATAAGGTGACGATAAAGAATAAGTATCCCTTGCCTAGGATAGCCTAGCTCCTAGAAGATCTCAGGTGACGTAGGTTAGCTCCCTACTGTCGAGATCGTGGAACCCGGCTTAGCTATTCATGTCGCTCTCATGATTTTCGGTGTCAGTCGAGATTGTCTGGAAGTCAGATAAATGATTTGACCAAAATTAAGTAATGCTCTTTGTACTAGCGCTAGTACAGACTCTAACTCCTGATACGTTGTACATATATGGTCGGGCAGTTGTTGTGTGCACTGTGGATGGTGATTTCCCCCGGGCCCTCATGCATTAGTCTGTATGCATCATGATGATATAAATTGTATTCATTTGTTGGTTGAATTGTGTGGAAATTCGATGTGTGTGCTCTAGTTCACTATATCCTATGTGTTGTGAGTTCATGCGATGTGTTCTCACCCTTCCTTTCTGTCTTTGGTTGCTGTGTTCTTCTCGTTACGTCGATAGCCGGCATTGAAAGCCTTCACTATGACATCAATGAGAGTGCAGCTGCGGTGGATGCCCAGAGGAACCTGGAGGGTGACGTACATTCCTCGTAGATGTGAGTTTACTGGGGAGGTTCGCGTCATTATCACCCATCCCGGCCTCCCGCTCATACCAGAGATAGATTTTATTGTACCAGTGACCCTCGAGTTTCCAACGCCACCTAACTTGGTGCGCCATACCACTTACTGTCCTTCACGTCGTCGTCCTGCTTCTTCATCGTCATCGTGGTCATCGCGGATGGCGGATATGGTTGGGCCAAACTCCCCCAGATACTCACCCTCTTCAGAGGCATCAGATTTTCAGCCTTTGCATGCTGATGCGCAAGGCCGCTCTCTCTCAAATGAGTTAGAGCTGATTGTTATTGATGATACGTCCGAGGAGGAGGAGGATCCGGGGAGGAGGATCCGGAGGAGGATTCTTCCAGCGACGAGTAGGATTGGTATGGTTTGAGTCTAGGTAGTAGCAGCTCTAATTTGGCGACCTCTTCCTTTGTATTTATCTGAGGTCTTGTTTATTTTGGCTTACTACTAGAACTCATATTTTGATGTAGATATTCAGGTGACTCGAGAGGTACACTACTTTTATGCATGTATGTATATATATCATGATGTTTCTGTTTCCTTATGCTGATTCTATAAATGCGTGTATGTTGTGTATGTGCGCGAGGTGATAACTGTCTAGACGTTTTTGGGAAACAAGTTTCAAAAATAAGGAAAGGATATTTCATAAATACTTAAAATAAAATTAGAGAGGTAGTAGGTTGATAACGACTAAACCCTTTCAAAAGAAAAAAAATATTTCCACATTTTAACGTTTCTAAAAATAGTACTTCTGTTGGTTACGTGTAACATATGTGATATTCTTAGTAGTAAAACTAGGGGTGTCGCAGGAAGTGGTCATGTTAGCCTTTTGTAGGAGGTCAGATATGTATTTTGTTTGAGAAAGATGATGTTGACCGGGAGTTGAGGTGTCAACTTGAATGCCTAGGAAGTAATGTAAATCACCAAGATCTTTGAGAGGAAAATGGTGTTCAGGTGAGAGATCAAGTCTGTAACAGCAGTGGGAGAATCACCTGTAATTATTATGTCACCTACATAGACTAGCATGATGATAATGTGACCACAGAATCTTTTAATGAAGAGTGATGAATCCTGATGGATAGGAAAGTTTGTTGAAGCTTGGAGAATCAGGCCCTAGGAGCCTGTTTGAGGCCATAGAGTGATTTGTTGAGTTTGCATACAAGGTTAGAAGTACCTTGAGTGAAACCTGGAGGTTGTATCATGTAAACTTCTTCATTAAGATTACTATTGAGAAAAGAATTATTGATGTCAATTTGTCTGATAGACCAACCAAAGGAAAGGGCCAAAGTGAGAACAAGTCTGATTATTGCAGGCTTGACAACTGGACTGAAGGTTTCAAAGTAATCAAAACCTTATTGTTGATGGAAACCTTTGGCAACAAGTTTGGCTTTATGCTTGTTCAAGGATCCATCAACATTTCTTTTTGATCTTCAAAACCCATTTGCATCCAATGGGAAGCCTATTAGGTGGTAATGGAACCAAGGTCCAAGTGTTGTTTTTTTATGATAGCTTCATATTCAGCTTTCATGGTTGAGTACCAAGATGGTGAGGCTAAAGCTACCTTAACAAATTTTGGTTCAGTATCTGTAAGGGATGTGGTGGTGAGACATATTTGCTTGGGTTTGTAAAATCCAGCTTTATTCCTAATAGTCATAGGATTATGATTGACTGGTGAAGGAAAATTCTGTTGTGGTGTGGGAGCTTGGTTCTGAATTATAGTTGGAGTTGCAGTTGTGGAAGGTGGATCTTGTTGTGGTGTGGAAGCTTGGTTCTGAATAATAGATGGTGTTGCAAGAGATGTAGCATTAGGTAAATGAAAAGTGGTTGAGATGAGGTGATTGTCAATGACTGGAATTGAAGGAGGAGTTGTTGGAAGTTGTTCTGAGATGGGTTGAGAAGCTATTGTAAGACAACTGTGCAGAAAATTTGTGTTGGATTTAAAGGGAAAAATGGTTTCGTCAAATTGGACATGTCTTGAGATGTAAATTTTTCCAGTAGAGGACAAGCATAGGTAGCCTTTGTGATTTAAACTGTATCCTAAGAAGACACATTGCTCAGATCGAAAATCAAGTTTATGCTTGTTGTAAGGTCTAAGAAATGGATAACAAGCACAACCAAAAATTTTAAGATCAGTATAGGTAGGAGTTTTATGGAAAAGAACTTCAAGGGGAGTTGAGTGATCAAGAATAGGAATCGGTAATCTGTTAATAAGGAAAACAACTGTCTGAAAGACATATCCCCAATATTTCAAAGGCATTTTTACATTGGCAAGTAGTGTCAAACCAGTTTCAGTAAGTTTATGCTTTCTCTTTGCAGAACCATTTTTTTCATGCGTGCAGGGGCAGCTGAATCTGTGAATAATGCCTTGAGAATTTAAAAATTCTGAGAATGCAACATATTCCTTACCACCATCAGATTGAAAGACTTTTATCTTTGATCCAAGTTGATTTTCTATCATATTTTTTAACTAAATAAAATTTGATAGTGCTTCTGACTTTCTTTTGAGAAGATATATCCAAGTGAACTTTGAATATGCATCTATGAAGTGGATGTAGTATCTACTGCCATTGGAGAAGGGAATTGGTGAAGGTCCCCAAATATCTGAGTAAATGAGTTGTAGGGGTTGATTGTATGTTGTGGATGAGTTTGAAAAAGGAAGTTTATGTGCCTTTCCCATACAGCAAGCCTCACATATGAAGGGAGAGTTTGGTAATGAGAATGAGATGTTGTTCTTTTTAAGAACATATGAAACAGTAGATGATGAAGCATGACCAAATCTAACATGCCAAATGTGAAAATTAAAGGAATTTGCATCAACACCATAACAGAATCTTATTCTTTTATTCTTTTTTAGAGAATTTGAGTCATTACAATTGTAAGAAGAATTACAATGTGATGGTAACTTGTGTATGATGAAACAAGAACCCATTACACTAACATTGTCAAGAGCATACAAGCCATTCTTAATCTTCCCTTGAAGCAGTATTTCCTTGGTTGCCTGGGATTTAACATAGCATCTGTTAGGATGAAATTCAAAAAAGACTTTGTTGTCTTTAGCAAACTGTGAAACACTTAATAGATTCTTTTTGACTCCAGGTACATGAAGCAGATCATGTAGGAATAAAGGTTTGGCACTTGGAGTTGAGAAAAGGATTTACCAATGTATTGGACGTTTGCAGCTGCTCCATTTGCCATCCTCAGCCTATTATCACCTTTGCATTGAGATCTTATCATGAGATTTCTTGAATCTGGTGTAACATGATGTGTTGCACCTGAGTCAGGATACCGAGATTAATCATAAACTGTCTCGGGTACACATACTAATGCTGTATTTATAGATCCAAGATCATTGGTTGATTCAACTTCACTATTCATGACAGTAATTTGACCTTGATTCTGGTTGTTTGATCTTTGGGATTGACTGTCATCTTGATATTGTTCATCAAACCTGTGATAGCAGTGTAGAGCTATGTGTCCAAATTTACCACAGACTTGACATTGAGGTCTGTTTCTTCCTGAATGTTGAAAATTGTTCCTTCCTCTTCCTCTGTTGGATCTGAATGAGAATCTCCCACCTCTATTGAATGATATGCCTCTGCCTCTATTGTTAAACTGAGTTTGAGCTAGATTAGCCTGCATGTTTTGCATCAAAAAATATCTGAATCTTTTTCTTTTTCTTTCTTTTTTCTTTCAAATCTCTCTTCTTGTGACATAAGAAGAGCTTCTACTTCTTCAAAGGTGTAGGGATCAGTTCTTGACAAAATTTTGTTAATGAGTGAGTCATATTCCTATAGTAATCCATCCAGGATAGCTTTAATCTGTTCTTCATTGTTTAGAGGTGATCCAACAGCAGCTAAAATGTCTATTATTTCTTTTATTTCAAGAAAATATTCACCGAGTTTCTCCGTTTTCTTTGTATTTTTCAATTGATCCTTCAACTATTTTATCTTCGATCTTGTTTGAGAAGTGAAAAATGTCTCTAACTTTTTCCATACCTGGTGAGCATATTCGCATCCTATGACTCTAGTAAGCCTTTTTGTCATTGAAGATAAAAGTCATGAAGTCAATAACTGATCTTGCTGCTCCCAGTTGACAAATTATGGATTCAAACTTTGTCGTTCTTCATCTTCATTCGATAGGTACTTTCTTGGCATTCCTCCGTTTCCATTTATGAAACTCTGCAACTTGTACCCTTTGATGGTACTAACAACTTGAAATTTTTATATCAGGAAATTACTTCCGTCCAACTTCTCTGAAACAGGATTTGAGAAAGCCTGGGGAACAAATTTTTTAGAGCTTTCTTCCATTGTAGGATCGAGAAGCTCTGATACCATAAAGGTATCTGAGCAGTAATAATAAAAGGAGAGAAAATGTTTGAGAGAAAAGTAAATGGCAATGAGAAAAATCAATTCTATTAAGATAGTTTGAGAAAGAGAACAAACTGATACTTATAGATGAAGAGAGGCATAGCTAACTTGTAACTAATTACAACAGAATAAACTGAATGTTAACTGAGTTAACTGTTTGTATCCTTTACATGCTATTTAAAACTGGTGGTTTTGGTTTTTCAAAAATTGAAAGTACACCAATTTACTCCTTATTGCATAGTTTTGCTACAGATTTTACTACCGATTAGCTACAAAGTTTTATTGATAAAAACTAAATTGGTATATTTTCACTTTTTGAAAGACCAAACCCATCAGCTTTAAATTGCAGGGACTAAAACCAAATCTCGACTATATTTTAAGGATAAAAACATATTTAACCTAAAATAGAAAGAGTGCGCATGTGGAATCTAAATCTGCAAGAAATATGTTTATACAAATCTTATTTTATGTAATTAATAAGAAAAAGCTTCGGGGCCAAACTACCAGCTACTTCCCCTTTGAATTTATCAACGGAAGAAGAAAAAATCTTTTATATTAAATTTTACATAATTTTATTGCATAAAAATGTTTTTTTTATAAAATTTAATAGGATTCAATTTATTTAATGTTCATAAAATAAATAATACAAAATTTAGGGGTGTATCATATAAGACCAATCAAATTTGTTTAAATTAGTTTGATTAATTGGTTGATTTTGGCTCGATCCTTAGTTTTTTCCAACCCAAATCAACATGATCACCTAATCAATTTTTTTTCTAAAAAAATATATATATTGCATCTAAGTACTTAAAACCCTCTTGTACTTTTGTTTTTCTTTTAATTCATTTTGATCTTCTTATAAGCTTTTTTAGTTGTTATCAATTGTCTTTAGCTATATTTATTATGAAGCTTCATTATCACGTTTTGGTTAAAGAGATAATGATATATGTAAGATTATAGTTGTACAAAAATATACCAACTAAAATTAAAATTAAAATTTTAAATTACTTTAATAAAAAGCTAACAAGTGTCCTTAAGAAACTAAAAATAAATAGTTTTATTACAACTAGTATTAAATAGTTTTATCACGACTAGTATATTAACCCGTGTAATGTGCGGATAAAGATATATTTTTTATTTAATTAAAATTAAATATATAATAAAATAATAATTTTTAAAATTAAAAAATAAAAAATAGAATAATTTTAAATAACTATTCAATTTTAAATTGTAATAATAGATTATATTTTACTATTGAAATTTAATTTACATTATTATTTGATAATAAGATATAATTAAATAAATTAAAATCGTATAAGAACAAAGATTTATATTAAAAACAATGATTAAAATAGAAAATGATAGGATAAGATTTTCAATCTAGATAATTTTCTAAATTTTGGATTAACATTTATTAGTATTTAAAAATTTAATTAGGAACAAAGACAATATAAACATTAAGGATTGAGAAGGAGAATCTCACTCTCACAATAAGTGTGTGGAATTCACCATCAAATGAGAGAAAAAGAGAGATGCTAAAAATCATTGAGATGGAAAGTAGAGTTCGAGTGTCTCACTCTCCATAGTAAGGTCTTAAAATTATAATATATTTTAAATTACTTTAATAAAAAGCTAACAAGTGCTCTTAAGGAGGATGAGATTGTAGAACTAAGTTTCAATTCACAAGGAACATGGTATAGATTTTTTTATAAAAGTATATACAGGTGAGAGATGAGAAAGAGAGTGCACGAGGGAGAGAGTGAGGGATGGACCTTGGTGAGACCAAGAGGTAGGAATGATTTGCGATCGAGACTGAATTTGACAAGAAAGGACACAAGGCCAATAGAGGAGATTGCACGTATAGAAAGGAAAGACAAATACAATGAGGTATGAAGGGTACGTCACACATTTCTTCATAAACTTCCCTGATGATTTTGGTTTTGAAGAATTCTGGAAGATTTTCTCGAAGTGGGGAGGGAAGGTCATAGATGTATATATACCAGATGAGAGAGACAAGTGGGGAAGAAGGTTTGGATTTGTAAGATATAACAAGGTTGAAGATGTAAATTAATTCCAAGCTAAATTGGGTCATATATGGATTGGCACTTACAAGCTTCAAGTAAATTTATCAAGATTTAATAGAAGAAAGGAGGCTATGGAGGTGGAGAGTGGAGGAGTAAAGGAGCATCCGGTAAACCATTTTAATCGTGGTAAGGTTGATGGGAGGAGTTTTGTGGACGCGGTACAAGGGAGAGTGAAGCAAGTTTGGAAACCAAAACATAAACAAACTTGTGATGCAAATAGGAAGTCCAATGTATCGGGGTTTCATGTGGAAGCTAGAGACATGGATTGGTTGTCAACGTGTTTTGTTGGTCGAGTGCAACAGATAGATGAGGTGTTCTTACTCCAAGAGAAAATAATAGAGGAAGGCATCTGTTCTATTAGAGTTATTCCACTGGGGGGAGACATGGTGTTGATTCATCCCAATGAGGGAGAAGATTTCTTGGAGATGTTTAAAGAATTAGAGGACATGTTTACACAGTGGTTTATTTCAATTCATCCTTGGAGTCTAGAGGATGTGAATCGTGAAAGATATGTGTGGTTGCGTTGTCAGGGTATCCTAGTTCATGCATGGTCAGAGGAGTTTTTTAAGTTGCTTGCTACACATGTGGGAAGATATGTGTGCATTGATACCAATACAAAAAAAAAAGATAGATTGGATGTAGGTCATATGTTGATTCAGACTTCATCATTGGAGACGATAAACAGATTGTTTAAAATACAAATTAATGGTTTATTGTTTTCCATCAGAATTATTGAGGATCCCTTAATCGATCCCTGGTAGAGCTTACCAACAAAGCCAATCAATGGTTGTTTATCAGGATCAAATAATTTAAATGATTCTGGAACTTGTTCTTCAGAAAGTGAATTTTACGAAGATTTTGATTTTAAAATTGAGAAATTAATGGGTAATTATTTGGAGGATTGCGGTGTTCCTAATTTGAATTGCTCAGTTTTGGAATGGAAGCTAACGTATTGGTGCCTAATTTTGAGGGTGCGGAGGAGCATAATTTGAATTGTAACTACCAGAATACGTTTACAGATCCTAATAATTTGCCTCCAAATCAGGTGTTATTAAATGAGCATCAATTCAAAAAGCCTAATAATTTGAATTCTGGGACGGATGGTGCAATTGGGTTAAATTATCACTTAGAAGAATGTTCATCAAGTCCTACCAAGTGTATTACCCACTGGGCCCACAATGTTGATAATTTTGGCCCAATTGGATTGGCTGGAGAAGCTGAGTTACATACTCCTTCTCTTGAGTTTGTTGAAGTGGGCCATCATCGCGGGCCCAAACAATCCTTGTGCGGTGATGTAGAATATGATTCACCGTTTATTGGGATAACAAAATTGGGCCTCCAACAGAATCCTCTGGTTGTGGTTGTTGGGTGTTAATAACTGTTAATGATTATTGTTTCTTCAAATATCAGAGGTATTGGGGGTAATGTTGACTCTAAAAAATATCATAAGAGAAAATATGATGTTTAAGACAGCTCAATTCCCAAGTTTTAATGCTTAACAAATTTGAGTTAAAATATTTATCATAGATACATATATGTTTTAATGATTTATCTATGATTTCAGCAAGCCACTATAAGCTTATATAAAGACTATGTGAAGTGCTTTCAACCTGTCTGAAGAGTTAAGCCTTCTGAAGGTTCAACCCGTCTGAAGCGTTGAAGCCGTCTGAAGTGCACGACCCGTCTGAAGTGTTGAAGCTGTCTGAAGTCTCATTAATGACGTGGCACCCTTTGCTGAAGCTTGTGAAGACTTTTCTGAACCTCTGCTGCACGTACCTTTTCAAACACGTTTATAGCAAGGAACACAGAGACATTTCCTGGTATTTTTGAATTTCATACACCACTGAGGAAATCTCTGCAACGCAGCCTCTGCAGCAACATTTGTAGCAGCTTTATGGCAGGAGCAACCTTGTATCGTGTCAGAAATATCAGAGCTCTCAGAAGCATGTCTCACAATGGATTAAATAGCATTTAATGCTATCTCTAAACGGTGGTATTTCAACGGATTGAAGATTGGGTATAAATACCCCTCCATGAAGACCATCAAGAGTCAGAAAAATTAATATACAAGAAAGCCAAGAGAAACATCACGCTGCAAGTTTTTACTCTGTAAAAACTCTCTGAAAAAATTCGTTGTACTCATATTTTCATATCCTGAGTTCTACTCAGTTATCTTGTACAATTCTGAGTTTAAGCTCTGAACTTGTTCATAGTTGCTTAGCTTAAACTTATTTCTTGTAAACATTTGGGATTGAGATTGGAGAGGCTTGCTTGTTAAAGAATACTTGGGTTACACTTGGATAAGTGTCTGAGAGCCTGGAGAGGCTTGGTGGAAGAAAGAATACTTGTTGTACAGCCTGAAGAGGCTTGACAGAAAAGAATACTTGTTGTAGAGCCTGGAGAGGCTTGACAGAAAAGAATACTTGTTGTAGAGCCTGAAGAGGCTTGACAGAAAATAATACTTGTTGTAGAGCCTGGAGAGGCTTGACAGAAAAGAATACTTGTTGTAGAGCCTGGAGAGGCTTGACAGAAAAGAATACTTGTTGTAGAGCCTGAAGAGACTTGACAGAAAAGAATACTTGTTGTAGAGCCTGAAGAAGCTTGACAGAAAAGAATACTTGTAATATTGGTGAAGATTAAGAGAAAATCCAAGTGCTAGTTGGCATTGGGACTGGACATAGCTCACAGTGGTAGTGAGTGAACCGGGATAAATTCCTTGGCTAAGTTTTCTCACCCTTCTCTCTTGTCAATTTTTCTATACTAATCAAAGGGTGTTGAAAATCTGTTCTGATATTTTAAAAGCAAAGAAACCTTTTAAAATACTTTTTCAGAAGCCGTCTTATGAAACTTCAGACAGCCCCCTTAAACCTTTCTGAAACTGTTTCAAACTTGTTGTCTGCGAAGAGCTTTCATAAAATATTAAGAAACACTATTCAACCCCCCTTCTAGTGTTTCCCTGTGTTTCTACAGGTAGGGCTAAGAAGCTACAGATTCGAAATTTGATTAATTCTGAAAATGTTGACTTCCTATATGTTCAAGAAACAAAGAATGAGGTCATTGATAGTAGTTTGTGTAATGCTCTGGGTGGTGATGGTTTCAGCTGGGCTTTTTGTACCATCTGATGGTCTTTTAGGGGGTTAGGCCTAGTTTGGATACACTTTTGCAGAAGAACTTCTAGAAGATAAAAATAGAATGAATCAAAGAGGTCAAATGAATTTAACTTCTCCATAAGTTAAAATTAGTTTCTTATGGAGAAGTTAAATGAGAGAGCTTTTGGAGTAGGTGGGCTACAAAGACTAATTTCAACTTATGGAGAAGTTAAATGCATTTGACCTCGTTGATTCATTCTATTTTTTTTCCATCTAGAAGTACTTATGCAGAAGTTTCATCCAAACTGGCCCTTATTGTCAATGTGGAGAAATTCAGTTTTTATTTTTTTTCATGAAGTTTTCTCATACTTCATTTTATTAGGGTTAATGGTTGGGTTGGTGTGGAAAAGGTTCTTTGCACTATTGTAAATTTTTATGCTCCATTGACTTAATGAGTAAAAAAGAGTTGTGGCTAAAATACTTGTTGCTATGCAACAAAAGGGGTGATTTGTGGTGCTTTGGGGTGAATGTTGATTTAAAGTGGCTGAATTTGTATGCAAGGTTCTTGAATTGTAAAGTGGGATCTATTCCATTATCATATTTGGGGTTACCTATTGGGGCTAATCCTAGAAGAATGGTGATATGGGGTCTGATTGTTCAAAAGGTGCATAAGCGATTATCAAAGTGGAAATGCAAAACGTTGTCCTTTGGTGGTCGTTGTGTCCTTTTGCAACCAGTCTTTAATTCTCTCCCGATCTATTTTCTTTCCTTCTTCAAGGCTCTGAAAGGTATTATTTCTAAACTTCATTCTCTATTTAAATCCTTTCTTTCAGGTGGGTGTTCAGAAAAAAAAAAGAAAATAGATTGGGTTGCTTGGGAAGAGGTGTGTAAGGATAAGAAATTTGGGGGTTGGGGATTCGTGATTTAAATGCTTTTAATCTTGCTCTTATAGGGAAGTGGAGGTGGAGGTTCTTAATGGAAAAGGGTAGGCCATAGCACAAGGTTTTGGGTTCTATCTATGGTGAGAGGTCTATTAGTGGGGTGGGTGGTGTGTGTTAAGGGGTCTAGGTGGTGGTGTGACATTTGGTCTATTGAAAATTGTAGTAATGTCTCTATTGACTGGTTCTCGCATAGGTGTGTTAAGAAGATTGGCAATGGGAAAGATACTTGCTTTTGGAATGATGTTTGGTGTGGTAATGATGCTCTCAAGACCCGGTTCCCTAGTCTTTTATCCATATCTAATAATAAAACGACTTCTTTAGCTTACATGTATGTAGGGTTTGAAGGAGATTCTGTGTGGAATTGGCATTGGCGTAGGGTTCTCTTCCAATGGGAGCAAGAACAATTGCTGTTATTGATGTTGGAATTGCAGAATGTGCGCTTAGTTGAAGATCAAAATGATTATTGGTCCTGAAACACAACCAAGAAGGTACTTATTATGTCAAATTTGCATATAAAGTAATTGCTAATGAGTCAATCTATGTTGTCTTTCCGATGAATAAGCTGTTGTGGTCTGAGTTGGTACCTTCCAAGTTTTGTGGTTTTGCTTGGAAGGCTATTTTAAATAGAATTCCAACCAAACGAAGTTTAATCAAGAGGAAAATTTTACCGGCTTCTGAAGAAGGTTGTGTATACTGTGGACAACATATGGAAACAACTAATCATATATTTTTTGAGTGCTTCTATGCTTTCAATATATGGATGTTATGTTTGGAGTGGTTTGGGTTTTCTTCTACTTTACACAAGTGCTGTTTGAATAACTTTGCACAATTTGTGGGTCTGTCAAACTGTAGTGTATCTAGTAGAAGGATATGGTCTTCTCTCTGGTTAGTCATTTTGTGTTCTTTATTGTTTGCTAGAAATGATGCAGTTTTTTCACAAGCCGTTTTAGAGCCAGTGGAGGTACTGGAGATAATGAAGTTACGATCGCGGAAGTGGGTGAAGGCTAAAAAGTCTCATTTTCAGTATCCATTTACATTATGGTCTGCAAAGCCTTTCTCCTACTTGAATTTCTTCTGATTAGGTGTTGTCTTGTGTTGATCTTTGGTGGCACTGCTGGTTTTATTTTGTTGATTGTGATACTCTCCTGAAGAGTTATGCATATTGTCTTGCGTTGATTTTTGCTGTCTTATTTTGTTGGCAATGCGGGTTTGAAGGACATGTTGCTCTTATCTGTTACTGCTGCCATTAAACATGTTTTTTTGGCTTTGTATCTTAGTGGTTATTGTTTGATTGTGTTCGGCCATGCTATGATGTGCGCTTCCTGCACCTTATAGTTGTTGTGGGTTATTACTCTTTTGGTTATTTGGCTTTTATTTGTTTTGTTTTGGTGTTGTATAGGTTCTTGCATCTGTTAGGTTGTTAGTTTCTTTGGGTTGTTTTAATTGGGTTGATATTGTGGTTTTGGCTTAGGCCAATTTTACTTTTTTTTTTATAATGGGTTGGAGTACCCTTGTATCTCTTTAATTCATTTTTTTGCTTATAAAAAAAAAATAAGTGCCATTAAGGAACTAAAAATAAATAGTTTTTATTACAATGTGAGGCATTTAATATTATGAATGCAATGAATATTGGGATTTCCTATAAAAATTCTTTTATGTATAGATTTAATAGGACCATTATTTTAATTATTATTTGAAATCATTGAAGGAAAATAAATCTTTTAACCTTGTATATACTTCATCCGTCCAATTTTACTTGATTTTTAAGTTTGTGACACGAAAATTAAGAAATATAATTAATATCCTAAATTTTATAAAATTTATAAACTAATTCCCAATTATACCCCTTATTTCTTATATTAAAAACACACCATTCAAGAGATACATATTAATTAGTTAATAAGGGTGGAGTTAGAAAAGGAAATTTAATAATGTATTGGTATTATAAAATGACAATTAAATTAGGAATTTTTTTTGTTAAAACGTCAAATAAAATAGGACAGAAGGAGTGAGTTTCACTAAAATTTTATATTTTTCTTGGTGAATACTAAAATTTTATATAATAAAGATAATAGTATATAAATAACAAATGAGTCGACGAGGGTTGGTTCAAGTGGTACATGCTTGATTCCCCTTAAGCAAGCTCTCGGGTTCGAGTCTTCCGGATAGAAAAAAATCTCCGCTAGGAGAGTTAGCCCCACCATGATGTGGATGTTCCCGGGTCGAACATAATTGCCTCCAGTGGAGGATACCTGTGGTTAAACCAAAAAAATGAGTCGACGTGAATCCACCAACGGAGATTGGTTCAAGTGGTACATGCAGCAAGGTCTCGAGTAATCGAGTTTAAGTTTTGTGGATAGAAAAAATCTCATCGGGAAGAGTTAACCTCACCATGATGTGAATGTTGCTGACACGAACGAGATTGCCTCCCATAAACGATACCTGTGATTAAATCAAAAAATGAGTCCACGTGAATCCACCAACAGAGATTGGTTCAAGTGGTACATGCAGCAAGGTCTCGAGTAATCGAGTTTGAGTCTTGTGGATAGAAAAAATTTCCACGGGAAGAGTTAACCTCACCATGATGTAAATGTTGCTGACACGAACGAGATTGCCTCCCATAAACGATACCTGTGATTAAATAAAAAAATGAGTCCACATGAATCCAATATAAATCAAACATTATCCTATCTATATAGTTGCGGAATTCAAGTGGTCCCGTTGTTGATACTTCAACGCCCACGTGCCATTCACATCTCATATAGCATACGCGTGTTAGTTATTCAAAGTATAGATACCTTGTAACTAAAGTAATATTCAATAACTAATAACAAAAAAAAAGTAACATTCAATAACTTTTTTTTTTGGGTAAAGTAACATTCAAAAACTTATGACAGTGTCATGATAAAAGAATTTATACAAGTATGGCCGTATGGGTATTTATATTCATTGTAGGCAGATTATAATTAGCAAATGGAAATCAGCTCATTTTTGTTTTTAGAAAAATACTTTCGTTAAATGATTTTCTTTTTGTAAGATTATAGGACATAAGGTGATGCTCAAGTCGGTAGAATCTCTATACATATTGAGGATTTGAACTCAATACCATTAATTAAGTAATAGTCACTTACTAATTGATTAACGTGTTTGCTGGTCATTAAAAATGATTTGGGTTTATAATAGACCTACACTGTAATTTTAAATATCTAAAATGAATAAATATTTTAATGCATATATAAATATTTATATCATTTAAAATTTAATTATAATGGCATAATTCTTTGAACAATTTACAGTAAGAAAATTGAAGATAAATTTTTTAACTAAAAGGCTGTTTTTATCTGTTTTAAAAAGTTTAAAATAAGATGATCAATGACAACAGTAAAAATAATTACCGAGTCAATTCTTCTTTTAAGACAATTGAGACTTTAAGCATATTTAAAGGACTGTGAAAAATGAAACAAAATGTGAACACATAAAAAAAAGGTGGGCCACTACCTTCTTCTAAAGTGAAGTCTCACAGGATAAATATTCATATGTAGACTTAAGTATGCATGAGGCATGTTAATTAGATTTTACATTAATAAAAAGGGATATATGTTAGATTAAGTTAATAAAAACACTTATATATTATAATTTTATATTAATAAGGTATTCAAAAGTAAGTTATTAAATCTTTAAAATAGAAAAAATAATAATGAAAGATTAGCTTAAGTCAGAGAAAGAGACGCGAACCCCTAGTACCAACAACCAAGTCCATGCACTTGCGGTTTGTCATTGCATATCATATCAATATTCAGAAGAGAAAAAGTAAAAGAGAAAAGACAAATAGAAGAAGCAGTAAGCACCAATAGCAAGTGTCGCCATTAATGCATCACCAACACAGACTCAAGTGGACAAGAAAACAATTAAACAACTAACGCTTGGTTCCCTTTAATTTCCGCCTACCATAGTTGAATTCTAGCTAGTATTCTACCTTATTTGAATATTTATTTACTTTTATAATACGGGATTTGATAATTCTTGATTTATTACGTTAGTGAAGAAAATAAAAGTAAATTATTTATCATATTAAAAGCATGTATAAAATAAAAATATTTAATATTCTTAGATAATTAAAATAACATAAAATAAATTTCTTAATTAATATTTTTAAATTATTTGTTGACAAAATACTTATAATATTTATGATATTTTATGTATCAGGTAACAATTATTTCACTGGATATATAATTTTATAAGAAGGTTTTCGTTTGTTTTACTTCAGTATATTGACCAAGTTTTGTTATATATCCAAACCTGTACCTTATCTCACAACTAATTCCAATAAAGAATGCTATAAAATTATTTGAAGTATAACAATTAAAAATTAATGTAGAACTGGTGAACTACTGCATCTTTAGATAATAATAGTCAAATGTCATTAATATTCATTGTGAGTTTATATTAGTCCCACGAAAATATTATTTTTCAACTAAAATCAATATTTATTTGTTTTTAAAAATATTGTCATTAACACACTGCTTAATATATAAGAGAATTGGATTCATAAATATGACGTATGCAAAAATTATCACTGAATGACTATAAATAAACTATTTAACGAAGGAATTTGTTTAATTTGTGAAAATTTTATGAGCACTTCTAATTAAAAAACAAACCCATGCATCGTGTTGCACACAGGTTTGAAGTTTGCATATAGCTTTTGCAGGTGCACCACAAGTCCACAATGTAAATATCATTATTTTATTTTTACGTGGAAAATTCTCAGACTGGCTGCTAGAAACAGTACACATAGTTGGATATATACCAAGTTCGTGGCAATTTCGGGACATAACGGAGAGGTAAATGGGGTTTTTAGAAAACCTGTTTGAACTTAGAAATTAGCACTTATATAAATATTTGAGTTATATAAATATTTGAGTAAGATTTTAAAAAATGTTTATGACATGCTTATATATAACTAAGTTGTTTTCAATTTATATATTAATAAGCTTTTCCGAGTAATTCATTAAATAGCTTATGTAAAATTTAAATATCATGTCTCTTCTTCAATTTTCATTTATAATTTAATAATATATTTAGTAAATCTTTATCGAATAAGGGTTTATATTATAAATGTTTGATTAAATTATTTTTTTAAATGGACCCAAAATGGAAAACAAATATTTAAGTTAGTCTTTTTTTTCTTTTTATCGTTACATGAGACAAAATTGTAAAGGTGCAAATAAGGATGTTAATGTTAATGGAGCTGGGGGTACACTATTTCACTACCAGAAAAAATAATTTTCAGTTATTTATGTATTCATTTTCCCATGCAGGGGTGACAAATTCCAGCCTATTTTAATTGACCCAGGATATATTTAGCAAGGAGAAATCAAATTTTTCAAGATACTAAGTAGAGACCAACACCTGATGCATTTAAACTCTTCACTATAAACCTGTAAGTTTCGTTGAACTCTTAGCTCGGATAGCACCATCTTCACCATATTGGAAGGGCATTTTTGAGTTTGTAATGGCGTGTGAGTTTGGTCAATTTTGTGGTTTAAGATTGGGTTCTCTCATAATTTAGATGCTGCTAAGATTTTTACTGAGCTAATGTTTTGGTGACAAACATTAATGTTATAGTGTTGCACTTATGTATTCTTTTTCAATGTTTGTACTTGTAGCTTGAGATTGGTTAAGTTGAGAGCATGAGTTTCGTGATTGTAAAGGTGTTGTAGTTTTTAAATTGGGAACATGACAGAATCAGGCTTTTTTGGTATAATACACTTGTACTTTTTGTCTAAATAGGCAAGTGACTTGATAAGCTATGGTTTCTTACTCCCTGTATGACAATAGATGATAAGATCTCCAAAAAAAAACTATTAAAAAAATCTTGAAATTTGAAAATTTGGTTTTTCCTTGTTCAATATAAATAAGTATATATAGATTTATATGCTTGCAAAGTTGCAATAGTATTCCTAACCCATGTATAGCTGAAAATATTGGCTTAATTTAATATTAAAAACTAGTTTGATATTACCTAATAACTATCTTTGTTTCTATAATTGTCATGGATCCCAGATAAATTATCATGTCATAGTAAAGGTGGCTCTAATTAAAAGGACAACATCTGTAATGTATTTGCCTTTTTTTTCTTTTTTTCTCTTTCCTGGATATGTTTTGTAATAAAATCTAATTCTTGCATTTTCTTTAGCGTTTCAAAAAGAAGAGGAATTAATGGATACTCATAGTTGTTTTGAACACTACATATTATCTAAACTTATTTAAATAATATACATGCAGTTTGAGATGCTGGTTTAGAGTAAAGAGAAAACTTTTAGATGATCGGAACTTGCATAGGCACATGTCTTCTTTTTACTTTAGTTGTATCGGGTAATTCTTAAGTGTGTTAAATTAGTAATCTATTAAGGAGATATTTTGTATTTAAGTCCTATTAAAATTTGGAGTGAGCCATTTTTTATTGTATTGTGGTAACTGTTTCACTGTGTAAAGTAGTTGTGTCATGTGTGAGGTATTTGATTTTTAGTTATTGATTTTGAATGAGAGTAGCTTATGATTTTTATATGTATGGTTTTGTGTTATTGTTTTATATATATATTTGGTATGATTTATCTTTGTAATATTTGAGAAAATATCTATTAGATAATTGTGTTTGGAGCAAATATTACAATGCATGGGTTGAAAAACTCATCAAACAAGTGAAAGAGTTGCCTATAATTGCCTGGAAAGCAAAAAAAAAAAAAAAGACATCACCTGCGATTTTAACCCCAGGTAGGTACCTCCTTTTTTGCCTAGATCACCGTTGCATTTACCGGACGTTTAAACCCCCGTTAAATTCTATGATTTTACCCGCGGTTTATTAACCCCTGGTAAATCTCACATTCTCCAGCGTTTGCTTCAAACCGCAGGTAACATGTTTGTGACGCTCGTTTTACCCGCAGTTTTGGCAACCCCTGGTAAAACACTTAGCGGAGGTTTAAACCCCCGGTAAATCCAAAACTAACCCCCGTTAAAATCATTTTTTCATGTAGTGTTTGTATCTATATCCGCTAAAATTAACGGGTACCTACGCGGGTAATAAGTATTAACAGGTATCCATTAGTATTTTAAAATTCAAAAATATAGGAAAAAAAGAGAAAGTGTCATATAATATATTATAATATCATATAATATTAATTTTATATAATATAAATTAATATTATATAACATTATATATTAATGTTAATATATTAAAAATATCATTATAAAATAATAATTTTTTTAATATTTTAATATATTTAATAGAAAATATACTTTAATGAGTATGCGAAGACTCATCAGGTTTATCAACGGGTATCTATGAGTACCGATTTTTTTATCATCCCCGGGTGGAAAACACCCATAGGAGTTAGTCAAAAGAGAAAATAAATAAATTTTGTATATTGGATGTAGGGGTGTTCAAGACCCGGTCCGTCTCTTTAACCCGTCCTACTCGGGTCAGTTCTGGTCCTGTCCTATAAGAAAGAATAGAACCAAATCGGGTCTCATTTTTTGACCCGACGTGGGGTTGAGGACGAGTTCGGGTTAACCTTCGGGCTACCCGACCCATCCTTTATATATAAATATAATATTTATTACTTACGATTTTCTATTATGTAAAGTCCTAACCTTATTTTTTCATTTTAGATGGGGTTTTTGAGTCTAAATTTCCTCTATTTACCTTTAAAAATACATTCTATACATAAAATTATATAGTAATATAATATTATTCTTGGTTTAGTAATATCCCAAACTTTAAAAAAGTAAAAAATATTGCATACATTAAGAGATATTTTATCGTATGTAATATATTTATTAATTGTATGAACTATTTTCTTTTGAACATTGTTATATGATCATTTCATGATTATATTTAGCTTATATATCGGGCCAACCCGGTCATGTCCTACTCAGACCCGGTCTTACTTGAACTCGCACATTATCGGGTCTCTTCGGGTCTATGGACGAGGTTGGGTCCATAGAATTGGCCCAGTAAAAAATTAGGGTCGGGTTAAGGACAGGTGAAACCTGTCCCATGAACACCCCTAATTAGATGGATGGATATAAAATGAAAATTTAAAAAGTAGAATATTTTTCTACTTGTTAGTTAAATGAAAAAACGGACAGACAAAAGGTAATTAATTCACTAAAAAAAATTCTTGATAAAACTTGCATTGTACGATGAAATTATAGTAAAAACCCATTAATATCGGCATAGAGGCATAGGGTTTTTGAGTAATTTACATGAGAAAAGCTCAACGCCTCCATTGTATATAAAAAAGTGATCATATTAAAAGATAATCAGAAATAAAAAAATATAATAAATTAAAATGTTTTTAAATATTAACAAAAGTTATTGTTACAAAATGAATCTAATCGATTATATATAATATATAAACATATTCTAACGAAAACAGAAATATTTATCTATGAATGGATATATAGGGATGTCAATGGGACGGGACGGGGGTAGGTAGTACATTACGTACCCTTATCAATACCCGCGCAGGTATCAGGTATCTATGTGTATTTACGGGTATTCATTAATATTTAAAATTTATAAAAAAAGAGAGAAAATGTCACATAATATATTATATTATTATATTATATTAATACTATATAATATAAATTAATATTATATAATATCAATACGTGTTAATATATTGAAAATATCATTATAAAATAATAAAAAATATATTTTATCTCATCATAAAATAATAATATTCGTCCCCACCCATCTAATCTGGTACCCGCAAAACGAATATTATAATATCCGTCTCCACCCATTTAATAAATATGCAGGCATATCAATGGGTACGAAATTTTTATGACATCCCTAGTTTTGAAGATAAAGTGTAACAATTTAATAGTTATAATATAACACACAATTAATTAAATAAATAAATTAATAATTATTTTGAAATTAAGTTTCATACCTTTCTTTCAAAGTAAATTTTATTTTTTTATCATAGATAAAAAAATTATAAGTAATTAAATATAGAAGCAATTTCACTTTGTAAATATTATTAAAACAAATGTAACCTTTTAACTATTGTAATCATATCACGATACGTATATTGCATAACACAACTCCTTAATTAGACTTTGAAATATATGTGTGTTGATGTAAAGACTATCTATGTTTTAAACATATCTATTAATTAATTAAAAATACATATAATCATAAATAAAACCATAATAATGACTTTTTTTTTATGAATGAAAGGGTCAAAAGACCATATACAGAAAAAAGAAAAAGATTAACTAGTCGCCTAACTCATACCAAGAGCCAACAACATAAAAAAGGAAGGGCACAATAGCAAAATTAGGTAAAGAGTCAAAAACTCTATAGCCATAAGTCATATCTAAACCAGCTTTAGCTAAACTATCAGCAAGAGAATTTGCTTCTCTTAGTGAGTGAGTCCACCTATCTTCTTCAAAAGCCTTTGCCAGCTCTAAAATCCGCTTTACCAAACCAGAGCTAGGATGAGTTGGGTAGCAACCTTTGTTAATCAAATATGCAGCTATAAGAGAATCAGTTTCGAAAATTATCCTTTCATAACCCTTCTGTCTCGCCAATCTCGCACCATAGATCAGCCCCCACAACTCCGCGTCGAGGACGGAAACGTGCCTGAGATTTGTGCTAAAACCAACAATGCAAGCCCCTTACTCGTCGTGAAGAACTCCTCCGCACGCACCCAAACTTCGAGCTTGAGAGACAGCCCCATCGGTGTTCATTTTCACCTAATTCTCAAGGGGAGGATGCCACTGGAGAAGGTATGACTCTTTTCCCCGAATATGAGTAGAAAGACCCTTACTAGGGTTATTGGAATTTTGAATATCATTTACTTGAGCATAAATCTGATTTACCAAAATTGTTTGAGAAACCCTAACATTGTTAAAAATTATATTGTTTCTGTGAAACCAAATTGCTCCTAACGCACACCCAAAGATAAGGGAGTGATTCACTCTGGAATGCTTGGAACGATTCGCCTGGAGGTTGTTTAAGAGCTGGTGGAGATTCAGAGGTTGAAAGAACCTAGATTGCTCCTGATAGGTAAGCACCTTCTCCCAAATGACTCTAATTTTTGAACAATCTCTGAGTAAGTGCATAGTAGATTCTGGTTCAGTCTTACTAAAAGTGCATAAGTCATCTGTAGCAATATGCCTGTTCTTTCTCTGTACATTTGTGAGAATTGCAAAGGAGGCAATTTTCAATAACGGTAGCCTAATTCATTGAGGTCCCTGCCAGGACCAAATTCTACTAAAAAGAGGGTTATTAGTTGAATCTGTAGCTTCGGTAAGATAATTGTAAGCTTATTTGATGGAAAACCAACCATTTGATGTACCTTTCCAAGCTATAACATCATTGTTGATGCCTGGAATTGGGGGGGCCTGGTTTAGAATTTTTATACAAATTTCCTCTGGTTTTGAAATAACCCAACCTATCATTCAATTTGTCAATGTAACAGGTGTTGAAACTAAGTCAAATCCCATTTCCCTGCTACATTGACAAATTGAATGATAGGTTGGGTTAATTCAGACTGATCAATAATATATTGAACATAAGTGGAAAGGCTTTCCAACCCATGAACCCAATTATCTTGCCAAAATTTAGCTTTTTCCCCATTATTGACTCTCCATACACAATTGGATAACATCACAAACACCTTTCCACAGATTAGAATCACCAGATCTTCTTCTAACTTTAGGAATGATTGAATCACCATAATCGTATTTAGCACGAAGGACCTGAACCCAAAGATCATTAGGTTTCTTGATTAAGCCACAACCAACCTTCATCATATAAGCCTTATTAACATCTTTGGCTTTTCTAAGACCAAGACCTCCAGTGAGCTTAGGAGAACAAATCTTGTCCCAATGAATTAAATGGATTTTCCTCTTCACATCTGTATCTCCCCAAAGAAATCCTTTGCAGCTTTTGTCAATATCTTCATAAATAGATTGAGGAAGGTAGGCAGATTGCATAAGGTATGTAGGAATAACATTTAGAACTGACTGAGATAAAGTTAGCCTCCCAACAAAGGACAGATTTTTGGCTTTCCAGGAGGATAAACTCTGCCTGGTATGATGAATAAATGATTGGAAAGATCTCCTGGTGACTCTGTTATGGTGAATAGGAACTCCCAAGTACTTTCCCAGGTCATTTGTCCTTTGGAAATCAAGAGCACTAGAAATTTCCTCCCTAACCTGCACACAAACATTAGGTGAGAAAAAAATTCTAGTTTTCTCATTACTTACCTTTTGACCCGAGCTTTAACAGAAAACATCTAGGATAGTTTGGATAATCTCCACATGATCCATAGAAGCTTCAGCAAAAAGAATTAGGTCGTCTGCAAAAGCAAGATGAGAAATTTTGGGGCCCTTTTTACCAATTTTAAAAGGACTCCAAAATTTATATTCTACAGCTAGATTAATCATTTGGAATAGTCGTTCAATACATAAAACAAAAAGATAACGAGAAATGTGATCTCCTTGTCTAATACCCCTAGAAGGGGTAAAAGAGTCCAAAGCTTCCCCATTAAAAAGCACACGAGTTTGAGAAGTGGAAATACAATTCCAAATAATAGAAATTAGGGATTCAAGAAGCCCAATATCATAAAGAGTGTCCCTGATAAAGTCCCAGTTAAGTCTATCATAAGCCTTTTCTAGGTCTATTTTTATAGCCATCCAGCCTTTTTTTGACTTTTTTCCCTCCTTATAGAGTTAATGATTTCTTGGGTAATAATAATATTATCCCTACTTTGACGACCAGGGATAAAACTGCTTTGATGTGGACCAATAAGGTTACAAATAACTTGTCTCAGGGGAAATTAATTTAGTTATTATTTTATAAGAAACATTACAAAGACTAATAGGCATGTATTGTTCCAAGTTAACAACAATATCAATTTAAGGAATCAGAGTTAGCAAGGTATCATTAAGAGAAGCAACACTAGAGGGAGATATCCAAATGTGTTTGATAAGCTTACAAATAGAAGGACCAATAGTATCCCAGTGATGTTGGTAAAAAATAGCATGAATACCATCAAAACCAGGGGCTTTAAAGCCTCTCATAGAAAAAACATGTTTAATTTTCTCATCAGAAATAGGCTTGGAAAGACAGTTTACCTGATCAAAATTCAATTGAGGAAAGCTATTAGTAAGAGGAAAGGCTTACACTCACCATCATCCTGAAATAGATTTATGTAATAATTAGAACAGAGATTTTCTAAATCAATAGGATCGGAAATCCACATACCTTCATCATTCTGCAGGTTTTCAATTTTATTTTTCTTTCTTCTAGCAATAGTGATACCATGAAAATATTTAGTATATCTATCACCAAATTGAATCCATTTACTTCTAGACTTTTAAAACCATAGTAATTCCTCCTGAGAAGCTACCCTAAACCATAATAATGACTTTAGGAAAGATAGAAAATAAGAATACGGAACACTCACGATTAAATATTATTTTTATCATTAAAACTCTTGAAATTTAAGCTTCATACAAATATATACACAATATACTTGTAGTTGATAATAATGTTCACTCTGATTGTTGGGTGTAGGTGGGGAAGCCGCAATGGAGTGGGGGTGGCGACGAGACAGAGGACGACGCGTGGTAGCAGCCAAAATTGCGCTGCGACAACATCCCTTTTCTCTTCCTTTTATTTTGCTCTTTATTTCTCCTTTTCCTTGTTTTCTTTTTTAGTCTTTGACTGGAAATCCCTACATATATAACCGTGAGTTTAACCCTTGGATCTTACAGAGTTAAGGTTAATGACACATACCTGTATTCATTATGCTTGAGACTGTGTCAAAGTGCAGCGGAATTCTTTGGGTAGATCACGAGTGTAGTCACGAATCGTCAATGCTCATGTTACAAACTAAATGTCGTATGAAAGGGAGCAAAAAAGTAAGAAAGTTAAAGAAAAGGTGGTGTCCTGGTCTTCCTCAACCAAATCTCTAAAATTCCCAAGAACGAGATTGAATGCCTAAACTACTGATGGGAAGGAATATGGAGGCTTTGGATGATTTGTTATCTTGGGGACCAACACCTCCAAAGGGGGCTTATTTAAGCAACATATCACGGTTCTCACTATGTTAAAATATAGGCCAAGCACAATGTTCACTCATATAGGCTCGCACTGATGTATACGGTACCCTAGATGGGCTCACTTGATGCAGATCACTAGCAATCAGCCGAATTGACGTAAATAATCAATATAAATGTTATAATATTTAATATGTGGCCCACAAAAATAATTATTAAAAATTAAAAATTTCTAACAAATGGGACATTATTTTAAAAGCAACAAGTGTTACGATACAGAGTTGATTCTTTATGGGGCCCCTTATCATACTCCAAATAAAAATAGGTATGCAATGTGTGTTTTTTTTATGCACAAATAAAAAGTAGGTGTATTGATGCTCTAAGTTGTTATATTCATCGATTTAATAATAAAAATAAGTAGAGGATGAGATTTTTTTTACCAACAACCTTTCTAAAGACCCGTACAACTATTTATGTGTTTTTCAAATGGTGTCCTTTTATTTGTCTTTTAAATTGTATATAGAGTGTCTAGGAAATTACTCCATCGTCACCATGGATGGAGGTCGACCTCAATGCGTCCAATCGAAAGAGATTCACATTGACATAAGGCGACCATGAATGTCGTCAACAAAGTCTTCTTACTTGAGCGTTATGGATGTTGGATGCGTATGGTTGAGAAATTGATAAGTTTCACCGTTTCACTACTATTGTGGTTAGGAGAATGGCTTTCTTGAATGAAGGAAAATATCTTGGTTATAACTGTAAATCAAATGAAATTGATTCGATTTAGGTCCATTTAATTTGTTATCCGACAAATGGATCCCAACGAAGGCAGGTAAAGGCTTACCAAGAATTGTTTACAACATAGGTGGACCCCTAAGCCTTAACTAAGGTTGTGTATAGTACTAGAAGGGTGTTATACATCAATGGAGGAGTTCAAGAGAGATTAAATTAACATGTGGGCTACAATGATGTTGCCAATGATAGGTGCCACAACAAAAGCAAAACGGGAGAGGGGGAGGAATGGTTGTTTAGGGTCGTGGTTTGTGGTTGTTGTTATGATTGTCTCGATTGACCTTGAACCCACGACCCCTTCATTGTTCAATTCACACCAAATGGGACCTTTTTGCCAATTAATTACTCTTAGGGACATATTTGCAAAATGACAAAATATTAATACAAACTGATTCTACCCGCTAAAACACTTGATGTATTCATACTCCAATTCATATTTGGAGTGCAGTAAGGGGACCATCCTTTATAATTTGCTTTATGAATTGCTCTTCATCAATAAATTAACTCTTTTAAATCTTAAGTTATTTGATGAGAGTATTTTTTTTATATTAAAAAATTATCAGTGTACACTTAAGAGGTGGATCCACCTCTAAAATAAAGAATGATAAGAGAGAAAATAAATGTAATAGAAAAATAAGAGAGAAATAAAAAAAAGGAGATGAAAAAGAAATAGGTGTATGAATATGATTACTGTTAAGATATGTAGAGATATTATTATTTATTCTCTTTGATTTATTGTATAGTTTCCTGATTTAGGTTGATCCTAAATTGATTTAGATTGATCCTAATCTCAAATCTCTAGGGATTGGTTCTCTCATAACATGTATATATATACACTGTTGTATTTGCTAATTTAATCAATCAATATACACTTTTCATATTTCTATTTCAAGTTGGTATCAGAGCCAGGTTCCGATCCTGGGACCTGTGGGTCCAGGGAACCGTTTTTACTCCGGTCGCCCACCTAGGTCATTCTTTTTTTTTTCAGCGGCTGCTTGTGTGGACGCCGCCAAAGTGTTCAGAAGTCGCCGATCTGCCACCCCACCGCGCGCCGCCTCCGACGCCTCCTCCACGCGCCGTTTTTCTCAAAGCTGCTCGCCGGCGCGTGGGGTCCACGCGCCGCCCTCCCGGCCTCCGTTCGCGACGCCGCTTGTTCCATTGGGTTCGTCGGCTCTTCCTCTGTCTGTTTTGACCACTTTTAGGTCGTGGGTCACACTCTTTGGTGGCTGTTCGGTCGTTTTTGGTTGCTTCCAAACCGTTTTTTTGGCGGCTATTTGACGTTCCTGCTTCTGTTTGGCGTTCTTGCTACTGTTTGGTGGCTGTTTGACATTCTTGCTGCTGTTTGGTGTTTTCTTGTTGCTGCAAAACTCTTTTAGTAGCTGTTTGGTGTTTTGGTTGTTGTTCTCCTTCTTTTTCACATGGCGGAGATTTCCAAAGTTGATAAGGAGGATCCAAAAATTGAGTCTTCTAAAAGGGGACTGGTTTCCTTTGCTTTTTCTGGTTCACCGGTTATTACCTCTGAGAAGTTGAATGGTAAAAATTATTTAGACTGGTCTACTGCAGTTGAGATATGGTTTTTAGGCCAGGGTCTTTATGATCACCTTGTTAAGAAGGCTTCCGAGGTTGATAAAGATGTGAGTGATGAATGGCAGCGAGCAGATTATCAACTTGTATCTGTATTATGGCAGTCCATTGAGCCCAAATTAATGGTGCATTTTCGCCCGTACAAAACATGTTATGATGTTTGGAAGAAAGCTCGGAATATTTATGCCAATGACATCCAGAGATTGTATGAATCTGTTCGTGGTTTAGCAACACTTCAAATGGTTGATCATGATTTGCCATCTTATTTGAATCATGCTCAATCCACCATTGATGAGCTGAAGCTGATGTTGGTTAGTGATGATCTTCAGAAAGTGTTAAGCAAACTCGATACTATGTTCATGGTCTTTATCCTTCATGGACTTCATAAGGACTACGGATCTGTTCGTGATCAGATTTTGACAAATCCCACCATTCCTACGGTGGAAGAACTCATAGATCGTTTGATTCGGGTTCCTTCACCTGAGGCAGAATCTCAAACAGCATCTGAGTCCTCTGCTTTTGTCTCCAGTACCACTGAACGTGGAGGACGAGGTCGTGGTCGTGGTCGTGGTCGTGGAAAAGGGGGTAGAGGAAACCTTCATTGCACCTACTGTCAGAGAGATGGACATACACGTGATAGGTGTTACTCTTTGCATGGCTTTCCGATCAAGACAGCTAATGTTGCTCAATCTCTGACTTCAGAGCCCAAGATTGAATCTGAGAGCAATCATCCAATTTCCTGGTCTGCTGATGATTACAAGGAGTACCTTCAACTGAAGGCAACCCAACAGACCTCTTCCTCAGTCACTGTTGCTCACACTGGTAATTCTATAGTCTGTCTCTCTCATTCTACGCCTCTTGGACCTTGGGTTTTGGATTCTGGTGCTTCTGATCACCTAACTGGTAATGCCTCTCTTTTCCCTAACTTATCCTCACCTAAAACTCCACATCATATCACCCTTGCTGATGGATCCAAAGTCCAAGCCACTGGTATTGGCCAAATTTCACCTGTTCCCTCACTACCATTGAAATCAGTTTTATTAGTTCCTGGATGTCCCTTCAATTTAATTTCTATAAGCAAGTTGACTCAATCATTAAATTGTGCCATCACCTTCACTTCTGATTCTTTCTTGATACAGGACCGGAGTACGGGACAAACGATTGGAGAAGGATCTGAATCACATGGTCTCTACTACCTTCAGTCCTCTGCTTCTACCATATGTGCATCTACTGAGTCTCCCGGTTTGCTCCATCGTCGTCTTGGTCATCCTAGCTTACATAAACTGAAGAAAATGGTACCTCATCTCTCCCAGTTGGAGTCCTTAGAGTGTGAGTCGTGTCAACTAGGAAAGCATGTTAGAACTTCTTTTCCTAGTAGTGTTCATGGTCGAGCTGTGTCTCCTTTTGATATTGTCCATTCTGATGTTTGGGGTCCTAGTCGTGTTGCGTCTATTTTAGGACATAGGTATTATGTTACTTTCATTGATGATTTTTCAAGATGTACTTGGATCTTTCTAATGAAAAATCGTTCAGAGTTATTCACAATTTTCAAAACTTTCTGTTTAGAAATCAAAACTCAGTTTGGCAAAGTAATCCGTGTTCTACGAAGTGATAATGCTAAAGAATACTTCTCTGATTGTTTCACTTCCTTCATGAATTCCCATGGCATTCAACATCAATCTAGTTGTCCTCATACACCTCAACAAAATGGTGTTGCCGAGCGAAAACATAGACATATTGTGGACACTGCCCGTACTCTGCTATTGAATGCTAATGCACCTCCAAAATTGTGGGGTCATGCTGTCCTTATTGCAGGATATTTAATAAATCGGATGCCATCCTCTGTTTTGAATGATCAAGCTCCTCATTCCCTGTTATATCCATTGGATTCTCTTTACTCTGTCCCCCCTCGTGTTTTTGGTTGTACTTGTTTTGTTCATGATCTTTCCCCAGGTCATGATAAGTTGTCTGCACGTGCTATCAAATGTGTGTTCTTAGGATATTCTCGTGTCCAAAAGGGGTATCATTGCTACTCTCCCACTACACATCGGTTCTACACCAGTGCAGATGTCACCTTCTTTGAAGACACACCATTTTTCAGTACCTCAGAAGTCTCTTCACTGGACTCCGATCTCTATTCTCAGGTATTGCCTATTCCTCTTGTTGATTCTGTTGAGTCTCCACCTGCTACTTTAGAGACACCCGGGCCTCCACTAGAGTGTCCTTCCCTACCAGGGTCTGGTTGTCTCCCACATCGATATGGGATAACTTATGAGCGTCGGTTACATACTTTGGTTCCATCTCCTAGTACACTGTGTGATTCCGCTTCTGCTCCAGTCTCCTCACCTACTCCGGCTCCACCTCTCCCAGTTGACTTGCCCATTGCTCTTCGTAAAGGTAAACGTTCTACTTCTAATCCTCATCCCATTTATAATTTTCTCTCATATCATCGTTTGTCTCCTACCTATTCTGCTTTTGTCTCTGTTATATCCTCTATTACCATTCCCAAGACAGTACAGGAGGCCTTAACCCATCCAGGATGGCGACAAGCTATGATTGATGAGATGACAGCTTTAGAATTTAACCATACTTGGGAACTTGTTCCACCTCCGCCCGGCAAATCTGTTGTTGGATGTCGGTGGGTCTTTAATGTTAAAGTGGGCCCTGATGGACAGGTGGATAGATTGAAAGCCCGTCTTGTGGCTAAGGGATACACACAGGTATATGGTTTGGATTATAGTGACACTTTCTCTCCAGTTGCGAAGATGGCCTCAGTTCGCCTCTTCTTGGCCATGGCTGCCGTGCGACATTGGCCCTTGTTTCAATTGGATATAAAAAATGCTTTCTTACATGGTGACTTGGAGGAGGAGATCTATATGGAGCAACCCCCTGGGTTTGTTGCTCATGGGGAGTCTGACCTTGTGTGTAAATTACGGAAGTCCTTATATGGCCTTAAACAATCACCTCGAGCTTGGTTTGGTCGGTTTAGCAAAGTCATACAGGAGTTTGGAATGATCCGCTGCGAGGCAGACCACTCTGTTTTCTTTAGATGCTCACTGACCCATAAATTCATTTATCTTGTGGTTTATGTGGATGATATTGTAATTACAGGTGATGATCAGGAGGGCATCAAGGCTCTAAAGCAGCACTTATTTGAGCACTTTCAAACTAAGGATTTAGGTCCTCTGCGCTATTTCCTTGGGATTGAGGTTGCTCAGTCAAAGTCCGGTGTTGCTATTTCTCAGAGGAAATATGCTCTTGACATTCTGGAGGAGACAGGACTCACAGATTGTAAGCCAGTTGACACCCCCAATGGATCCTAATGTGAAGCTTCTACCTAACCAGGGGGAGCCCTATTCCGACCCAGGAAGGTATCGAAGACTAGTGGGCAAGTTAAATTATCTCACCATGACTAGACCTGATATATCATTTCCTGTCAGTGTTGTAAGTCAGTTCCTTAACTCTCCTTGTGAGAGTCATTGGCATGCAGTTGTGCGGATCCTCAGATATCTCAAAGGATCACCTGGGAAGGGACTTGTTTACAGTGATAGAGGACATACAAATATTGTTGGGTATTCCGATGTAGATTGGGCAGGTGATGCAAGTGACAGACGGTCAACAACGGGTTATTGTGTGTTCTTGGGAGGTAATCTTGTTTCATGGAAGAGTAAAAAGCAAAGTGTTGTTGCCAGATCGAGCACAGAAGCAGAGTATCGTGCAATGGCTCACACCACATGTGAGCTTCTGTGGCTAAAGTCTTTAATTCAAGAGTTGCAGTTTTGCAAGGTTGGCCCTATGGAACTAATGTGTGATAACCAGTCAGCCTTATACCTCTCCTCTAATCCAGTTTTTCATGAGAGGACAAAACATATAGAAGTTGATTGTCATTTTATCAGAGAAAAGATCCTCTCCGGTGTCATCAAGACTTCCTCAGTTTGCTCCAAGGATCAACTTGCAGATATTTTTACTAAATCTTTACGGGGTCCTAGGATAACCTATATATGTGACAAGCTGCCTATGATATGTATGCTCCAGCTTGAGGGGGAGTGTTAAGATATGTAGAGATATTATTATTTATTCTCTTTGATTTATTGTATAGTTTCCTGATTTAGGTTGATCCTAAATTGATTTAGATTGATCCTAATCCCAAATCTCTAGGGATTGGTTCTCTCATAACATGTATATATATACACTGTTGTATTTGCTAATTTAATCAATCAATATACACTTTTCATATTTCTATTTCAAGTATTACTATTTTATATCTAACATTTAGACACATTGCATGTAGTGGCAATCTCACTTTACAAGAGCTTGGTCAAGATTTTTTTAATTAGTGTCTTATTACTAAAACTTTATCATTAAATTATTTAACTATTAATTACATATAATTATTTAACTCTCCTTTAAATGATTATGTGAGTTTTAAATAATTTTAATTTTAATTATTTAATTATATGTAATTTAGGACCGGTTCAATTAATGTAATTTCAGGATTAATGCAATATTTTAAGTTGAGGCATTTTAAATTAATAAATAAAATTAATTGAAATTATTATAATTTTATTCATTTTTTTAACTTGTTAAGATACAAAATTACTTATTAATATATTAATATTTTAGAGTAGTAACGGAGCTTTATAGGGTGGGTGGGAGGGAGTCATGCCCCCAATTTTATTTTCAAAAATAAAAATTATATATGTATATATTTAAATTTATATATATTAATAAAAATATATATTCACATATTAAAAATTTATTTTGACATCTCCAATTTTTTTGTTAAAGATTAATAGAATGAGAGGCCTATTTTTTTGCAATTGTTTATGCATCTATTAATAAAATTATATATCATAATTTCATTAAAAATTTATTTTTGAGTTATCCATAATTAATTATAAAAGAGATAATGTCATAATAAATAAAAATCCTTTTTTAGGATAAAATTATTTAATTATTACTAATAAAATATCATTATTGAGATCTAATTATTATTTTCTTATTTTTAAAATAATATATATCATTATTAATTAAAAAATGAGAGGTCTAAAGCAACGGTCCTACTCTACCCACTTTAGGGTAAGGTCGACTCTCATATAATTATATAATGAATTAAAATTTATTATTTTTACAATCTAATAAAAATAATTTTTTTACTTAAAGAGTATATATGTTGACTATGTTCTCATAAAAAATATTTTTACTCGTATAATTATAAATGAATAACTAATATTAAATATAAGAGTTAAATATATTTTTATTATTAAAATATAATCGAAATTAGATTTTAGTTCATATAATTTAAAATTGATCATTTGTCCCTTAAAAAATACATTGATTTATACCTTATCATATAATTTTTCTTTAAAATTTTCTATGGATTTCCGCGTGAATATTTATCAATAAAGAATCAAAATGTGTATTTTTTACTTTTTTTAATAAAATTTTTGGGAAATTCATAGAAAAAAAGGCAAGAAAATCATATGATAAGGATTATAAATTTATGTATTTTCAATTTTTAGCGATGAAAATCATTAATTTTAAATTATAAGGATTAAAAATAAATATTGACAATATTTTAAAATAATATATATATCTAACCCCAAATATAAATATAATTAATATATAATTAAGATTAATATAATTAACCTCTCTTATGATTTTTACTTTTTTATATATACTGATCTGAAACATTTATAATATGCATGTACCACGTGGCACGTGCATGTCGTGGTGTTAGAGTCAAATTTGTGTTGCGTTTTCTTTCCTTATGGTTTATGGAATTAGTCATTGCCTTGCACCTTCTCCTCATCAAAAGGCAAATTAACAAAATATAGTTGTCACGTGAAAGTTATTTATCAATGGTCTTGTCTGCTTGTGAAATATTCTTGATTCTTTTTGTTTTTCTTTGGTCCAAGTGAATTCTTGATATTCTTGCACTTGAGCAAGTTCAAGGTGGCACTGTTTTCTTTATGCGCATCCTCATCCTCATCCATTCATTCTGGTTAATCTCAGTGAGATTATCTCATTGAAAAATGGAGCAGGTTACGAACCAGAGAGTCATTGAAACCTATAAGGCCAATAATGTATATATTTTAGTTGACTGACCCAAAAA